>CAWWDK010000227.1:32500-37896 GCA_963942575.1 Priocnemis perturbator | reverse complement strand
TCCAGTACTGCGTTGTAGATGACAATTTGTGTCTAACTCCGCTTCCAGCCGTACGATGTTTATGAAACTTGTACAGACTGCTCGTGTCGTCAATCGAGAGCACTCCTGCAAGTTTGAAGAAGATCGTACGGTCGGTTCGCATTTCTCGATGAACTTACATTACAGCTACGACGGGACTTTGTCGCTGAGCGGAATATCGGATGATGACAATTTTTCTCAAACTCCGCTTCCAGCCGTACGAAGTTTATGAAACTTGTACGAGAATGCTCGTGTCGTCAATCGAGAGCACTCCTGCAAGTTGAAGAAGATCGTACGGTCGGTTCGCATTTCTCGATGAACTTACATACAGCTACGACGGGGACTTGGTCGCTGAACGGGATCTATCCAGTACTGCGTTGTAGATGACAATTTGTGTTCTAACTCCGCTTCCAGGCCGTACGATGTTTATGAAACTTGTACAGACTGCTCGTGTCGTCAATCGAGAGCACTCCTGCAAGTTTGAAGGAACATCGTACGGTCGGTTCGCATTTCTCGATGGAACTTACATACAGCTACGACGGGGACTTTGTCGCTGGAGCGGAATATCGGATGATGACAATTTTTCTCAAACTCCCGCGTCCAGCCGTACGAAGTTTATGAAACTTGTACAGAATGCTCGTGTCGTCAATCGAGAAGCACTCCTGCAAGTTTTGAAGAAGATCGTACGGTCGGTTCGCATTTCTCGATGAACTTACATACAGCTACGACGGGACATAGTCGCTGAACGGGATCTATCCAGTACTGCGTTGTAGAGACAATTTGTGTCTACTCCGCTTCCAGCCGTACGATGGTTATGAAACTTGTACAGACTGCTCGTGTCGTCAATCGAGAGCACTCCTGCAAGTTTGAAGAAGATCGTACGGTCGGTTCGCATTTCTCGATGAACTTCACATACAGCTACGACGGGACTTGGTCGCTGAGCGGAATATCGGAGATGATGACAATTTTTCTCAAACTCCGCTTCCAGCCGTACGAAGTTTATGAAACTTGTACAGAATGCTCGTGTCGTCAATCGAGAGCACTCCCTGCAAGTTTTGAAGAAGATCGTACGATCGGTTCGCATTTCTCGATGAACTTACATACAGCTACGACGGGACATAGTCGCTGAACGGGATCTATCCAGTACTGCGTTGTAGATGACAATTTGTGTCTAACTCCGCTTCCAGCCGTACGATGTTTATGAAACTTGTACAGACTGCTCGTGTCGTCAATCGAGAGCACTCCTGCAAGTTTGAAGAAGATCGTACGGTCGGTTCGCATTTCTCGATGAACTTACATACAGCTACGACGGGACTTGGTCGCCTGAGCGGAATATCGGAATGATGACAATTTTTCTCAAACTACGCTTCCAGCCGTACGAAGTTTATGAAACTTGTACAGAATGCTCGTGTCGTCAATCGAGAGCACTCCTGCAAGTTTGAAGAAGATCGTACGGTCGGTTCGCATTTCTCGATGAACTTACATACAGCTACGACGGGACTTGGTCGCTGAGCGGAATATCGGATGATGACAATTTTTCTCAAACTCCTGCTTCCAGCCGTACGAAGTTTATGAAACTTGTACAGAATGGCTCGTGTCGTCAATCGAGAGCACTCCTGCAAGTTTGAAGAAGATCGTACGGTCGGTTCGCATTTCTCGATGAACTTACATACAGCCTACGACGGGACATAGTCGCTGAACGGGGATCTATCCAGTACTGCGTTGTAGATGACAATTTGTGTCTAACTCCGCTTCCAGCCGTACGATGTTTATGAAACTTGTACAGACTGCTCGTGTCGTCAATCGAGAGCACTCCTGCAAGTTTGAAGAACATCGTACGGTCGGTTCGCATTTCTCGATGAACTTACATACAGCTACGACGGGACTTGGTCGCCTGAGCGGAATATCGGATGATGACAATTTTTCTCAAACTCCGCTTCCAGCCGTACGAAGTTTATGAAACTTGTACAGAATGCTCGTGTCGTCAATCGAGGAGCACTCCTGCAAGTTTGAAGAAGATCGTACGGTCGGTTCGCATTTCTCGATGAACTTACATACAGCTACGACGGGACATAGTCGCTGACTGAACGGGATCTATCCAGTACTGCGTTTGTAGATGACAATTTGTGTCTAACTCCGGTTCCAGCCGTACGATGTTTATGAAACTTGTACAGACTGCTCGTGTCGTCAATCGAGAGCACTCCTGCAAGTTTGAAGAACATCGTACGGTCGGTTCGCATTTCTCGATGAACTTACATACAGCTACGACGGGACTTTGT
This sequence comes from Priocnemis perturbator, assembly GCA_963942575.1. Taxonomy (NCBI): domain Eukaryota; kingdom Metazoa; phylum Arthropoda; class Insecta; order Hymenoptera; family Pompilidae; genus Priocnemis; species Priocnemis perturbator. The sequence goes on along the minus strand of CAWWDK010000227.1, from coordinate 35,599 downwards.
CGCTGAGCGGAATATCGGATGATGACAATTTTTCTCAAACTCCGCTTCCAGCCGTACGAAGTTTATGAAACTTGTACAGAATGCTCGTGTCGTCAATCGAGAGCACTCCTGCAAGTTTGAAGAAGATCGTACGGTCGGTTCGCATTTCTCGATGAACTTACATACAGCTACGACGGGGACATAGTCGCTGAACGGGATCTATCCAGTACTGCGTTGTAGATGACAATTTGTGTCTAACTCCGGTTCCAGCCGTACGATGTTTATGAAACTTGTACAGACTGCTCGTGTCGTCAATCGAGAGCACTCCTGCAAGTTTGAAGAACATCGTACGGTCGGTTCGCATTTCTCGATGAACTTACATACAGCTACGACGGGACTTGGTCGCTGAGCGGAATATCGGATGATGACAATTTTTCTCAAACTCCGGCTTCCAGCCGTACGAAGTTTATGAAACTTGTACAGAATGCTCGTGTCGTCAATCGAGAGCACTCCTGCAAGTTTGAAGAAGATCGTACGGTCGGTTCGCATTTCTCGATGAACTTACATACAGCTACGACGGGACATAGTCGCTGAACGGGATCTATCCAGTACTGCGTTGTAGATGACAATTTGTGGTCTAACTCCGCTTCCAGCCGTACGATGTTTATGAAACTTGTACAGACTGCTCGTGTCGTCAATCGAGAGCACTCCTGCAAGTTTGAAGAAGATCGTACGGTCGGTTCGCATTTCTCGATGAACTTACATACAGCTACGACGGGACTTGGTCGCTGAGCGGAATATCGGATGATGACAATTTTTCTCAAACTCCGCTTCCAGCCGTACGAAGTTTATGAAACTTGTACAGAATGCTCGTGTCGTCAATCGAGAGCACTCCTGCAAGTTTGAAGAAGATCGTACGGTCGGTTCGCATTTCTCGATGAACTTACATACAGCTACGACGGGACTTGGTCGCTGAACGGGATCTATCCAGTACTGCGTTGTAGATGACAATTTGTGTCTAACTCCGCTTCCAGCCGTACGATGTTTATGAAACTTGTACAGACTGCTCGTGTCGTCAATCGAGAGCACTCCTGCAAGTTTGAAGAACATCGTACGGTCGGTTCGCATTTCTCGATGAACTTACATACAGCTACGACGGGACTTTGTCGCTGAGCGGAATATCGGATGATGACAATTTTTCTCAAACTCCGCTTCCAGCCGTACGAAGTTTATGAAACTTGTACAGAATGCTCGTGTCGTCAATCGAGAGCACTCCTGCAAGTTTGAAGAAGATCGTACGGTCGGTTCGCATTTCTCGATGAACTTACATACAGCTACGACGGGACTTGGTCGCTGAACGGGATCTATCCAGTACTGCGTTGTAGATGACAATTTGTGTCTAACTCCGCTTCCAGCCGTACGATGTTTATGAAACTTGTACAGACTGCTCGTGTCGTCAATCGAGAGCACTCCTGCAAGTTTGAAGAAGATCGTACGGTCGGTTCGCATTTCTCGATGAACTTACATACAGCTACGACGGGACTTGGTCGCTGAGCGGAATATCGGATGATGACAATTTTTCTCAAACTCCGCTTCCAGCCGTACGAAGTTTATGAAACTTGTACAGAATGCTCGTGTCGTCAATCGAGAGCACTCCTGCAAGTTTGAAGAAGATCGTACGGTCGGTTCGCATTTCTCGATGAACTTACATACAGCTACGACGGGACTTGGTCGCTGAACGGGATCTATCCAGTACTGCGTTGTAGATGACAATTTGTGTCTAACTCCGCTTCCAGCCGTACGATGTTTATGAAACTTGTACAGACTGCTCGTGTCGTCAATCGAGAGCACTCCTGCAAGTTTGAAGAACATCGTACGGTCGGTTCGCATTTCTCGATGAACTTACATACAGCTACGACGGGACTTTGTCGCTGAGCGGAATATCGGATGATGACAATTTTTCTCAAACTCCGCTTCCAGCCGTACGAAGTTTATGAAACTTGTACAGAATGCTCGTGTCGTCAATCGAGAGCACTCCTGCAAGTTTGAAGAAGATCGTACGGTCGGTTCGCATTTCTCGATGAACTTACATACAGCTACGACGGGACTTGGTCGCTGAACGGGATCTATCCAGTACTGCGTTGTAGATGACAATTTGTGTCTAACTCCGCTTCCAGCCGTACGATGTTTATGAAACTTGTACAGACTGCTCGTGTCGTCAATCGAGAGCACTCCTGCAAGTTTGAAGAACATCGTACGGTCGGTTCGCATTTCTCGATGAACTTACATACAGCTACGACGGGACTTTGTCGCTGAGCGGAATATCGGATGATGACAATTTTTCTCAAACTCCGCTTCCAGCCGTACGAAGTTTATGAAACTTGTACAGAATGCTCGTGTCGTCAATCGAGAGCACTCCTGCAAGTTTGAAGAAGATCGTACGGTCGGTTCGCATTTCTCGATGAACTTACATACAGCTACGACGGGACTTGGTCGCTGAGCGGAATATCGGATGATGACAATTTTTCTCAAACTCCGCTTCCAGCCGTACGAAGTTTATGAAACTTGTACAGAATGCTCGTGTCGTCAATCGAGAGCACTCCTGCAAGTTTGAAGAAGATCGTACGGTCGGTTCGCATTTCTCGATGAACTTACATACAGCTACGACGGGACATAGTCGCTGAACGGGATCTATCCAGTACTGCGTTGTAGATGACAATTTGTGTCTAACTCCGCTTCCAGCCGTACGATGTTTATGAAACTTGTACAGACTGCTCGTGTCGTCAATCGAGAGCACTCCTGCAAGTTTGAAGAACATCGTACGGTCGGTTCGCATTTCTCGATGAACTTACATACAGCTACGACGGGACTTGGTCGCTGAGCGGAATATCGGATGATGACAATTTTTCTCAAACTCCGCTTCCAGCCGTACGAAGTTTATGAAACTTGTACAGAATGCTCGTGTCGTCAATCGAGAGCACTCCTGCAAGTTTGAAGAAGATCGTACGGTCGGTTCGCATTTCTCGATGAACTTACATACAGCTACGACGGGACATAGTCGCTGAACGGGATCTATCCAGTACTGCGTTGTAGATGACAATTTGTGTCTAACTCCGCTTC
>CAWWDK010000227.1:10000-22500 GCA_963942575.1 Priocnemis perturbator | reverse complement strand
AGTTGGTTGTCTGTAGTATTAGTTATTTGGAAAGTTTAAAAACAAAAACAGTTCATGCATTATATTGCAATAGCTATCGTGTATCGAGGGCTTTTTTTTCCTCCATATATATACAAAAATCCAACGTTTGGATTTTTTTTTACTATTTTGCGCACAACGTTTTGCGCACAACGTTGGATACAAATCCAACGTTTGGATTTTTTTTTGACTATTTTGCGCACAACGTTGGATACAAATCCAACGTTTGGATTTTTTTTTGACTATTTTGCGCATAACGTTGGATAAAAATCCAACGTTTGGATTTTTTTTTCACTATTTTGCGCACATGGTTTTGCGCACAACGTTGGATAAAAAATCCAACGTTTGGATTTTTTTTTCACTATTTTGCGCACGAAATGGGTAGTTTAAAGTGGTTTATTTCTTAAACAAAATATGTTATCGAAAAAACCGCCCGACACACTGAAGCTACTATTTGTCCGAACATGTGTACACAACTGCAAGTCAATTAATCTATTACAGACTCAGATATCGTGTACACCGTCGAACCGTGCACGAAGAGCACCATATTGAACACGAAGTCACATATCTTGTTCAAATATAAACATTTTGTTGTAAAATTTGTTATTCATGCTCCCTAAGCTGTCTACAAACACGTATTCAAAAACTAATAATATCGGCTTAATAATTTTTTCGGAATTAATTCGCGAATATTAGCCTGTTTTTGAGGTTGGTCAGAGTAGGATAACCCCTTAAGCATATAATTATATAGGAACGTAACACTTCGGCGAAAGGAACACGCCGCTGGCACTTAGTCGCTGAGCGGAATATCGGATGATGACAATTTTTCGCAAACTCCGCTTCCAGCCGTACGAAGTTTATGAAACTTGTACAGAATGCTCGTGTCGTCAATCGAGAGCACTCCTGCAAGTTTGAAGAAGATCGTACGGTCGGTTCGCATTTCTCGATGAACTTACATACAGCTACGACGGGACATAGTCGCTGAACGGGATCTATCCAGTACTGCGTTGTAGATGACAATTTGTGTCTAACTCCGCTTCCAGCCGTACGATGTTTATGAAACTTGTACAGACTGCTCGTGTCGTCAATCGAGAGCACTCCTGCAAGTTTGAAGAAGATCGTACGGTCGGTTCGCATTTCTCGATGAACTTACATACAACTACGACGGGACTTGGTCGCTGAGCGGAATATCGGATGATGACAATTTTTCTCAAACTCCGCTTCCAGCCGTACGAAGTTTATGAAACTTGTACAGAATGCTCGTGTCGTCAATCGAGAGCACTCCTGCAAGTTTGAAGAAGATCGTACGGTCGGTTCGCATTTCTCGATGAACTTACATACAGCTACGACGGGACATAGTCGCTGAACGGGATCTATCCAGTACTGCGTTGTAGATGACAATTTGTGTCTAACTCCGCTTCCAGCCGTACGATGTTTATGAAACTTGTACAGACTGCTCGTGTCGTCAATCGAGAGCACTCCTGCCAGTTTGAAGAACATCGTACGGTCGGTTCGCATTTCTCGATGAACTTACATACAGCTACGACGGGACTTGGTCGCTGAGCGGAATATCGGATGATGACAATTTTTCGCAAACTCCGCTTCCAGCCGTACGAAGTTTATGAAACTTGTACAGAATGCTCGTGTCGTCAATCGAGAGCACTCCTGCAAGTTTGAAGAAGATCGTACGGTCGGTTCGCATTTCTCGATGAACTTACATACAGCTACGACGGGACTTGGTCGCTGAGCGGAATATCGGATGATGACAATTTTTCTCAAACTCCGCTTCCAGCCGTACGAAGTTTATGAAACTTGTACAGAATGCTCGTGTCGTCAATCGAGAGCACTCCTGCAAGTTTGAAGAAGATCGTACGGTCGGTTCGCATTTCTCGATGAACTTACATACAGCTACGACGGGACATAGTCGCTGAACGGGATCTATCCAGTACTGCGTTGTAGATGACAATTTGTGTCTAACTCCGCTTCCAGCCGTACGATGTTTATGAAACTTGTACAGACTGCTCGTGTCGTCAATCGAGAGCACTCCTGCCAGTTTGAAGAACATCGTACGGTCGGTTCGCATTTCTCGATGAACTTACATACAGCTACGACGGGACTTGGTCGCTGAGCGGAATATCGGATGATGACAATTTTTCTCAAACTCCGCTTCCAGCCGTACGAAGTTTATGAAACTTGTACAGAATGCTCGTGTCGTCAATCGAGAGCACTCCTGCAAGTTTGAAGAAGATCGTACGGTCGGTTCGCATTTCTCGATGAACTTACATACAGCTACGACGGGACATAGTCGCTGAACGGGATCTATCCAGTACTGCGTTGTAGATGACAATTTGTGTCTAACTCCGCTTCCAGCCGTACGATGTTTATGAAACTTGTACAGACTGCTCGTGTCGTCAATCGAGAGCACTCCTGCCAGTTTGAAGAACATCGTACGGTCGGTTCGCATTTCTCGATGAACTTACATACAGCTACGACGGGACTTGGTCGCTGAGCGGAATATCGGATGATGACAATTTTTCTCAAACTCCGCTTCCAGCCGTACGAAGTTTATGAAACTTGTACAGAATGCTCGTGTCGTCAATCGAGAGCACTCCTGCAAGTTTGAAGAAGATCGTACGGTCGGTTCGCATTTCTCGATGAACTTACATACAGCTACGACGGGACTTGGTCGCTGAACGGGATCTATCCAGTACTGCGTTGTAGATGACAATTTGTGTCTAACTCCGCTTCCAGCCGTACGATGTTTATGAAACTTGTACAGACTGCTCGTGTCGTCAATCGAGAGCACTCCTGCAAGTTTGAAGAACATCGTACGGTCGGTTCGCATTTCTCGATGAACTTACATACAGCTACGACGGGACTTTGTCGCTGAGCGGAATATCGGATGATGACAATTTTTCTCAAACTCCGCTTCCAGCCGTACGAAGTTTATGAAACTTGTACAGAATGCTCGTGTCGTCAATCGAGAGCACTCCTGCAAGTTTGAAGAAGATCGTACGGTCGGTTCGCATTTCTCGATGAACTTACATACAGCTACGACGGGACATAGTCGCTGAACGGGATCTATCCAGTACTGCGTTGTAGATGACAATTTGTGTCTAACTCCGCTTCCAGCCGTACGATGTTTATGAAACTTGTACAGACTGCTCGTGTCGTCAATCGAGAGCACTCCTGCAAGTTTGAAGAAGATCGTACGGTCGGTTCGCATTTCTCGATGAACTTACATACAGCTACGACGGGACTTGGTCGCTGAGCGGAATATCGGATGATGACAATTTTTCTCAAACTCCGCTTCCAGCCGTACGAAGTTTATGAAACTTGTACAGAATGCTCGTGTCGTCAATCGAGAGCACTCCTGCAAGTTTGAAGAAGATCGTACGATCGGTTCGCATTTCTCGATGAACTTACATACAGCTACGACGGGACATAGTCGCTGAACGGGATCTATCCAGTACTGCGTTGTAGATGACAATTTGTGTCTAACTCCGCTTCCAGCCGTACGATGTTTATGAAACTTGTACAGACTGCTCGTGTCGTCAATCGAGAGCACTCCTGCAAGTTTGAAGAAGATCGTACGGTCGGTTCGCATTTCTCGATGAACTTACATACAGCTACGACGGGACTTGGTCGCTGAGCGGAATATCGGATGATGACAATTTTTCTCAAACTCCGCTTCCAGCCGTACGAAGTTTATGAAACTTGTACAGAATGCTCGTGTCGTCAATCGAGAGCACTCCTGCAAGTTTGAAGAAGATCGTACGGTCGGTTCGCATTTCTCGATGAACTTACATACAGCTACGACGGGACTTGGTCGCTGAGCGGAATATCGGATGATGACAATTTTTCTCAAACTCCGCTTCCAGCCGTACGAAGTTTATGAAACTTGTACAGAATGCTCGTGTCGTCAATCGAGAGCACTCCTGCAAGTTTGAAGAAGATCGTACGGTCGGTTCGCATTTCTCGATGAACTTACATACAGCTACGACGGGACATAGTCGCTGAACGGGATCTATCCAGTACTGCGTTGTAGATGACAATTTGTGTCTAACTCCGCTTCCAGCCGTACGATGTTTATGAAACTTGTACAGACTGCTCGTGTCGTCAATCGAGAGCACTCCTGCAAGTTTGAAGAACATCGTACGGTCGGTTCGCATTTCTCGATGAACTTACATACAGCTACGACGGGACTTGGTCGCTGAGCGGAATATCGGATGATGACAATTTTTCTCAAACTCCGCTTCCAGCCGTACGAAGTTTATGAAACTTGTACAGAATGCTCGTGTCGTCAATCGAGAGCACTCCTGCAAGTTTGAAGAAGATCGTACGGTCGGTTCGCATTTCTCGATGAACTTACATACAGCTACGACGGGACATAGTCGCTGAACGGGATCTATCCAGTACTGCGTTGTAGATGACAATTTGTGTCTAACTCCGCTTCCAGCCGTACGATGTTTATGAAACTTGTACAGACTGCTCGTGTCGTCAATCGAGAGCACTCCTGCCAGTTTGAAGAACATCGTACGGTCGGTTCGCATTTCTCGATGAACTTACATACAGCTACGACGGGACTTGGTCGCTGAGCGGAATATCGGATGATGACAATTTTTCTCAAACTCCGCTTCCAGCCGTACGAAGTTTATGAAACTTGTACAGAATGCTCGTGTCGTCAATCGAGAGCACTCCTGCAAGTTTGAAGAAGATCGTACGGTCGGTTCGCATTTCTCGATAAACTTACATACAGCTACGACGGGACTTGGTCGCTGAACGGGATCTATCCAGTACTGCGTTGTAGATGACAATTTGTGTCTAACTCCGCTTCCAGCCGTACGATGTTTATGAAACTTGTACAGACTGCTCGTGTCGTCAATCGAGAGCACTCCTGCAAGTTTGAAGAACATCGTACGGTCGGTTCGCATTTCTCGATGAACTTACATACAGCTACGACGGGACTTTGTCGCTGAGCGGAATATCGGATGATGACAATTTTTCTCAAACTCCGCTTCCAGCCGTACGAAGTTTATGAAACTTGTACAGAATGCTCGTGTCGTCAATCGAGAGCACTCCTGCAAGTTTGAAGAAGATCGTACGGTCGGTTCGCATTTCTCGATGAACTTACATACAGCTACGACGGGACATAGTCGCTGAACGGGATCTATCCAGTACTGCGTTGTAGATGACAATTTGTGTCTAACTCCGCTTCCAGCCGTACGATGTTTATGAAACTTGTACAGACTGCTCGTGTCGTCAATCGAGAGCACTCCTGCAAGTTTGAAGAAGATCGTACGGTCGGTTCGCATTTCTCGATGAACTTACATACAGCTACGACGGGACTTGGTCGCTGAGCGGAATATCGGATGATGACAATTTTTCTCAAACTCCGCTTCCAGCCGTACGAAGTTTATGAAACTTGTACAGAATGCTCGTGTCGTCAATCGAGAGCACTCCTGCAAGTTTGAAGAAGATCGTACGGTCGGTTCGCATTTCTCGATGAACTTACATACAGCTACGACGGGACTTGGTCGCTGAGCGGAATATCGGATGATGACAATTTTTCTCAAACTCCGCTTCCAGCCGTACGAAGTTTATGAAACTTGTACAGAATGCTCGTGTCGTCAATCGAGAGCACTCCTGCAAGTTTGAAGAAGATCGTACGGTCGGTTCGCATTTCTCGATGAACTTACATACAGCTACGACGGGACATAGTCGCTGAACGGGATCTATCCAGTACTGCGTTGTAGATGACAATTTGTGTCTAACTCCGCTTCCAGCCGTACGATGTTTATGAAACTTGTACAGACTGCTCGTGTCGTCAATCGAGAGCACTCCTGCAAGTTTGAAGAACATCGTACGGTCGGTTCGCATTTCTCGATGAACTTACATACAGCTACGACGGGACTTGGTCGCTGAGCGGAATATCGGATGATGACAATTTTTCTCAAACTCCGCTTCCAGCCGTACGAAGTTTATGAAACTTGTACAGAATGCTCGTGTCGTCAATCGAGAGCACTCCTGCAAGTTTGAAGAAGATCGTACGGTCGGTTCGCATTTCTCGATGAACTTACATACAGCTACGACGGGACATAGTCGCTGAACGGGATCTATCCAGTACTGCGTTGTAGATGACAATTTGTGTCTAACTCCGCTTCCAGCCGTACGATGTTTATGAAACTTGTACAGACTGCTCGTGTCGTCAATCGAGAGCACTCCTGCCAGTTTGAAGAACATCGTACGGTCGGTTCGCATTTCTCGATGAACTTACATACAGCTACGACGGGACTTGGTCGCTGAGCGGAATATCGGATGATGACAATTTTTCGCAAACTCCGCTTCCAGCCGTACGAAGTTTATGAAACTTGTACAGAATGCTCGTGTCGTCAATCGAGAGCACTCCTGCAAGTTTGAAGAAGATCGTACGGTCGGTTCGCATTTCTCGATGAACTTACATACAGCTACGACGGGACTTGGTCGCTGAGCGGAATATCGGATGATGACAATTTTTCTCAAACTCCGCTTCCAGCCGTACGAAGTTTATGAAACTTGTACAGAATGCTCGTGTCGTCAATCGAGAGCACTCCTGCAAGTTTGAAGAAGATCGTACGGTCGGTTCGCATTTCTCGATGAACTTACATACAGCTACGACGGGACATAGTCGCTGAACGGGATCTATCCAGTACTGCGTTGTAGATGACAATTTGTGTCTAACTCCGCTTCCAGCCGTACGATGTTTATGAAACTTGTACAGACTGCTCGTGTCGTCAATCGAGAGCACTCCTGCCAGTTTGAAGAACATCGTACGGTCGGTTCGCATTTCTCGATGAACTTACATACAGCTACGACGGGACTTGGTCGCTGAGCGGAATATCGGATGATGACAATTTTTCTCAAACTCCGCTTCCAGCCGTACGAAGTTTATGAAACTTGTACAGAATGCTCGTGTCGTCAATCGAGAGCACTCCTGCAAGTTTGAAGAAGATCGTACGGTCGGTTCGCATTTCTCGATGAACTTACATACAGCTACGACGGGACATAGTCGCTGAACGGGATCTATCCAGTACTGCGTTGTAGATGACAATTTGTGTCTAACTCCGCTTCCAGCCGTACGATGTTTATGAAACTTGTACAGACTGCTCGTGTCGTCAATCGAGAGCACTCCTGCCAGTTTGAAGAACATCGTACGGTCGGTTCGCATTTCTCGATGAACTTACATACAGCTACGACGGGACTTGGTCGCTGAGCGGAATATCGGATGATGACAATTTTTCTCAAACTCCGCTTCCAGCCGTACGAAGTTTATGAAACTTGTACAGAATGCTCGTGTCGTCAATCGAGAGCACTCCTGCAAGTTTGAAGAAGATCGTACGGTCGGTTCGCATTTCTCGATGAACTTACATACAGCTACGACGGGACTTGGTCGCTGAACGGGATCTATCCAGTACTGCGTTGTAGATGACAATTTGTGTCTAACTCCGCTTCCAGCCGTACGATGTTTATGAAACTTGTACAGACTGCTCGTGTCGTCAATCGAGAGCACTCCTGCAAGTTTGAAGAACATCGTACGGTCGGTTCGCATTTCTCGATGAACTTACATACAGCTACGACGGGACTTTGTCGCTGAGCGGAATATCGGATGATGACAATTTTTCTCAAACTCCGCTTCCAGCCGTACGAAGTTTATGAAACTTGTACAGAATGCTCGTGTCGTCAATCGAGAGCACTCCTGCAAGTTTGAAGAAGATCGTACGGTCGGTTCGCATTTCTCGATGAACTTACATACAGCTACGACGGGACTTGGTCGCTGAACGGGATCTATCCAGTACTGCGTTGTAGATGACAATTTGTGTCTAACTCCGCTTCCAGCCGTACGATGTTTATGAAACTTGTACAGACTGCTCGTGTCGTCAATCGAGAGCACTCCTGCAAGTTTGAAGAACATCGTACGGTCGGTTCGGATTTCTCGATGAACTTACATACAGCTACGACGGGACTTGGTCGCTGAGCGGAATATCGGATGATGACAATTTTTCTCAAACTCCGCTTCCAGCCGTACGAAGTTTATGAAACTTGTACAGAATGCTCGTGTCGTCAATCGAGAGCACTCCTGCAAGTTTGAAGAAGATCGTACGGTCGGTTCGCATTTCTCGATGAACTTACATACAGCTACGACGGGACATAGTCGCTGAACGGGATCTATCCAGTACTGCGTTGTAGATGACAATTTGTGTCTAACTCCGCTTCCAGCCGTACGATGTTTATGAAACTTGTACAGACTGCTCGTGTCGTCAATCGAGAGCACTCCTGCAAGTTTGAAGAACATCGTACGGTCGGTTCGCATTTCTCGATGAACTTACATACAGCTACGACGGGACTTTGTCGCTGAGCGGAATATCGGATGATGACAATTTTTCTCAAACTCCGCTTCCAGCCGTACGAAGTTTATGAAACTTGTACAGAATGCTCGTGTCGTCAATCGAGAGCACTCCTGCAAGTTTGAAGAAGATCGTACGGTCGGTTCGCATTTCTCGATGAACTTACATACAGCTACGACGGGACATAGTCGCTGAACGGGATCTATCCAGTACTGCGTTGTAGATGACAATTTGTGTCTAACTCCGCTTCCAGCCGTACGATGTTTATGAAACTTGTACAGACTGCTCGTGTCGTCAATCGAGAGCACTCCTGCAAGTTTGAAGAAGATCGTACGGTCGGTTCGCATTTCTCGATGAACTTACATACAGCTACGACGGGACTTGGTCGCTGAGCGGAATATCGGATGATGACAATTTTTCTCAAACTCCGCTTCCAGCCGTACGAAGTTTATGAAACTTGTACAGAATGCTCGTGTCGTCAATCGAGAGCACTCCTGCAAGTTTGAAGAAGATCGTACGATCGGTTCGCATTTCTCGATGAACTTACATACAGCTACGACGGGACATAGTCGCTGAACGGGATCTATCCAGTACTGCGTTGTAGATGACAATTTGTGTCTAACTCCGCTTCCAGCCGTACGATGTTTATGAAACTTGTACAGACTGCTCGTGTCGTCAATCGAGAGCACTCCTGCAAGTTTGAAGAAGATCGTACGGTCGGTTCGCATTTCTCGATGAACTTACATACAGCTACGACGGGACTTGGTCGCTGAGCGGAATATCGGATGATGACAATTTTTCTCAAACTCCGCTTCCAGCCGTACGAAGTTTATGAAACTTGTACAGAATGCTCGTGTCGTCAATCGAGAGCACTCCTGCAAGTTTGAAGAAGATCGTACGATCGGTTCGCATTTCTCGATGAACTTACATACAGCTACGACGGGACATAGTCGCTGAACGGGATCTATCCAGTACTGCGTTGTAGATGACAATTTGTGTCTAACTCCGCTTCCAGCCGTACGATGTTTATGAAACTTGTACAGACTGCTCGTGTCGTCAATCGAGAGCACTCCTGCAAGTTTGAAGAAGATCGTACGGTCGGTTCGCATTTCTCGATGAACTTACATACAGCTACGACGGGACTTTGTCGCTGAGCGGAATATCGGATGATGACAATTTTTCTCAAACTCCGCTTCCAGCCGTACGAAGTTTATGAAACTTGTACAGAATGCTCGTGTCGTCAATCGAGAGCACTCCTGCAAGTTTGAAGAAGATCGTACGGTCGGTTCGCATTTCTCGATGAACTTACATACAGCTACGACGGGACATAGTCGCTGAACGGGATCTATCCAGTACTGCGTTGTAGATGACAATTTGTGTCTAACTCCGCTTCCAGCCGTACGATGTTTATGAAACTTGTACAGACTGCTCGTGTCGTCAATCGAGAGCACTCCTGCAAGTTTGAAGAAGATCGTACGGTCGGTTCGCATTTCTCGATGAACTTACATACAGCTACGACGGGACTTGGTCGCTGAGCGGAATATCGGATGATGACAATTTTTCTCAAACTCCGCTTCCAGCCGTACGAAGTTTATGAAACTTGTACAGAATGCTCGTGTCGTCAATCGAGAGCACTCCTGCAAGTTTGAAGAAGATCGTACGATCGGTTCGCATTTCTCGATGAACTTACATACAGCTACGACGGGACATAGTCGCTGAACGGGATCTATCCAGTACTGCGTTGTAGATGACAATTTGTGTCTAACTCCGCTTCCAGCCGTACGATGTTTATGAAACTTGTACAGACTGCTCGTGTCGTCAATCGAGAGCACTCCTGCAAGTTTGAAGAAGATCGTACGGTCGGTTCGCATTTCTCGATGAACTTACATACAGCTACGACGGGACTTGGTCGCTGAGCGGAATATCGGATGATGACAATTTTTCTCAAACTCCGCTTCCAGCCGTACGAAGTTTATGAAACTTGTACAGAATGCTCGTGTCGTCAATCGAGAGCACTCCTGCAAGTTTGAAGAAGATCGTACGGTCGGTTCGCATTTCTCGATGAACTTACATACAGCTACGACGGGACTTGGTCGCTGAGCGGAATATCGGATGATGACAATTTTTCTCAAACTCCGCTTCCAGCCGTACGAAGTTTATGAAACTTGTACAGAATGCTCGTGTCGTCAATCGAGAGCACTCCTGCAAGTTTGAAGAAGATCGTACGGTCGGTTCGCATTTCTCGATGAACTTACATACAGCTACGACGGGACTTGGTCGCTGAACGGGATCTATCCAGTACTGCGTTGTAGATGACAATTTGTGTCTAACTCCGCTTCCAGCCGTACGATGTTTATGAAACTTGTACAGACTGCTCGTGTCGTCAATCGAGAGCACTCCTGCAAGTTTGAAGAACATCGTACGGTCGGTTCGCATTTCTCGATGAACTTACATACAGCTACGACGGGACTTTGTCGCTGAGCGGAATATCGGATGATGACAATTTTTCTCAAACTCCGCTTCCAGCCGTACGAAGTTTATGAAACTTGTACAGAATGCTCGTGTCGTCAATCGAGAGCACTCCTGCAAGTTTGAAGAAGATCGTACGGTCGGTTCGCATTTCTCGATGAACTTACATACAGCTACGACGGGACTTGGTCGCTGAGCGGAATATCGGATGATGACAATTTTTCTCAAACTCCGCTTCCAGCCGTACGAAGTTTATGAAACTTGTACAGAATGCTCGTGTCGTCAATCGAGAGCACTCCTGCAAGTTTGAAGAAGATCGTACGGTCGGTTCGCATTTCTCGATGAACTTACATACAGCTACGACGGGACATAGTCGCTGAACGGGATCTATCCAGTACTGCGTTGTAGATGACAATTTGTGTCTAACTCCGCTTCCAGCCGTACGATGTTTATGAAACTTGTACAGACTGCTCGTGTCGTCAATCGAGAGCACTCCTGCAAGTTTGAAGAACATCGTACGGTCGGTTCGCATTTCTCGATGAACTTACATACAGCTACGACGGGACTTGGTCGCTGAGCGGAATATCGGATGATGACAATTTTTCTCAAACTCCGCTTCCAGCCGTACGAAGTTTATGAAACTTGTACAGAATGCTCGTGTCGTCAATCGAGAGCACTCCTGCAAGTTTGAAGAAGATCGTACGGTCGGTTCGCATTTCTCGATGAACTTACATACAGCTACGACGGGACATAGTCGCTGAACGGGATCTATCCAGTACTGCGTTGTAGATGACAATTTGTGTCTAACTCCGCTTCCAGCCGTACGATGTTTATGAAACTTGTACAGACTGCTCGTGTCGTCAATCGAGAGCACTCCTGCCAGTTTGAAGAACATCGTACGGTCGGTTCGCATTTCTCGATGAACTTACATACAGCTACGACGGGACTTGGTCGCTGAGCGGAATATCGGATGATGACAATTTTTCTCAAACTCCGCTTCCAGCCGTACGAAGTTTATGAAACTTGTACAGAATGCTCGTGTCGTCAATCGAGAGCACTCCTGCAAGTTTGAAGAAGATCGTACGGTCGGTTCGCATTTCTCGATGAACTTACATACAGCTACGACGGGACTTGGTCGCTGAACGGGATCTATCCAGTACTGCGTTGTAGATGACAATTTGTGTCTAACTCCGCTTCCAGCCGTACGATGTTTATGAAACTTGTACAGACTGCTCGTGTCGTCAATCGAGAGCACTCCTGCAAGTTTGAAGAAGATCGTACGGTCGGTTCAGATTTCTGTTCATAAACGTCTATTTCACCCATTGACGAGATATTCCAAATGTTTGTTTCTGTATTTTTCAATTTTTTATAACATGCATGACTACCCTCGGTACGATGAGTTGTTCACCCTGTGAAAGTGGAAATTTTTTGATAATTGTGTTTGAGTCCAACACTCAATCGCCCACCCGTCCGCTGGGGTCGTTGCGTCGGGCGCCGCCGCTTACTTAGCTCGGCGGAGTCCACGCGCGCCGACCGCCCGGACGCTCCCCCGGTATCCTTAAGAGATGGGACGGTCCGGTAGGACCGTCGTACGAAACTATGTTTTCGTTACATCGTAGCTATGAGTCT
>CAWWDK010000226.1:0-298000 GCA_963942575.1 Priocnemis perturbator | reverse complement strand
GTAGCTGTATGTAAGTTCATCGAGAAATGTTAACCGACCGTACGAACATCTTCAAACTTGTAGGAGTGCTCTCGATAAGCGACACGAGCATTCTGTACAAGTTTCATAAACTTCGTACGGCTGGAAGAGGAGTTAGACACAAATTGTCATCTACAACGCAGTACTGGATAGTTCCCGTTCAGCGACTAAGTCCCGTCGTAGGTGCATGTAAGTTCATCGAGAAATGTTAACCGACCGTACGATCTTCTTCAAACTTGCAGGAGTGCTCTCGATTGGCGACACGAGCATTCTGTACAAGTTTCATAAACTTCGTACGGCTGGAAGGGGTGTTAGACACAAATTGTCATCTACAACGCAGTTTCCGCTCAGCGACCAACACCCGTCGTAGCTGTATGTAAGTTCATCGAGAAATGTTGACCGACCGTACGAACATCTTCAAACTTGTAGGATTGCTCTCGATAGGCGACACGAGCATTCTGTACAAGTTTCATAAACTTCGTACGGCTGGAAGGGGTGTTAGACACAAATTGTCATCTACAACGCAGTTTCCGCTCAGCGACCAACACCCGTCGTAGCTGTATGTAAGTTCATCGAGAAATGCGAACCGACCGTACGATCTTCTTCAAACTTGCAGGAGTGCTCTCGATTGACGACACGAGCATGCTGTACAAGTTTCATAAACTTCGTACGGCTGGAAAAGGATTTTGAACAAAATTGTCATCATCCGAATTTCCGCTCAGCGACCAAGTCAATTCGTAGCTGCATGTAAGTTCATCGAGAAATCTGAACCGACCTACGATCATCTTCAAACTTGCAGGAGTGCTCTCGATTGGCGACACGAGCATTCTGTACAAGTTTCATAAACTTCGTACGGCTGGAAGAGGAGTTAGACACAAATTGTCATCTACAACGCAGTACTGGATAGTTCCCGTTCAGCGACTAAGTCCCGTCGTAGGTGCATGTAAGTTCATCGAGAAATGTTAACCGACCGTACGATCTTCTTCAAACTTGCAGGAGTGCTCTCGATTGGCGACACGAGCATTCTCTACAAGTTTCATAAACTTCGTACGGCTGGAAGGGGAGTTAGACACAAATTGTCATCTACAACGCAGTTTCCGATCAGCGGCCAAGTCCCGTCGTGGCTGTATGTAAGTTCATCGAGAAATGTTGACCGACCGTACGAACATCTTCAAACTTGTAGGATTGCTCTCGATAGGCGACACGAGCATTCTGTACAAGTTTCATAAACTTCGTAGGCTGGAAGGGGTGTTAGACACAAATTGTCATCTACAACGCAGTTTCCGCTCAGCGACCAACACCCGTCGTAGCTATATGTAAGTTCATCGAGAAATGCGAACCGACCGTACGATCTTCTTCAAACTTGCAGGAGTGCTCTCGATTGACGACACGAGCATGCTGTACAAGTTTCATAAACTTCGTACGGCTGGAAACGGAGTTTGAACAAAATTGTCATCATCCGAATTTCCGCTCAACGACCAAGTCAATTCGTAGTTGCATGTAAGTTCATCGAGAAATCTGAACCGACCGTACGATCATCTTCAAACTTGCAGGAGTGCTCTCGATTGGCGACACGAGCATTCTGTACAAGTTTCATAAACTTCGTACGGCTGGAAGAGGAGTTAGACACAAATTGTCATCTACAACGCAGTACTGGATAGTTCCCGTTCAGCGACTAAGTCCCGTCGTAGGTGCATGTAAGTTCATCGAGAAATGTTAACCGACCGTACGATCTTCTTCAAACTTGCAGGAGTGCTCTCGATTGGCGACACGAGCATTCTGTACAAGTTTCATAAACTTCGTACGGCTGGAAGGGGTGTTAGACACAAATTGTCATCTACAACGCAGTTTCCGCTCAGCGACCAACACCCGTCGTAGCTGTATGTAAGTTCATCGAGAAATGTTGACCGACCGTACGAACATCTTCAAACTTGTAGGATTGCTCTCGATAGGCGACACGAGCATTCTGTACAAGTTTCATAAACTTCGTACGGCTGGAAGGGGTGTTAGACACAAATTGTCATCTACAACGCAGTTTCCGCTCAGCGACCAACACCCGTCGTAGCTGTATGTAAGTTCATCGAGAAATGCGAACCGACCGTACGATCTTCTTCAAACTTGCAGGAGTGCTCTCGATTGACGACACGAGCATGCTGTACAAGTTTCATAAACTTCGTACGGCTGGAAACGGAGTTTGAACAGAATTGTCATCATCCGAATTTCCGCTCAGCGACCAAGTCAATTCGTAGCTGCATGTAACTTCATCGAGAAATCTGAACCGACCGTACGATCATCTTCAAACTTGCGGGAGTGCTCTCGATTGGCGACACGAGCATTCTCTATAAGTTTCATAAACTTCGCATGGCTGGAAGGGGAGTTAGACACAAATTGTCATCTACAACGCAGTTTCCGACAGCGACCAAGTCCCGTCGTAGCTGTATGTAAGTTCATCGAGAAAAGCGAACCGACCGTACGATGTTCATCAAACTTGCAGGAGTGCTATCGATTGGCGACGCGAGCATTCGGTACAAGTTTCATAAACTTCGTACGGCTGGAAACGGAGTATGAACAAAATTGTCATCATCCGCATTTCCGCTCAGCGTCCAAGTCAATTCGTAGCTGCATGTAAGTTCATCGAGAAATCTGAACCAACCGTACGATCATCTTCAAACTTGCAGGAGTGCTCTCGATTGGTGACACGAGCATTCTCTATAAGTTTCATAAACTTCGCATGGCTGGAAGGGGAGTTAGACACAAATTGTCATCTACAACGCAGTTTCCGACTGCGACCAAGTCCCGTCGTAGCTGTATGTAAGTTCATCGAGAAATCTGAACCGACCGTACGATCATCTTCAAACTTGCAGGTGTGCTCTCGATTGCTGACACGAGCATTCTGTACAAGTTTCATAAACTTCGTACGGCTGGAAGGGGAGTTAGACACAAATTGTCATCATCCGAATTTCCGCTCAGCGACCAAGTCCCTTCGTAGCTGCATGTAAGTTCATCGAGAAATGCGAACCGACCGTACGATCTTCTTCAAACTTGCAGGAGTGCTCTCGATTGGCGACACGAGCATTCTCTATAAGTTTCATAAACTTCGCATGGCTGGAAGGGGAGTTAGACACAAATTGTCGTCTACAACGCAGTTTCCGCTCAGCGACCAAGTCACTTCGTAGCTGCATGTAAGTTCATCGAGAAATCTGAACCGACCGTACGATCATCTTCAAACTTGCAGGAGTGCTCTCGATTGGCGACACGAGCATTCTGTACAAGTTTCATAAACTTCGTATGGCTGGAAGGGGAGTTAGACAAAAATTGTCATCTGCAACGCAGTTTCCGCTCAGCGACCAAGTCCCGTCGTAGCTGTATGTAAGTTCATCGAGAAATGCGAACCGACCGTACGATCTTCTTCAAACTTGCAGGAGTGCTCTCGATTGGCGACACGAGCATTCTCTACAAGTTTCATAAACTTCGTACGGCTGGAAGGGGAGTTAGACACAAATTGTCATCTACAACGCAGTACTGGATAGTTCCCGTTCAGCGACTAAGTCCCGTCGTAGGTGCAAGTAAGTTCATCGAGAAATGTTAACCGACCATACGATCTTCTTCAAACTTGCAGGAGTGCTCTCGATTGGCGACACGAGCATTCTCTACAAGTTTCATAAACTTCGTACGGCTGGAAGGGGAGTTAGACACAAATTGTCATCTACAACGCAGTTTCCGATCAGCGGCCAAGTCCCGTCGTGGCTGTATGTAAGTTCATCGAGAAATGTTGACCGACCGTACGAACATCTTCAAACTTGTAGGATTGCTCTCGATAGGCGACACGAGCATTCTGTACAAGTTTCATAAACTTCGTACGGCTGGAAGGGGTGTTAGACACAAATTGTCATCTACAACGCAGTTTCCGCTCAGCGACCAACACCCGTCGTAGCTATATGTAAGTTCATCGAGAAATGCGAACCGACCGTACGATCTTCTTCAAACTTGCAGGAGTGCTCTCGATTGACGACACGAGCATGCTGTACAAGTTTCATAAACTTCGTACGGCTGGAAACGTAGTTTGAACAAAATTGTCATCATCCGAATTTCCGCTCAACGACCAAGTCAATTCGTAGCTGCATGTAAGTTCATCGAGAAATCTGAACCGACCGTACGATCATCTTCAAACTTGCAGGAGTGCTCTCGATTGGCGACACGAGCATTCTGTACAAGTTTCATAAACTTCGTACGGCTGGAAGAGGAGTTAGACACAAATTGTCATCTACAACGCAGTACTGGATAGTTCCCGTTCAGCGACTAAGTCCCGTCGTAGGTGCATGTAAGTTCATCGAGAAATGTTAACCGACCGTACGATCTTCTTCAAACTTGCAGGAGTGCTCTCGATTGGCGACACGAGCATTCTGTACAAGTTTCATAAACTTCGTACGGCTGGAAGGGGTGTTAGACACAAATTGTCATCTACAACGCAGTTTCCGCTCAGCGACCAACACCCGTCGTAGCTGTATGTAAGTTCATCGAGAAATGTTGACCGACCGTACGAACATCTTCAAACTTGTAGGATTGCTCTCGATAGGCGACACGAGCATTCTGTACAAGTTTCATAAACTTCGTACGGCTGGAAGGGGTGTTAGACACAAATTGTCATCTACAACGCAGTTTCCGCTCAGCGACCAACACCCGTCGTAGCTGTATGTAAGTTCATCGAGAAATGCGAACCGACCGTACGATCTTCTTCAAACTTGCAGGAGTGCTCTCGATTGACGACACGAGCATGCTGTACAAGTTTCATAAACTTCGTACGGCTGGAAACGGAGTTTGAACAGAATTGTCATCATCCGAATTTCCGCTCAACGACCAAGTCAATTCGTAGCTGCATGTAAGTTCATCGAGAAATCTGAACCGACCGTACGATCATCTTCAAACTTGCAGGAGTGCTCTCGATTGGCGACACGAGCATTCTGTACAAGTTTCATAAACTTCGTACGGCTGGAAGAGGAGTTAGACACAAATTGTCATCTACAACGCAGTACTGGATAGTTCCCGTTCAGCGACTAAGTCCCGTCGTAGGTGCATGTAAGTTCATCGAGAAATGTTAACCGACCGTACGATCTTCTTCAAACTTGCAGGAGTGCTCTCGATTGGCGACACGAGCATTCTGTACAAGTTTCATAAACTTCGTACGGCTGCAAGGGGTGTTAGACACAAATTGTCATCTACAACGCAGTTTCCGCTCAGCGACCAACACCCGTCGTAGCTGTATGTAAGTTCATCGAGAAATGTTGACCGACCGTACGAACATCTTCAAACTTGTAGGATTGCTCTCGATAGGCGACACGAGCATTCTGTACAAGTTTCATAAACTTCGTACGGCTGGAAGGGGTGTTAGACACAAATTGTCATCTACAACGCAGTTTCCGATCAGCGGCCAAGTCCCGTCGTAGCTGTATGTAAGTTCATTGAGAAATGCGAACCGACCGTACGATCTTCTTCAAACTTGCAGGAGTGCTCTCGATTGACGACACGAGCATGCTGTACAAGTTTCATAAACTTCGTACGGCTGGAAACGGAGTTTGAACAGAATTGTCATCATCCGAATTTCCGCTCAGCGACCAAGTCAATTCGTAGCTGCATGTAAGTTCATCGAAAAATCTGAACCGACCGTACGATCATCTTCAAACTTGCAGGAGTGCTCTCGATTGGCGACACGAGCATTCTCTATAAGTTTCATAAACTTCGTACGGCTGGAAGGGGAGTTAGACACAAATTGTCATCTACAACGCAGTTTCCGATCAGCGGCCAAGTCCCGTCGTAGCTGTATGTAAGTTCATCGAGAAATGTTAACCGACCGTACGAACATCTTCAAACTTGTAGGAGTGCTCTCGATAAGCGACACGAGCATTCTGTACAAGTTTCATAAACTTCGTACGGCTGGAAGAGGAGTTAGACACAAATTGTCATCTACAACGCAGTACTGGATAGTTCCCGTTCAGCGACTAAGTCCCGTCGTAGGTGCATGTAAGTTCATCGAGAAATGTTAACCGACCGTACGATCTTCTTCAAACTTGCAGGAGTGCTCTCGATTGGCGACACGAGCATTCTGTACAAGTTTCATAAACTTCGTACGGCTGGAAGGGGTGTTAGACACAAATTGTCATCTACAACGCAGTTTCCGCTCAGCGACCAACACCCGTCGTAGCTGTATGTAAGTTCATCGAGAAATGTTGACCGACCGTACGAACATCTTCAAACTTGTAGGATTGCTCTCGATAGGCGACACGAGCATTCTGTACAAGTTTCATAAACTTCGTACGGCTGGAAGGGGTGTTAGACACAAATTGTCATCTACAACGCAGTTTCCGCTCAGCGACCAACACCCGTCGTAGCTGTATGTAAGTTCATCGAGAAATGCGAACCGACCGTACGATCTTCTTCAAACTTGCAGGAGTGCTCTCGATTGACGACACGAGCATGCTGTACAAGTTTCATAAACTTCGTACGGCTGGAAACGGAGTTTGAACAGAATTGTCATCATCCGAATTTCCGCTCAGCGACCAAGTCAATTCGTAGCTGCATGTAACTTCATCGAGAAATCTGAACCGACCGTACGATCATCTTCAAACTTGCGGGAGTGCTCTCGATTGGCGACACGAGCATTCTCTATAAGTTTCATAAACTTCGCATGGCTGGAAGGGGAGTTAGACACAAATTGTCATCTACAACGCAGTTTCCGATCAGCGGCCAAGTCCCGTCGTAGCTGTATGTAAGTTCATCGAGAAATGTTAACCGACCGTACGAACATCTTCAAACTTGTAGGAGTGCTCTCGATAAGCGACACGAGCATTCTGTACAAGTTTCATAAACTTCGTACGGCTGGAAGGGGTGTTAGACACAAATTGTCATATACAACGCAGTTACCGCTCAGCGACCAAGTCCCGTCGTAGCTGTATGTAAGTTCATCGAGAAATGCGAACCGACCGTAGGATCTTCTTCAAACTTGCAGGAGTGCTCTCGATTGACGACACGAGCATGCTGTACAAGTTTCATAAACTTCGTACGGCTGGAAAAGGATTTTGAACAAAATTGTCATCATCCGAATTTCCGCTCAGCGACCAAGTCAATTCGTAGCTGCATGTAAGTTCATCGAGAAATCTGAACCGACCTACGATCATCTTCAAACTTGCAGGAGTGCTCTCGATTGGCGACACGAGCATTCTGTACAAGTTTCATAAACTTCGTACGGCTGGAAGAGGAGTTAGACACAAATTGTCATCTACAACGCAGTACTGGATAGTTCCCGTTCAGCGACTAAGTCCCGTCGTAGGTGCATGTAAGTTCATCGAGAAATGTTAACCGACCGTACGATCTTCTTCAAACTTGCAGGAGTGCTCTCGATTGGCGACACGAGCATTCTCTACAAGTTTCATAAACTTCGTACGGCTGGAAGGGGAGTTAGACACAAATTGTCATCTACAACGCAGTTTCCGATCAGCGGCCAAGTCCCGTCGTGGCTGTATGTAAGTTCATCGAGAAATGTTGACCGACCGTACGAACATCTTCAAACTTGTAGGATTGCTCTCGATAGGCGACACGAGCATTCTGTACAAGTTTCATAAACTTCGTAGGCTGGAAGGGGTGTTAGACACAAATTGTCATCTACAACGCAGTTTCCGCTCAGCGACCAACACCCGTCGTAGCTATATGTAAGTTCATCGAGAAATGCGAACCGACCGTACGATCTTCTTCAAACTTGCAGGAGTGCTCTCGATTGACGACACGAGCATGCTGTACAAGTTTCATAAACTTCGTACGGCTGGAAACGGAGTTTGAACAAAATTGTCATCATCCGAATTTCCGCTCAACGACCAAGTCAATTCGTAGTTGCATGTAAGTTCATCGAGAAATCTGAACCGACCGTACGATCATCTTCAAACTTGCAGGAGTGCTCTCGATTGGCGACACGAGCATTCTGTACAAGTTTCATAAACTTCGTACGGCTGGAAGAGGAGTTAGACACAAATTGTCATCTACAACGCAGTACTGGATAGTTCCCGTTCAGCGACTAAGTCCCGTCGTAGGTGCATGTAAGTTCATCGAGAAATGTTAACCGACCGTACGATCTTCTTCAAACTTGCAGGAGTGCTCTCGATTGGCGACACGAGCATTCTGTACAAGTTTCATAAACTTCGTACGGCTGGAAGGGGTGTTAGACACAAATTGTCATCTACAACGCAGTTTCCGCTCAGCGACCAACACCCGTCGTAGCTGTATGTAAGTTCATCGAGAAATGTTGACCGACCGTACGAACATCTTCAAACTTGTAGGATTGCTCTCGATAGGCGACACGAGCATTCTGTACAAGTTTCATAAACTTCGTACGGCTGGAAGGGGTGTTAGACACAAATTGTCATCTACAACGCAGTTTCCGCTCAGCGACCAACACCCGTCGTAGCTGTATGTAAGTTCATCGAGAAATGCGAACCGACCGTACGATCTTCTTCAAACTTGCAGGAGTGCTCTCGATTGACGACACGAGCATGCTGTACAAGTTTCATAAACTTCGTACGGCTGGAAACGGAGTTTGAACAGAATTGTCATCATCCGAATTTCCGCTCAGCGACCAAGTCAATTCGTAGCTGCATGTAACTTCATCGAGAAATCTGAACCGACCGTACGATCATCTTCAAACTTGCGGGAGTGCTCTCGATTGGCGACACGAGCATTCTCTATAAGTTTCATAAACTTCGCATGGCTGGAAGGGGAGTTAGACACAAATTGTCATCTACAACGCAGTTTCCGACAGCGACCAAGTCCCGTCGTAGCTGTATGTAAGTTCATCGAGAAAAGCGAACCGACCGTACGATGTTCATCAAACTTGCAGGAGTGCTATCGATTGGCGACGCGAGCATTCGGTACAAGTTTCATAAACTTCGTACGGCTGGAAACGGAGTATGAACAAAATTGTCATCATCCGCATTTCCGCTCAGCGTCCAAGTCAATTCGTAGCTGCATGTAAGTTCATCGAGAAATCTGAACCAACCGTACGATCATCTTCAAACTTGCAGGAGTGCTCTCGATTGGTGACACGAGCATTCTCTATAAGTTTCATAAACTTCGCATGGCTGGAAGGGGAGTTAGACACAAATTGTCATCTACAACGCAGTTTCCGACTGCGACCAAGTCCCGTCGTAGCTGTATGTAAGTTCATCGAGAAATCTGAACCGACCGTACGATCATCTTCAAACTTGCAGGTGTGCTCTCGATTGCTGACACGAGCATTCTGTACAAGTTTCATAAACTTCGTACGGCTGGAAGGGGAGTTAGACACAAATTGTCATCATCCGAATTTCCGCTCAGCGACCAAGTCCCTTCGTAGCTGCATGTAAGTTCATCGAGAAATGCGAACCGACCGTACGATCTTCTTCAAACTTGCAGGAGTGCTCTCGATTGGCGACACGAGTATTCTCTACAAGTTTCATAAACTTCGTACGGCTGGAAAGGGAGTTAAACACAAATTGTCATCTACAACGCAGTTTCCGCTCAGCGACCAAGTCACTTCGTAGCTGCATGTAAGTTCATCGAGAAATCTGAACCGACCGTACGATCATCTTCAAACTTGCAGGAGTGCTCTCGATTGGCGACACGAGCATTCTGTACAAGTTTCATAAACTTCGTATGGCTGGAAGGGGAGTTAGACAACAATTGTCATCTACAACGCAGTTTCCGCTCAGCGACCAAGTCCCGTCGTAGCTGTATGTAAGTTCATCGAGAAATGCGAACCGACCGTACGATCTTCTTCAAACTTGCAGGAGTGCTCTCGAATGGCGACACGAGCATTCTCTACAAGTTTCATGAACTTCGTATGGCTGGAAGCGGAGTTAGACACAAATTGTCATCATCCGAATTTCCGCTCAGCGACCAAGTCCCTTCGTAGCTGCATGTAAGTTCATCGAGAAATCTGAACCGACCGTACGATCATCCTCAAACTTGCAGGAGTGCTCTCGATTGCTGACACGAGCATTCTGTACAAGTTTCATAAACTTCGAATGGCTGGAAGGGGAGTTAGACAAAAATTGTCATCTACAACGCAGTTTCCGCTCAGCGACCAAGTCCCGTCGTAGCTGTATGTAAGTTCATCGAGAAATGCGAACCGACCGTACGATCTTCTTCAAACTTGCGGGAGTGCTCTCGAATGGCGACACGAGCATTCTCTACAAGTTTCATGCACTTCGTATGGCTGGAAGCGGAGTTAGACACAAATTGTCATCATCCGAATTTCCGCTCACCGACCAAGTCCCTTCGTAGCTGCATGTAAGTTCATCGAGAAATCTGAACCGACCGTACGATCATCTTCAAACTTGCAGGAGTGCTCTCGATTGCTGACACGAGCATTCTGTACAAGTTTCATAAACTTCGTATGGCTGGAAGGGGAGTTAGACAAAAATTGTCATCTACAACGCAGTTTCCGCTCAGCGACCAAGTCCCGTCGTAGCTGTATGTTAGTTCATCGAGAAATGCGAACCGACCGTACGATCTTCTTCAAACTTGCAGGAGTGCTCTCGATTGGCGACACGAGCATTCTCTACAAGTTTCATAAACTTCGTACGGCTGGAAGGGGAGTTAGACACAAATTGTCATCTACAACGCAGTACTGGATAGTTCCCGTTCAGCGACTAAGTCCCGTCGTAGGTGCATGTAAGTTCATCGAGAAATGTTAACCGACCGTACGATCTTCTTCAAACTTGCAGGAGTGCTCTAGATTGGCGACACGAGCATTCTCTACAAGTTTCATAAACTTCGTACGGCTGGAAGGGGAATTAGACACAAATTGTCATCTACAACGCAGTTTCCGATCAGCGGCCAAGTCCCGTCGTAGCTGTATGTAAGTTCATTGAGAAATGCGAACCGACCGTACGATCTTCTTCAAACTTGCGGGAGTGCTCTCGAATGGCGACACGAGCATTCTCTACAAGTTTCATGAACTTCGTATGGCTGGAAGCGGAGTTAGACACAAATTGTCATCATCCGAATTTCCGCTCAACGACCAAGTCAATTCGTAGCTGCATGTAAGTTCATCGAGAAATCTGAACCGACCGTACGATCATCTTCAAACTTGCAGGAGTGCTCTCGATTGGCGACACGAGCATTCTGTACAAGTTTCATAAACTTCGTACGGCTGGGAGAGGAGTTAGACACAAATTGTCATCTACAACGCAGTACTGGATAGTTCCCGTTCAGCGACTAAGTCCCGTCGTAGCTGTATGTTAGTTCATCGAGAAATGCGAACCGACCGTACGATCTTCTTCAAACTTGCAGGAGTGCTCTCGATTGGCGACACGAGCATTCTCTACAAGTTTCATAAACTTCGTACGGCTGGAAGGGGAGTTAGACACAAATTGTCATCTACAACGCAGTACTGGATAGTTCCCGTTCAGCGACTAAGTCCCGTCGTAGGTGCATGTAAGTTCATCGAGAAATGTTAACCGACCGTACGATCTTCTTCAAACTTGCAGGAGTGCTCTAGATTGGCGACACGAGCATTCTCTACAAGTTTCATAAACTTCGTACGGCTGGAAGGGGAGTTAGACACAAATTGTCATCTACAACGCAGTTTCCGATCAGCGGCCAAGTCCCGTCGTAGCTGTATGTAAGTTCATTGAGAAATGCGAACCGACCGTACGATCTTCTTCAAACTTGCAGGAGTGCTCTCGATTGACGACACGAGCATGCTGTACAAATTTCATATACTTCGTACGGCTGGAAACGGAGTTTGAACAAAATTGTCATCATCCGAATTTCCGCTCAGCGACCAAGTCAATTCGTAGCTGCATGTAAGTTCATCGAAAAATCTGAACCGACCGTACGATCATCTTAAAACTTGCAGGAGTGCTCTCGATTGGCGACACGAGCATTCTCTATAAGTTTCATAAACTTCGCATGGCTGGAAGGGGAGTTAGACACAAATTGTCGTCTACAACGCAGTTTCCGCTCAGCGACCAAGTCACTTCGTAGCTGCATGTAAGTTCATCGAGAAATCTGAACCGACCGTACGATCATCTTCAAACTTGCAGGAGTGCTCTCGATTGGCGACACGAGCATTCTGTACAAGTTTCATAAACTTCGTATGGCTGGAAGGGGAGTTAGACAAAAATTGTCATCTACAACGCAGTTTCCGCTCAGCGACCAAGTCCCGTCGTAGCTGTATGTAAGTTCATCGAGAAATGCGAACCGACCGTACGATCTTCTTCAAACTTGCAGGAGTGCTCTCGATTGGCGACACGAGCATTCTCTACAAGTTTCATAAACTTCGTACGGCTGGAAGGGGAGTTAGACACAAATTGTCATCTACAACGCAGTTTCCGATCAGCGGCCAAGTCCCGTCGTAGCTGTATGTAAGTTCATCGAGAAATGTTAACCGACCGTACGAACATCTTCAAACTTGTAGGAGTGCTCTCGATAAGCGACACGAGCATTCTGTACAAGTTTCATAAACTTCGTACGGCTGGAAGGGGTGTTAGACACAAATTGTCATATACAACGCAGTTTCCGCTCAGCGACCAAGTCCCGTCGTAGCTGTATGTAAGTTCATCGAGAAATGCGAACCGACCGTAGGATCTTCTTCAAACTTGCAGGAGTGCTCTCGATTGACGACACGAGCATGCTGTACAAGTTTCATAAACTTCGTACGGCTGGAAACGGATTTTGAACAAAATTGTCATCATCCGAATTTCCGCTCAGCGACCAAGTCAATTCGTAGCAGCATGTAAGTTCATCGAGAAATCTGAACCGACCGTACGATCATCTTCAAACTTGCAGGAGTGCTCTCGATTGGCGACACGAGCATTCTGTACAAGTTTCATAAACTTCGTACGGCTGGAAGAGGAGTTAGACACAAATTGTCATCTACAACGCAGTACTGGATAGTTCCCGTTCAGCGACTAAGTCCCGTCGTAGGTGCATGTAAGTTCATCGAGAAATGTTAACCGACCGTACGATCTTCTTCAAACTTGCAGGAGTGCTCTCGATTGGCGACACGAGCATTCTGTACAAGATTCATAAACTTCGTACGGCTGGAAGGGGTGTTAGACACAAATTGTCATCTACAACGCAGTTTCCGCTCAGCGACCAACACCCGTCGTAGCTGTATGTAAGTTCATCGAGAAATGTTGACCGACCGTACGAACATCTTCAAACTTGTAGGATTGCTCTCGATAGGCGACACGACCATTCTGTACAAGTTTCATAAACTTCGTACGGCTGGAAGGGGTGTTAGACACAAATTGTCATCTACAACGCAGTTTCCGCTCAGCGACCAACACCCGTCGTAGCTGTATGTAAGTTCATCGAGAAATGCGAACCGACCGTACGATCTTCTTCAAACTTGCAGGAGTGCTCTCGATTGACGACACGAGCATGCTGTACAAGTTTCATAAACTTCGTACGGCTGGAAACGGAGTTTGAACAAAATTGTCATCATCCGAATTTCCGCTCAGCGACCAAGTCAATTCGTAGCTGCATGTAAGTTCATCGAAAAATCTGAACCGACCGTACGATCATCTTAAAACTTGCAGGAGTGCTCTCGATTGGCGACACGAGCATTCTCTATAAGTTTCATAAACTTCGCATGGCTGGAAGGGGAGTTAGACACAAATTGTCGTCTACAACGCAGTTTCCGCTCAGCGACCAAGTCACTTCGTAGCTGCATGTAAGTTCATCGAGAAATCTGAACCGACCGTACGATCATCTTCAAACTTGCAGGAGTGCTCTCGATTGGCGACACGAGCATTCTGTACAAGTTTCATAAACTTCGTATGGCTGGAAGGGGAGTTAGACAAAAATTGTCATCTACAACGCAGTTTCCGCTCAGCGACCAAGTCCCGTCGTAGCTGTATGTAAGTTCATCGAGAAATGCGAACCGACCGTACGATCTTCTTCAAACTTGCAGGAGTGCTCTCGATTGGCGACACGAGCATTCTCTACAAGTTTCATAAACTTCGTACGGCTGGAAGGGGAGTTAGACACAAATTGTCATCTACAACGCAGTTTCCGATCAGCGGCCAAGTCCCGTCGTAGCTGTATGTAAGTTCATCGAGAAATGTTAACCGACCGTACGAACATCTTCAAACTTGTAGGAGTGCTCTCGATAAGCGACACGAGCATTCTGTACAAGTTTCATAAACTTCGTACGGCTGGAAGGGGTGTTAGACACAAATTGTCATATACAACGCAGTTTCCGCTCAGCGACCAAGTCCCGTCGTAGCTGTATGTAAGTTCATCGAGAAATGCGAACCGACCGTAGGATCTTCTTCAAACTTGCAGGAGTGCTCTCGATTGACGACACGAGCATGCTGTACAAGTTTCATAAACTTCGTACGGCTGGAAACGGATTTTGAACAAAATTGTCATCATCCGAATTTCCGCTCAGCGACCAAGTCAATTCGTAGCAGCATGTAAGTTCATCGAGAAATCTGAACCGACCGTACGATCATCTTCAAACTTGCAGGAGTGCTCTCGATTGGCGACACGAGCATTCTGTACAAGTTTCATAAACTTCGTACGGCTGGAAGAGGAGTTAGACACAAATTGTCATCTACAACGCAGTACTGGATAGTTCCCGTTCAGCGACTAAGTCCCGTCGTAGGTGCATGTAAGTTCATCGAGAAATGTTAACCGACCGTACGATCTTCTTCAAACTTGCAGGAGTGCTCTCGATTGGCGACACGAGCATTCTGTACAAGATTCATAAACTTCGTACGGCTGGAAGGGGTGTTAGACACAAATTGTCATCTACAACGCAGTTTCCGCTCAGCGACCAACACCCGTCGTAGCTGTATGTAAGTTCATCGAGAAATGTTGACCGACCGTACGAACATCTTCAAACTTGTAGGATTGCTCTCGATAGGCGACACGACCATTCTGTACAAGTTTCATAAACTTCGTACGGCTGGAAGGGGTGTTAGACACAAATTGTCATCTACAACGCAGTTTCCGCTCAGCGACCAACACCCGTCGTAGCTGTATGTAAGTTCATCGAGAAATGCGAACCGACCGTACGATCTTCTTCAAACTTGCAGGAGTGCTCTCGATTGACGACACGAGCATGCTGTACAAGTTTCATAAACTTCGTACGGCTGGAAACGGAGTTTGAACAGAATTGTCATCATCCGAATTTCCGCTCAGCGACCAAGTCAATTCGTAGCTGCATGTAACTTCATCGAGAAATCTGAACCGACCGTACGATCATCTTCAAACTTGCGGGAGTGCTCTCGATTGGCGACACGAGCATTCTCTACAAGTTTCATAAACGTCGTACGGCTGGAAGCGGAGTTAGACACAAATTGCCATCTACAACGCAGTACTGGATAGTTCCCGTTCAGCGAATATGTCCCGTCGTAGGTGTATGTAAGTTCATCGAGAAATGTGAACCGAAAGTACGATTTTCTTCAAACTTGCAGGAGTGCTCTCGATTGGCGACACGAGCATTCTCTACAAGTTTCATAAACTTCGTACGGCTGGAAGTGGAGTTAGACACAAATTGTCATCTACAACGCAGTTTCCGATCAGCGGCCAAGTCCCGTCGTAGCTGTATGTAAGTTCATCGAGAAATGCGAACCGACCGTACGATCTTCTTCAAACTTGCGGGAGTGCTCTCGAATGGCGACGCGAGCATTCTCTACAAGTTTCATGAACTTCGTATGGCTGGAAGCGGAGTTAGACACAAATTGTCATCATCCGAATTTCCGCTCAGCGACCAAGTCCCTTCGTAGCTGCATATAAGTTCATCGAGAAATCTGAACCGACCGTACGATCATCTTCAAACTTGCAGGAGTGCTCTCGATTGGCGACACGAGCATTCTGTACAAGTTTCATAAACTTCGTATGGCTGGAAGGGGAGTTAGACAAAAATTGTCATCTACAACGCAGTTTCCGCTCAGCGACCAAGTCCCGTCGTAGCTGTATGTAAGTTCATCGAGAAATGCGAACCGACCGTACGATCTTCTTCAAACTTGCAGGAGTGCTCTCGATTGGCGACACGAGCATTCTCTACAAGTTTCATAAACTTCGTACGGCTGGAAGGGGAGTTAGACACAAATTGTCATCTACAACGCAGTACTGGATAGTTCCCGTTCAGCGACTAAGTCCCGTCGTAGGTGCATGTAAGTTCATCGAGAAATGTTAACCGACCGTACGATCTTCTTCAAACTTGCAGGAGTGCTCTAGATTGGCGACACGAGCATTCTCTACAAGTTTCATAAACTTCGTACGGCTGGAAGGGGAGTTAGACACGAATTGTCATCTACAACGCAGTTTCCGATCAGCGGCCAAGTCCCGTCGTAGCTGTATGTAAGTTCATTGAGAAATGCGAACCGACCGTACGATCTTCTTCAAACTTGCAGGAGTGCTCTCGATTGACGACACGAGCATGCTGTATAAGTTTCATAAACTTCGTACGGCTGGAAACGGAGTTTGAACAAAATTGTCATAATCCGAATTTCCGCTCAGCGACCAAGTCAATTCGTAGCTGCATGTAAGTTCATCGAAAAATCTGAACCGACCGTACGATCATCTTCAAACTTGCAGGAGTGCTCTCGATTGGCGACACGAGCATTCTCTATAAGTTTCATAAACTTCGCATGGCTGGAAGGGGAGTTAGACACAAATTGTCGTCTACAACGCAGTTTCCGCTCAGCGACCAAGTCACTTCGTAGCTGCATGTAAGTTCATCGAGAAATCTGAACCGACCGTACGATCATCTTCAAACTTGTAGGAGTGCTCTCGATTGGCGACACGAGCATTCTGTACAAGTTTCATAAACTTCGTATGGCTGGAAGGGGAGTTAGACAAAAATTGTCATCTACAACGCAGTTTCCGCTCAGCGACCAAGTCCCGTCGTAGCTGTATGTAAGTTCATCGAGAAATGCGAACCGACCGTACGATCTTCTTCAAACTTGCAGGAGTGCTCTCGATTGGCGACACGAGCATTCTCTACAAGTTTCATAAACTTCGTACGGCTGGAAGGGGAGTTAGACACAAATTGTCATCTACAACGCAGTACTGGATAGTTCCCGTTCAGCGACTAAGTCCCGTCGTTGGTGCATGTAAGTTCATCGAGAAATGTTAACCGACCGTACGATCTTCTTCAAACTTGCAGGAGTGCTCTCGATTGGCGACACGAGCATTCTCTACAAGTTTCATAAACTTCGTACGGCTGGAAGAGGTGTTAGACACAAATTGTCATATACAACGCAGTTTCCGCTCAGCGACCAAGTCCCGTCGTCGCTGTATGTAAGTTCATCGAGAAATGCGAACCGACCGTACGATCTTCTTCAAACTTGCAGGAGTGCTCTCGATTGACGACACGAGCATGCTGTACAAGTTTCATAAACTTCGTACGGCTGGAAACGGATTTTGAACAAAATTGTCATCATCCGAATTTCCGCTCAGCGACCAAGTCAATTCGTAGCTGCATGTAAGTTCATCGAGAAATCTGAACCGACTGTACGATCATCTTCAAACTTGCAGGAGTGCTCTCGATTGGCGACACGAGCATTCTCTATAAGTTTCATAAACTTCGCATGGCTGGAAGGGGAGTTAGACACAAATTGTCATCTGAAACGCAGTTTCCGACAGCGACCAAGTCCCGTCGTAGCTGTATGTAAGTTCATCGAGAAATGCGAACCGACCGTACGTTCTTCTTCAAACTTGCAGGAGTGCTCTCGATTGGCGACACGAGCATTCTCTACAAGTTTCATAAACGTCGTACGGCTGGAAGCGGAGTTAGACACAAATTGTCATCATCCGAATTTCCGCTCAGCGACCAAGTCCCTTCGTAGCTGCATGTAAGTTCATCGAGAAATCTGAACCGACCGTACGATCATCTTCACACTTGCAGGAGTGCTCTCGATTGGCGACACGAGCATTCTCTACAAGTTTCATAAACTTCGTACGGCTGGAAGGGGAGTTCGACCCAAATTGCCATCTACAACGCAGTACTGGATACTTCCCGTTCAGCGAATATGTCCCGTCGTAGGTGTATGTAAGTTCATCGAGAAATGTGAACCGAAAGTACGATCTTCTTCAAACTTGCAGGAGTGCTCTCGATTGGCGACACGAGCATTCTCTACAAGTTTCATAAACTTCGTACGGCTGGAAGTGGAGTTAGACACAAATTGTCATCTACAACGCAGTTTCCGATCAGCGGCCAAGTCCCGTCGTAGCTGTATGTAAGTTCATCGAGAAATGCGAACCGACCGTACGATCTTCTTCAAACTTGCGGGAGTGCTCTCGAATGGCGACGCGAGCATTCTCTGCAAGTTTCATGAACTTCGTATGGCTGGAAGCGGAGTTAGACACAAATTGTCATCATCCGAATTTCCGCTCAGCGACCAAGTCCCTTCGTAGCTGCATATAAGTTCATCGAGAAATCTGAACCGACCGTACGATCATCCTCAAACTTGCAGGAGTGCTCTCGATTGCTGACACGAGCATTCTGTACAAGTTTCATAAACTTCGTATGGCTGGAAGGGGAGTTAGACAAAAATTGTCATCTACAACGCAGTTTCCGCTCAGCGACCAAGTCCCGTCGTAGCTGTATGTAAGTTCATCGAGAAATGCGAACCGACCGTACGATCTTCTTCAAACTTGCAGGAGTGCTCTCGATTGGCGACACGAGCATTCTCTACAAGTTTCATAAACTTCGTACGGCTGGAAGGGGAGTTAGACACAAATTGTCATCTACAACGCAGTACTGGATAGTTCCCGTTCAGCGACTAAGTCCCGTCGTAGGTGCATGTAAGTTCATTGAGAAATGCGAACCGACCGTACGATCTTCTTCAAACTTGCAGGAGTGCTCTCGATTGACGACACGAGCATGCTGTACAAGTTTCATAAACTTCGTACGGCTGGAAACGGAGTTTGAACAAAATTGTCATAATCCGAATTTCCGCTCAGCGACCAAGTCAATTCGTAGCTGCATGTAAGTTCATCGAAAAATCTGAACCGACCGTACGATCATCTTCAAACTTGCAGGAGTGCTCTCGATTGGCGACACGAGCATTCTCTATAAGTTTCATAAACTTCGCATGGCTGGAAGGGGAGTTAGACACAAATTGTCGTCTACAACGCAGTTTCCGCTCAGCGACCAAGTCACTTCGTAGCTGCATGTAAGTTCATCGAGAAATCTGAACCGACCGTACGATCATCTTCAAACTTGTAGGAGTGCTCTCGATTGGCGACACGAGCATTCTGTACAAGTTTCATAAATTTCGTATGGCTGGAAGGGGAGTTAGACAAAAATTGTCATCTACAACGCAGTTTCCGCTCAGCGACCAAGTCCCGTCGTAGCTGTATGTAAGTTCATCGAGAAATGCGAACCGACCGTACGATCTTCTTCAAACTTGCAGGAGTGCTCTCGATTGGCGACACGAGCATTCTCTACAAGTTTCATAAACTTCGTACGGCTGGAAGGGGTGTTAGACACAAATTGTCATCTACAACGCAGTACTGGATAGTTCCCGTTCAGCGACTAAGTCCCGTCGTAGGTGCATGTAAGTTCATCGAGAAATGTTAACCGACCGTACGATCTTCTTCAAACTTGCAGGAGTGCTCTCGATTGGCGACACGAGCATTCTCTACAAGTTTCATAAACTTCGTACGGCTGGAAGAGGTGTTAGACACAAATTGTCATCTACAACGCAGTACTGGATAGTTCCCGTTCAGCGACTAAGTCCCGTCGTAGGTGCATGTAAGTTCATCGAGAAATGTTAACCGACCGTACGATCTTCTTCAAACTTGCAGGAGTGCTCTCGATTGGCGACACGAGCATTCTCTACAAGTTTCATAAACTTCGTACGGCTGGAAGAGGTGTT
Organism: Priocnemis perturbator; assembly: GCA_963942575.1. Lineage (NCBI taxonomy): Eukaryota > Metazoa > Arthropoda > Insecta > Hymenoptera > Pompilidae > Priocnemis > Priocnemis perturbator. The sequence goes on along the minus strand of CAWWDK010000226.1, from coordinate 278,114 downwards.
AGACACAAATTGTCATATACAACGCAGTTTCCGCACAGCGACCAAGTCCCGTCGTAGCTGTATGTAAGTTCATCGAGAAATGCGAACCGACCGTACGATCTTCTTCAAACTTGCAGGAGTGCTCTCGATTGACGACACGAGCATGCTGTACAAGTTTCATAAACTTCGTACGGCTGGAAACGGATTTTGAACAAAATTGTCATCATCCGAATTTCCGCTCAGCGACCAAGTCAATTCGTAGCTGCATGTAAGTTCATCGAGAAATCTGAACCGACTGTACGATCATCTTCAAACTTGCAGGAGTGCTCTCGATTGGCGACACGAGCATTCTCTATAAGTTTCATAAACTTCGCATGGCTGGAAGGGGAGTTAGACACAAATTGTCATCTGAAACGCAGTTTCCGACAGCGACCAGGTCCCGTCGTAGCTGTATGTAAGTTCATCGAGAAATGCGAACCGACCGTACGTTCTTCTTCAAACTTGCAGGAGTGCTCTCGATTGGCGACACGAGCATTCTCTACAAGTTTCATAAACGTCGTACGGCTGGAAGCGGAGTTAGACACAAATTGTCATCATCCGAATTTCCGCTCAGCGACCAAGTCCCTTCGTAGCTGCATGTAAGTTCATCGAGAAATCTGAACCGACCGTACGATCATCTTCACACTTGCAGGAGTGCTCTCGATTGGCGACACGAGCATTCTCTACAAGTTTCATAAACTTCGTACGGCTGGAAGGGGAGTTAGACCCAAATTGCCATCTACAACGCAGTACTGGATAGTTCCCGTTCAGCGAATATGTCCCGTCGTAGGTGTATGTAAGTTCATCGAGAAATGTGAACCGAAAGTACGATCTTCTTCAAACTTGCGGGAGTGCTCTCGAATGGCGACGCGAGCATTCTCTACAAGTTTCATGAACTTCGTATGGCTGGAAGCGGAGTTAGACACAAATTGTCATCATCCGAATTTCCGCTCAGCGACCAAGTCCCTTCGTAGCTGCATATAAGTTCATCGAGAAATCTGAACCGACCGTACGATCATCCTCAAACTTGCAGGAGTGCTCTCGATTGCTGACACGAGCATTCTGTACAAGTTTCATAAACTTCGTATGGCTGGAAGGGGAGTTAGACAAAAATTGTCATCTACAACGCAGTTTCCGCTCAGCGACGAAGTCCCGTCGTAGCTGTATGTAAGTTCATCGAGAAATGCGAACCGACCGTACGATCTTCTTCAAACTTGCAGGAGTGCTCTCGATTGGCGACACGAGCATTCTCTACAAGTTTCATAAACTTCGTACGGCTGGAAGGGGAGTTAGACACAAATTGTCATCTACAACGCAGTACTGGATAGTTCCCGTTCAGCGACTAAGTCCCGTCGTAGGTGCATGTAAGTTCATCGAGAAATGTTAACCGACCGTACGATCTTCTTCAAACTTGCAGGAGTGCTCTCGATTGGCGACACGAGCATTCTCTACAAGTTTCATAAACTTCGTACGGCTGGAAGAGGTGTTAGACACAAATTGTCATATACAACGCAGTTTCCGCTCAGCGACCAAGTCCCGTCGTAGCTGTATGTAAGTTCATCGAGAAATGCGAACCGACCGTACGATCTTCTTCAAACTTGCAGGAGTGCTCTCGATTGACGACACGAGCATGCTGTACAAGTTTCATAAACTTCGTACGGCTGGAAACGGATTTTGAACAAAATTGTCATCATCCGAATTTCCGCTCAGCGACCAAGTCAATTCGTAGCTGCATGTAAGTTCATCGAGAAATCTGAACCGACTGTACGATCATCTTCAAACTTGCAGGAGTGCTCTCGATTGGCGACACGAGCATTCTCTATAAGTTTCATAAACTTCGCATGGCTGGAAGGGGAGTTAGACACAAATTGTCATCTGAAACGCAGTTTCCGACAGCGACCAAGTCCCGTCGTAGCTGTATGTAAGTTCATCGAGAAATGCGAACCGACCGTACGTTCTTCTTCAAACTTGCAGGAGTGCTCTCGATTGGCGACACGAGCATTCTCTACAAGTTTCATAAACGTCGTACGGCTGGAAGCGGAGTTAGACACAAATTGTCATCATCCGAATTTCCGCTCAGCGACCAAGTCCCTTCGTAGCTGCATGTAAGTTCATCGAGAAATCTGAACCGACCGTACGATCATCTTCACACTTGCAGGAGTGCTCTCGATTGGCGACACGAGCATTCTCTACAAGTTTCATAAACTTCGTATGGCTGGAAGGGGAGTTAGACAAAAATTGTCATCTACAACGCAGTTTCCGCTCAGCGACCAAGTCCCGTCGTAGCTGCATGTAAGTTCATCGAGAAATCTGAACCGACCGTACGATCATCTTCACACTTGCAGGAGTGCTCTCGATTGGCGACACGAGCATTCTCTACAAGTTTCATAAACTTCGTACGGCTGGAAGGGGAGTTAGACCCAAATTGCCATCTACAACGCAGTACTGGATAGTTCCCGTTCAGCGAATATGTCCCGTCGTAGGTGTATGTAAGTTCATCGAGAAATGTGAACCGAAAGTACGATTTTCTTCAAACTTGCAGGAGTGCTCTCGATTGGCGACACGAGCATTCTCTACAAGTTTCATAAACTTCGTACGGCTGGAAGTGGAGTTAGACACAAATTGTCATCTACAACGCAGTTTCCGATCAGCGGCCAAGTCCCGTCGTAGCTGTATGTAAGTTCATCGAGAAATGCGAACCGACCGTACGATCTTCTTCAAACTTGCGGGAGTGCTCTCGAATGGCGACGCGAGCATTCTCTACAAGTTTCATGAACTTCGTATGGCTGGAAGCGGAGTTAGACACAAATTGTCATCATCCGAATTTCCGCTCAGCGACCAAGTCCCTTCGTAGCTGCATATAAGTTCATCGAGAAATCTGAACCGACCGTACGATCATCTTCAAACTTGCAGGAGTGCTCTCGATTGGCGACACGAGCATTCTGTACAAGTTTCATAAACTTCGTATGGCTGGAAGGGGAGTTAGACAAAAATTGTCATCTACAACGCAGTTTCCGCTCAGCGACCAAGTCCCGTCGTAGCTGTATGTAAGTTCATCGAGAAATGCGAACCGACCGTACGATCTTCTTCAAACTTGCAGGAGTGCTCTCGATTGGCGACACGAGCATTCTCTACAAGTTTCATAAACTTCGTACGGCTGGAAGGGGAGTTAGACACAAATTGTCATCTACAACGCAGTACTGGATAGTTCCCGTTCAGCGACTAAGTCCCGTCGTAGGTGCATGTAAGTTCATCGAGAAATGTTAACCGACCGTACGATCTTCTTCAAACTTGCAGGAGTGCTCTAGATTGGCGACACGAGCATTCTCTACAAGTTTCATAAACTTCGTACGGCTGGAAGGGGAGTTAGACACGAATTGTCATCTACAACGCAGTTTCCGATCAGCGGCCAAGTCCCGTCGTAGCTGTATGTAAGTTCATTGAGAAATGCGAACCGACCGTACGATCTTCTTCAAACTTGCAGGAGTGCTCTCGATTGACGACACGAGCATGCTGTACAAGTTTCATAAACTTCGTACGGCTGGAAACGGAGTTTGAACAAAATTGTCATAATCCGAATTTCCGCTCAGCGACCAAGTCAATTCGTAGCTGCATGTAAGTTCATCGAAAAATCTGAACCGACCGTACGATCATCTTCAAACTTGCAGGAGTGCTCTCGATTGGCGACACGAGCATTCTCTATAAGTTTCATAAACTTCGCATGGCTGGAAGGGGAGTTAGACACAAATTGTCGTCTACAACGCAGTTTCCGCTCAGCGACCAAGTCACTTCGTAGCTGCATGTAAGTTCATCGAGAAATCTGAACCGACCGTACGATCATCTTCAAACTTGTAGGAGTGCTCTCGATTGGCGACACGAGCATTCTGTACAAGTTTCATAAACTTCGTATGGCTGGAAGGGGAGTTAGACAAAAATTGTCATCTACAACGCAGTTTCCGCTCAGCGACCAAGTCCCGTCGTAGCTGTATGTAAGTTCATCGAGAAATGCGAACCGACCGTACGATCTTCTTCAAACTTGCAGGAGTGCTCTCGATTGGCGACACGAGCATTCTCTACAAGTTTCATAAACTTCGTACGGCTGGAAGGGGAGTTAGACACAAATTGTCATCTACAACGCAGTACTGGATAGTTCCCGTTCAGCGACTAAGTCCCGTCGTTGGTGCATGTAAGTTCATCGAGAAATGTTAACCGACCGTACGATCTTCTTCAAACTTGCAGGAGTGCTCTCGATTGGCGACACGAGCATTCTCTACAAGTTTCATAAACTTCGTACGGCTGGAAGAGGTGTTAGACACAAATTGTCATATACAACGCAGTTTCCGCTCAGCGACCAAGTCCCGTCGTCGCTGTATGTAAGTTCATCGAGAAATGCGAACCGACCGTACGATCTTCTTCAAACTTGCAGGAGTGCTCTCGATTGACGACACGAGCATGCTGTACAAGTTTCATAAACTTCGTACGGCTGGAAACGGATTTTGAACAAAATTGTCATCATCCGAATTTCCGCTCAGCGACCAAGTCAATTCGTAGCTGCATGTAAGTTCATCGAGAAATCTGAACCGACTGTACGATCATCTTCAAACTTGCAGGAGTGCTCTCGATTGGCGACACGAGCATTCTCTATAAGTTTCATAAACTTCGCATGGCTGGAAGGGGAGTTAGACACAAATTGTCATCTGAAACGCAGTTTCCGACAGCGACCAAGTCCCGTCGTAGCTGTATGTAAGTTCATCGAGAAATGCGAACCGACCGTACGTTCTTCTTCAAACTTGCAGGAGTGCTCTCGATTGGTGACACGAGCATTCTCTACAAGTTTCATAAACGTCGTACGGCTGGAAGCGGAGTTAGACACAAATTGTCATCATCCGAATTTCCGCTCAGCGACCAAGTCCCTTCGTAGCTGCATGTAAGTTCATCGAGAAATCTGAACCGACCGTACGATCATCTTCACACTTGCAGGAGTGCTCTCGATTGGCGACACGAGCATTCTCTACAAGTTTCATAAACTTCGTACGGCTGGAAGGGGAGTTAGACCCAAATTGCCATCTACAACGCAGTACTGGATACTTCCCGTTCAGCGAATATGTCCCGTCGTAGGTGTATGTAAGTTCATCGAGAAATGTGAACCGAAAGTACGATCTTCTTCAAACTTGCAGGAGTGCTCTCGATTGGCGACACGAGCATTCTCTACAAGTTTCATAAACTTCGTACGGCTGGAAGTGGAGTTAGACACAAATTGTCATCTACAACGCAGTTTCCGATCAGCGGCCAAGTCCCGTCGTAGCTGTATGTAAGTTCATCGAGAAATGCGAACCGACCGTACGATCTTCTTCAAACTTGCGGGAGTGCTCTCGAATGGCGACGCGAGCATTCTCTGCAAGTTTCATGAACTTCGTATGGCTGGAAGCGGAGTTAGACACAAATTGTCATCATCCGAATTTCCGCTCAGCGACCAAGTCCCTTCGTAGCTGCATATAAGTTCATCGAGAAATCTGAACCGACCGTACGATCATCCTCAAACTTGCAGGAGTGCTCTCGATTGCTGACACGAGCATTCTGTACAAGTTTCATAAACTTCGTATGGCTGGAAGGGGAGTTAGACAAAAATTGTCATCTACAACGCAGTTTCCGCTCAGCGACCAAGTCCCGTCGTAGCTGTATGTAAGTTCATCGAGAAATGCGAACCGACCGTACGATCTTCTTCAAACTTGCAGGAGTGCTCTCGATTGGCGACACGAGCATTCTCTACAAGTTTCATAAACTTCGTACGGCTGGAAGGGGAGTTAGACACAAATTGTCATCTACAACGCAGTACTGGATAGTTCCCGTTCAGCGACTAAGTCCCGTCGTAGGTGCATGTAAGTTCATTGAGAAATGCGAACCGACCGTACGATCTTCTTCAAACTTGCAGGAGTGCTCTAGATTGGCGACACGAGCATTCTCTACAAGTTTCATAAACTTCGTACGGCTGGAAGGGGAGTTAGACACGAATTGTCATCTACAACGCAGTTTCCGATCAGCGGCCAAGTCCCGTCGTAGCTGTATGTAAGTTCATTGAGAAATGCGAACCGACCGTACGATCTTCTTCAAACTTGCAGGAGTGCTCTCGATTGACGACACGAGCATTCTGTACAAGTTTCATAAACTTCGTATGGCTGGAAGGGGAGTTAGACAAAAATTGTCATCTACAACGCAGTTTCCGCTCAGCGACCAAGTCCCGTCGTAGCTGTATGTAAGTTCATCGAGAAATGCGAACCGACCGTACGATCTTCTTCAAACTTGCAGGAGTGCTCTCGATTGGCGACACGAGCATTCTCTACAAGTTTCATAAACTTCGTACGGCTGGAAGGGGAGTTAGACAAAAATTGTCATCTACAACGCAGTACTGGATAGTTCCCGTTCAGCGACTAAGTCCCGTCGTTGGTGCATGTAAGTTCATCGAGAAATGTTAACCGACCGTACGATCTTCTTCAAACTTGCAGGAGTGCTCTCGATTGGCGACACGAGCATTCTCTACAAGTTTCATAAACTTCGTACGGCTGGAAGAGGTGTTAGACACAAATTGTCATATACAACGCAGTTTCCGCTCAGCGACCAAGTCCCGTCGTCGCTGTATGTAAGTTCATCGAGAAATGCGAACCGACCGTACGATCTTCTTCAAACTTGCAGGAGTGCTCTCGATTGACGACACGAGCATGCTGTACAAGTTTCATAAACTTCGTACGGCTGGAAACGGATTTTGAACAAAATTGTCATCATCCGAATTTCCGCTCAGCGACCAAGTCAATTCGTAGCTGCATGTAAGTTCATCGAGAAATCTGAACCGACTGTACGATCATCTTCAAACTTGCAGGAGTGCTCTCGATTGGCGACACGAGCATTCTCTATAAGTTTCATAAACTTCGCATGGCTGGAAGGGGAGTTAGACACAAATTGTCATCTGAAACGCAGTTTCCGACAGCGACCAAGTCCCGTCGTAGCTGTATGTAAGTTCATCGAGAAATGCGAACCGACCGTACGTTCTTCTTCAAACTTGCAGGAGTGCTCTCGATTGGTGACACGAGCATTCTCTACAAGTTTCATAAACGTCGTACGGCTGGAAGCGGAGTTAGACACAAATTGTCATCATCCGAATTTCCGCTCAGCGACCAAGTCCCTTCGTAGCTGCATGTAAGTTCATCGAGAAATCTGAACCGACCGTACGATCATCTTCACACTTGCAGGAGTGCTCTCGATTGGCGACACGAGCATTCTCTACAAGTTTCATAAACTTCGTACGGCTGGAAGGGGAGTTAGACCCAAATTGCCATCTACAACGCAGTACTGGATACTTCCCGTTCAGCGAATATGTCCCGTCGTAGGTGTATGTAAGTTCATCGAGAAATGTGAACCGAAAGTACGATCTTCTTCAAACTTGCAGGAGTGCTCTCGATTGGCGACACGAGCATTCTCTACAAGTTTCATAAACTTCGTACGGCTGGAAGTGGAGTTAGACACAAATTGTCATCTACAACGCAGTTTCCGATCAGCGGCCAAGTCCCGTCGTAGCTGTATGTAAGTTCATCGAGAAATGCGAACCGACCGTACGATCTTCTTCAAACTTGCGGGAGTGCTCTCGAATGGCGACGCGAGCATTCTCTGCAAGTTTCATGAACTTCGTATGGCTGGAAGCGGAGTTAGACACAAATTGTCATCATCCGAATTTCCGCTCAGCGACCAAGTCCCTTCGTAGCTGCATATAAGTTCATCGAGAAATCTGAACCGACCGTACGATCATCCTCAAACTTGCAGGAGTGCTCTCGATTGCTGACACGAGCATTCTGTACAAGTTTCATAAACTTCGTATGGCTGGAAGGGGAGTTAGACAAAAATTGTCATCTACAACGCAGTTTCCGCTCAGCGACCAAGTCCCGTCGTAGCTGTATGTAAGTTCATCGAGAAATGCGAACCGACCGTACGATCTTCTTCAAACTTGCAGGAGTGCTCTCGATTGGCGACACGAGCATTCTCTACAAGTTTCATAAACTTCGTACGGCTGGAAGGGGAGTTAGACACAAATTGTCATCTACAACGCAGTACTGGATAGTTCCCGTTCAGCGACTAAGTCCCGTCGTAGGTGCATGTAAGTTCATTGAGAAATGCGAACCGACCGTACGATCTTCTTCAAACTTGCAGGAGTGCTCTAGATTGGCGACACGAGCATTCTCTACAAGTTTCATAAACTTCGTACGGCTGGAAGGGGAGTTAGACACGAATTGTCATCTACAACGCAGTTTCCGATCAGCGGCCAAGTCCCGTCGTAGCTGTATGTAAGTTCATTGAGAAATGCGAACCGACCGTACGATCTTCTTCAAACTTGCAGGAGTGCTCTCGATTGACGACACGAGCATTCTGTACAAGTTTCATAAACTTCGTATGGCTGGAAGGGGAGTTAGACAAAAATTGTCATCTACAACGCAGTTTCCGCTCAGCGACCAAGTCCCGTCGTAGCTGTATGTAAGTTCATCGAGAAATGCGAACCGACCGTACGATCATCCTCAAACTTGCAGGAGTGCTCTCGATTGCTGACACGAGCATTCTGTACAAGTTTCATAAACTTCGTATGGCTGGAAGGGGAGTTAGACAAAAATTGTCATCTACAACGCAGTTTCCGCTCAGCGACCAAGTCCCGTCGTAGCTGTATGTAAGTTCATCGAGAAATGCGAACCGACCGTACGATCTTCTTCAAACTTGCAGGAGTGCTCTCGATTGGCGACACGAGCATTCTCTACAAGTTTCATAAACTTCGTACGGCTGGAAGGGGAGTTAGACACAAATTGTCATCTACAACGCAGTACTGGATAGTTCCCGTTCAGCGACTAAGTCCCGTCGTAGGTGCATGTAAGTTCATTGAGAAATGCGAACCGACCGTACGATCTTCTTCAAACTTGCGGGAGTGCTCTCGAATGGCGACGCGAGCATTCTCTACAAGTTTCATGAACTTCGTATGGCTGGAAGCGGAGTTAGACACAAATTGTCATCATCCGAATTTCCGCTCAGCGACCAAGTCCCTTCGTAGCTGCATATAAGTTCATCGAGAAATGCGAACCGACCGTACGATCTTCTCCAAACTTGCAGGAGTGCTCTCGATTGGCGACACGAGCATTCTCTACAAGTTTCATAAACTTCGTACGGCTGGAAGGGGAGTTAGACACAAATTGTCATCTACAACGCAGTACTGGATAGTTCCCGTTCAGCGACTAAGTCCCGTCGTAGGTGCATGTAAGTTCATCGAGAAATGTTAACCGACCGTACGATCTTCTTCAAACTTGCAGGAGTGCTCTCGATTGGCGACACGAGCATTCTCTACAAGTTTCATAAACTTCGTACGGCTGGAAGAGGTGTTAGACACAAATTGTCATATACAACGCAGTTTCCGCTCAGCGACCAAGTCCCGTCGTAGCTGTATGTAAGTTCATCGAGAAATGCGAACCGACCGTACGATCTTCTTCAAACTTGCAGGAGTGCTCTCGATTGACGACACGAGCATGCTGTACAAGTTTCATAAACTTCGTACGGCTGGAAACGGATTTTGAACAAAATTGTCATGATCCGAATTTCCGCTCAGCGACCAAGTCAATTCGTAGCTGCATGTAAGTTCATCGAGAAATCTGAACCGACTGTACGATCATCTTCAAACTTGCAGGAGTGCTCTCGATTGGCGACACGAGCATTCTCTATAAGTTTCATAAACTTCGCATGGCTGGAAGGGGAGTTAGACACAAATTGTCATCTGAAACGCAGTTTCCGACAGCGACCAAGTCCCGTCGTAGCTGTATGTAAGTTCATCGAGAAATGCGAACCGACCGTACGTTCTTCTTCAAACTTGCAGGAGTGCTCTCGATTGGCGACACGAGCATTCTCTACAAGTTTCATAAACGTCGTACGGCTGGAAGCGGAGTTAGACACAAATTGTCATCATCCGAATTTCCGCTCAGCGACCAAGTCCCTTCGTAGCTGCATGTAAGTTCATCGAGAAATCTGAACCGACCGTACGATCATCTTCACACTTGCAGGAGTGCTCTCGATTGGCGACACGATCATTCTCTACAAGTTTCATAAACTTCGTACGGCTGGAAGGGGAGTTAGACCCAAATTGCCATCTACAACGCATTACTGGATAGTTCCCGTTCAGCGAATAAGTCCCGTCGTAGGTGTATGTAAGTTCATCGAGAAATGTGAACCGAAAGTACGATCTTCTTCAAACTTGCAGGAGTGCTCTCGATTGGCGACACGAGCATTCTCTACAAGTTTCATAAACTTCGTACGGCTGGAAGGGGAGTTAGACACAAATTGTCATCTACAACGCAGTACTGGATAGTTCCCGTTCAGCGACTAAGTCCCGTCGTAGGTGCATGTAAGTTCATCGAGAAATGTTAACCGACCGTACGATCTTCTTCAAACTTGCAGGAGTGCTCTCGATTGGCGACACGAGCATTCTCTACAAGTTTCATAAACTTCGTACGGCTGGAAGGGGAGTTAGTCACAAATTGTCATCTACAACGCAGTTCCCGATCAGGGGCCAAGTACCGTCGTAGCTGTATGTAAGTTCATCGAGAAATGCGAACCGACCGTACGATCTTCTTCAAACTTGCGGGAGTGCTCTCGAATGGCGACACGAGCATTCTCTACAAGTTTCATGAACTTCGTATGGCTGGAAGCGGAGTTAGACACAAATTGTCATCATCCGAATTTCCGCTCAGCGACCAAGTCCCTTCGTAGCTGCATGTAAGTTCATCGAGAAATCTGAACCGACCGTACGATCATCTTCAAACTTGCAGGAGTGCTCTCGATTGCTGACACGAGCATTCTGTACAAGTTTCATAAACTTCGTATGGCTGGAAGGGGAGTTAGACAAAAATTGTCATCTACAACGCAGTTTCCGCTCAGCGACCAAGTCCCGTCGTAGCTGTATGTAAGTTCATCGAGAAATGCGAACCGACCGTACGATCTTCTTCAAACTTGCGGGAGTGCTCTCGAATGGCGACACGAGCATTCTCTACAAGTTTCATGAACTTCGTATGGCTGGAAGCGGAGTTAGACACAAATTGTCATCATCCGAATTTCCGCTCAGCGACCAAGTCCCTTCGTAGCTGCATGTAAGTTCATCGAGAAATCTGAACCGACCGTACGATCATCTTCAAACTTGCAGGAGTGCTCTCGATTGCTGACACGAGCATTCTGTACAAGTTTCATAAACTTCGTATGGCTGGAAGGGGAGTTAGACAAAAATTGTCATCTACAACGCAGTTTCCGCTCAGCGACCAAGTCCCGTCGTAGCTGTATGTTAGTTCATCGAGAAATGCGAACCGACCGTACGATCTTCTTCAAACTTGCAGGAGTGCTCTCGATTGGCGACACGAGCATTCTCTACAAGTTTCATAAACTTCGTACGGCTGGCAGGGGAGTTAGACACAAATTGTCATCTACAACGCAGTACTGGATAGTTCCCGTTCAGCGACTAAGTCCCGTCGTAGGTGCATATAAGTTCATCGAGAAATGTTAACCGACCGTACGATCTTCTTCAAACTTGCAGGAGTGCTCTAGATTGGCGACACGAGCATTCTCTACAAGTTTCATAAACTTCGTACGGCTGGAAGGGGAGTTAGACACAAATTGTCATCTACAACGCAGTTTCCGATCAGCGGCCAAGTCCCGTCGTAGCTGTATGTAAGTTCATTGAGAAATGCGAACCGACCGTACGATCTTCTTCAAACTTGCAGGAGTGCTCTCGATTGACGACACGAGCATGCTGTACAAGTTTCATAAACTTCGTACGGCTGGAAACGGAGTTTGAACAAAATTGTCATCATCCGAATTTCCGCTCAGCGACCAAGTCAATTCGTAGCTGCATGTAAGTTCATCGAAAAATCTGAACCGACCGTACGATCATCTTCAAACTTGCAGGAGTGCTCTCGATTGGCGACACGAGCATTCTCTATAAGTTTCATAAACTTCGCATGGCTGGAAGGGGAGTTAGACACAAATTGTCGTCTACAACGCAGTTTCCGCTCAGCGACCAAGTCACTTCGTAGCTGCATGTAAGTTCATCGAGAAATCTGAACCGACCGTACGACCATCTTCAAACTTGCAGGAGTGCTCTCGATTGGCGACACGAGCATTCTGTACAAGTTTCATAAACTTCGTACGGCTGGAAGGGGAGTTAGACACAAATTGTCATCTACAACGCAGTTTCCGATCAGCGGCCAAGTCCCGTCGTAGCTGTATGTAAGTTCATTGAGAAATGCGAACCGACCGTACGATCTTCTTCAAACTTGCAGGAGTGCTCTCGATTGACGACACGAGCATGCTGTACAAGTTTCATAAACTTCGTACGGCTGGAAACGGAGTTTGAACAAAATTGTCATCATCCGAATTTCCGCTCAGCGACCAAGTCAATTCGTAGCTGCATGTAAGTTCATCGAAAAATCTGAACCGACCGTACGATCATCTTCAAACTTGCAGGAGTGCTCTCGATTGGCGACACGAGCATTCTCTATAAGTTTCATAAACTTCGCATGGCTGGAAGGGGAGTTAGACACAAATTGTCGTCTACAACGCAGTTTCCGCTCAGCGACCAAGTCACTTCGTAGCTGCATGTAAGTTCATCGAGAAATCTGAACCGACCGTACGACCATCTTCAAACTTGCAGGAGTGCTCTCGATTGGCGACACGAGCATTCTGTACAAGTTTCATAAACTTCGTATGGCTGGAAGGGGAGTTAGACAAAAATTGTCATCTACAACGCAGTTTCCGCTCAGCGACCAAGTCCCGTCGTAGCTGTATGTAAGTTCATCGAGAAATGCGAACCGACCGTACGATCTTCTTCAAACTTGCAGGAGTGCTCTCGATTGGCGACACGAGCATTCTCTACAAGTTTCATAAACTTCGTACGGCTGGAAGGGGAGTTAGACACAAATTGTCATCTACAACGCAGTACTGGATAGTTCCCGTTCAGCGACTAAGTCCCGTCGTAGGTGCATGTAAGTTCATCGAGAAATGTCAACCGACCGTACGATCTTCTTCAAACTTGCAGGAGTGCTCTCGATTGGCGACAGGAGCATTCTGTACAAGTTTCATAAACTTCGTACGGCTGGAAGGGGAGTTAGACACAAATTGTCATCTACAACGCAGTTTCCGATCAGCGGCCAAGTCCCGTCGTAGCTGTATGTAAGTTCATCGAGAAATGCGAACCGACCGTGCGATCTTCTTCAAACTTGCAGGAGTGCTCTCGATTGACGACACGAGCATGCTGTACAAGTTTCATAAACTTCGTACGGCTGGAAACGGATTTTGAACAAAATTGTCATCATCCGAATTTCCGCTCAGCGACCAAGTCAATTCGTAGCTGCAAGTAAGTTCATCGAGAAATCTGAACCGACCGTACGATCATCTTCAAACTTTCAGGAGTGCTCTCGATTGGCGACACGAGCATTCTCTATAAGTTTCATAAACTTCGCATGGCAGGAAGGGGAGTTAGACACAAATTGTCATCTGAAACGCAGTTTCCGACAGCGACCAAGTCCCGTCGTAGCTGTATGTAAGTTCATCGAGAAATGCGAACCGACCGTACGTTCTTCTTCAAACTTGCAGGAGTGCTCTCGATTGGCGACACGAGCATTCTCTACAAGTTTCATAAACGTCGTACGGCTGGAAGCGGAGTTAGACACAAATTGTCATCATCCGAATTTCCGCTCAGCGACCAAGTCCCTTCGTAGCTGCATGTAAGTTCATCGAGAAATCTGAACCGACCGTACGATCATCTTCACACTTGCAGGAGTGCTCTCGATTGGCGACACGATCATTCTCTACAAGTTTCATAAACTTCGTACGGCTGGAAGGGGAGTTAGACCCAAATTGCCATCTACAACGCATTACTGGATAGTTCCCGTTCAGCGAATAAGTCCCGTCGTAGGTGTATGTAAGTTCATCGAGAAATGTGAACCGAAAGTACGATCTTCTTCAAACTTGCAGGAGTGCTCTCGATTGGCGACACGAGCATTCTCTACAAGTTTCAAAAACTTCGTACGGCTGGAAGGGGAGTTAGACACAAATTGTCATCTACAACGCAGTACTGGATAGTTCCCGTTCAGCGACTAAGTCCCGTCGTAGGTGCATGTAAGTTCATCGAGAAATGTTAACCGACCGTACGATCTTCTTCAAACTTGCAGGACTGCTCTCGATTGGCGACACGAGCATTCTCTACAAGTTTCATAAACTTCGTACGGCTGGAAGGGGAGTTAGACACAAATTGTCATCTACAACGCAGTTCCCGATCAGGGGCCAAGTCCCGTCGTAGCTGTATGTAAGTTCATCGAGAAATGCGAACCGACCGTACGATCTTCTTCAAACTTGCGGGAGTGCTCTCGAATGGCGACACGAGCATTCTCTACAAGTTTCATGAACTTCGTATGGCTGGAAGCGGAGTTAGACACAAATTGTCATCATCCGAATTTCCGCTCAGCGACCAAGTCCCTTCGTAGCTGCATGTAAGTTCATCGAGAAATCTGAACCGACCGTACGATCATCTTCAAACTTGCAGGAGTGCTCTCGATTGCTGACACGAGCATTCTGTACAAGTTTCATAAACTTCGTATGGCTGGAAGGTGAGTTAGACAAAAATTGTCATCTACAACGCAGTTTCCGCTCAGCGACCAAGTCCCGTCGTAGCTGTAGGTAAGTTCATCGAGAAATGCGAACCGAACGTACGATCTTCTTCAAATTTGCGAGAGTGCTCTCGAATGGCGACACGAGCATTCTCTACAAGTTTCATGAACTTCGTATGGCTGGAAGCGGAGTTAGACACAAATTGTCATCATCCGAATTTCCGCTCAGCGACCAAGTCCCTTCGTAGCTGCATGTAAGTTCACCGAGAAATCTGAACCGACCGTACGATCATCTTCAAACTTGCAGGAGTGCTCTCGATTGCTGACACGAGCATTCTGTACAAGTTTCATAAACTTCGTATGGCTGGAAGGGGAGTTAGACACAAATTGTCATCTACAACGCAGTTTCCGATCAGCAGCCAAGTCCCGTCGTAGCTGTATGTAAGTTCATCGAGAAATGCGAACCGACCGTACGATCTTCTTCAAACTTGCAGGAGTGCTCTCGATTGACGACACGAGCATGCTGTACAAGTTTCATAAACTTCGTACGGCTGGAAACGGAGTTTGAACAAAATTGTCATCATCCGAATTTCCGCTCAGCGACCAAGTCAATTCGTAGCTGCATGTATGTTCATCGAAAAATCTGAACCGACCGTACGATCATCTTCAAACTTGCAGGAGTGCTCTCGATTGGCGACACGAGCATTCTCTATAAGTTTCATAAACTTCGCATGGCTGGAAGGGGAGTTAGACACAAATTGTCATCTACAACGCAGTTTCCGACAGCGACCAAGTCCCGTCGTAGCTGTATGTAAGTTCATCGAGAAATGCGAACCGACCGTACGATCTTCTTCAAACTTGCAGGAGTGCTCTCGATTGGCGACACGAGCATTCTCTACAAGTTTCATAAACTTCGTACGGCTAGAAGCGGAGTTAGACACAAATTGTCATCATCCGAATTTCCGCTCAGCGACCAAGTCCCTTCGTAGCTGCATGTAAGTTCATCGAGAAATCTGAACCGACCGTACGATCATCTTCACACTTGCAGGAGTGCTCTCGATTGGCGACACGAGCATTCTCTACAAGTTTCATAAACTTCGTATGGCTGGAAGGGGAGTTAAACCCAAATTGCCATCTACAACGCAGTACTGGATAGTTCCCGTTCAGCGAATAAGTCCCGTCGTAGGTGTATGTAAGTTCATCGAGAAATGTGAACCGACCGTACGATCTTCTTCAAACTTGCAGGAGTGCTCTCGATTGGCGACACGAGCATTCTCTATAAGTTTCATAAACTTCGCACGGCTGGAAGGGGAGTTAGACACAAATTGTCATCTATAACGCAGTTTCCGACAGCGAACAAGTCCCGTCGTAGCTGTATGAAAGTTCATCGAGAAATGCGAACCGACCGTACGATCATCTTCAAACTTGCAGGAGTGCTCTCGATTGGCGACACGAGCATTCTCTACAAGTTTCATAAACATCGTACGGTTGGAAGGGGAGTTAGACACAAATTGCCATCTACAACGCAGCACTGGATAGTTCCCGTTCAGCGAATAAGTCCCGTCGTAGGTGTATGTAAGTTCATCGAGTAATGCGATCCGACCGTACGATCTTCTTCAAACTTGCAGGAGTGCTCTCGATTGGCGACACGAGCATTCTCTACAAGTTTCATAAACTTCGTACGGCTGGAAGGGGAGTTAGACACAATTTGTCATCTACAACGCAGTTTTCGCTCAGCGACCAAGTCACTTCGTAGCTGCATGTAAGTTAATCGAGAAATCTGAACCGACCGTACGATAATCTTCAAACTTGCAGGAGTGCTCTCGATTGGCGACACGAGCATTCTCTATAAGTTTCATTAACTTCGCACGGCTGGAAGGGGAGTTAGACACAAATTATCATCTACAACGCAGTTTCCGACAGCGACCAAGTCCCGTCGTAGCTGTATGTAAGTTCATCGAGAAATGCGAACCGACCGTACGATCTTCTTCAAACTTGCAGGAGTGCTCTCGATTGGCGACACGAGCATTCTCTACAAGTTTCATAAACTTCGTACGGCTGGAAGCGGAGTTAGACACAAATTGTCATCTACAACGCAGTTTCCGCTCAGCGACCAAGTCCCGTCGTAGCTGTATGTAAGTTGATCGAGAAATGCGAACCGACCGTACGATCTTCTTTAAACTTGCAGGAGTGCTCTCGATTGACGACACGAGCATGCTGTACAAGTTTCATAAACTTCGTACGGCTGGTAACGGAGTTTGAACAAAATTGTCATCATCCGAATTTCCGCTCAGCGACCAAGTCAATTCGTAGCTGCATGTAAGTTCATCGAGAAATCTGAACCGACCGTACGATCATCTTCAAACTTGCAGGAGTGCTTTCGATTGGCGACACGAGCATTCTCTATAAGTTTCATAAACTTCGCATGGCTGGAAGGGGAGTTAGACACAAATTGTCATCTACAACGCAGTTTCCGACAGCGACCAAGTCCCGTCGTAGCTGTATGTAAGTTCATCAAGAAATGTGAACCGACCGTACGATCTTCTTCAAACTTGCAGGAGTGCTCTCGATTGGCGACACGAGCTTTCTCTACAAGTTTCATAAACTCGGCGGCCGGTGCATTGACCTGCGTCTCAGTAAGAGTAAGCATTGTAAACAAATGCGAGAGTGAATTTCGCCGAAGATCGGAGCAGGCTTTGCCTGTTGGAAAGAGGACGGAGCTTGACTCCTCTGCACTTCCCCCAGAATCGCTAAAACGAACACATCTCGTCGAGCTCTTTTGCGGGTTTCTAACATGCCTGTGCTTGCTGCCTGTGCTTGCTGCCTGTGCTTTCTGTGCTGCCTGTGCTTGCTGCCTGTGCTGTCTGTGCTTGCTGTGCTGCCTGTGCTTGTTGCCTGTGCTTGCTGTGCTGCCTGTGCTTGCTGCCTGTGCTTGCTGTGCTTGCTATGCTGCCTGTGCAAGCTGCCTGTGCTTGCTGTGCTGCCTGTGCTTGCTGCCTGTGCTTGCTGTGCTGCCAGTGCTTGCTGCATGTGCTTGCTGTGCTGCCTGAGCTGCCTGTGCTTGCTGTGCTGCCTGAGCTGCCTGTGCTTGCTGCCTGTGCTTGCTGTGCTGCCTGTGCTTGCTGTGCTGTCTGTGCTTGCTGCCTGTGCTGCCTGTTCTTGCTGTGCTGCCTGTGCTGCCTGTGCTTTCTGCCTGTGCTGCCTGTGTTTGCTGCCTGTGCTTGCTGTGCTGCCTGTGCTGCCTGTACTTGCTGTGCTGCCTGTGCTTGCTGCCTGTGCTTGCTGTGCTGCCTGTGCTTGCTGCCTGTGCTTGCTGTGCTGCCTGTGCTTGATGTGCTGCCTGTGCTTGCTGCCAGTGCTTGCTGTGCTGCCTGTGTTTGTTGCCTGTGCTTGCTGTGCTGCCTGTGTTTGCTGTGCTGCCTGTGCTTGCTGTGCTGCCTGTGCTGTGCTGCCTGTGCTTGCTGTGCTGCCTTTGTTTGCTGTGCTGCCTGTGCTTGCTGCCTGTGCCTGCTGTGCTGTCTGTGCTTGCTGTCCTGCCTGTGCTTGCTGCCTGTGCTTGCTGCCTGTGCTTGCTGTGAATGCCTGTGCTTGCTGCCTGTGCTTGCTGTGCTGCCTGTGTTTGCTGTGCTGCCTGTGCTTGCTGCCTGTGCTTGTTGTGCTGCCTGAGCTGCCTGTGCTTGCTGCCTGTGCTTGCTGTGCTGCCTGTGTTTGCTGTGCTGCCTGTGCTTGCTGCCTGTGCTTGCTGTGCTGCCTGTGCTTGCTGCCTGTGCTAGCTGTGCTGCCTGTGCTTGCTGTGCTGCCTGTGCTTGCTGCCTGTGCTTGCTGTGCTGCCTGTGCTTGCTGCCTGTGCTTGCTGTGCTGCCTGTGTTTGCTGTGCTGCCTGTGCTTGCTGCCTGTGCTTGCTGTGCTGCCTGTGCTTGCTGCCTGTGCTAGCTGTGCTGCCTGTGCTTGCTGTGCTTGCTATGCTGCCTGTGCTTGCTGTGCTTGCTATGCTGCCTGTGCAAGCTGCCTTTGCTTGCTGTGCTGCCTGTGTTTGCTGTGCTGCCTGTGTTTGCTGTGCTGTCTGTGCTTGCTGCCTGTGCTTGCTGTGCTGCCTGTGTTTGCTGTGCTGCCTGTGCTTGCTGCCTGTGCTTGCTGTGCTGCCTGTGCTTGCTGCCTGTGCTTGCTGTGCTGCCGGTGCTTGCTGTGCTGCCTGTGCTTGCTGCCTGTGCTTGCTGCCCGTGCTTGCTGTGCTGCCGGTGCTTGCTGCCCGTGCTTGCTGTGCTGCCGGTGCTTGCTGTGCTGCCTGTGCTGCCGGTGCTTGCTGTGCTGCCTGTGCTTGCTGCCTGTGCTTGCTGTGCCGCCTGTGCTTGCTGCCTGTGCTTGCTGTGCTGCCTGTGCTTGCTGCCTGTGCTGTCTGTGCTTGCTGCCTGTGCTGCCTGTGCTGTCTGTGCTTGCTGCCTGTGCTGCCTGTGCTGTCTGTGCTTGCTGCCTGTGCTGCCTGTTCTTGCTGTGCTGCCTGTGCTGCCTGTGCTTGCTGCCTGTGCTTGCTGCCTGTGCTTGCTGCCTGTGCTTGCTGCCTGTGCTTGCTGCCTGTGCTTGCTGCCTGTGCTTGCTGCCCGTGCTTGCTGTGCTGCCGGTGCTTGCTGCCCGTGCTTGCTGTGCTGCCGGTGCTTGCTGTGCTGCCTGTGCTGCCGGTGCTTGCTGTGCTGCCTGTGCTGCCGGTGCTTGCTGTGCTGCCTGTGCTTGCTGCCTGTGCTTGCTGTGCCGCATGTGCTTGCTGCCTGTGCTTGCTGTGCTGCCTGTGCTTGCTGCCTGTGCTGTCTGTGCTTGTCCTTGCTGCCTGTGCTTGCTGTGCTGCCTGTGCTTGCTGCCTGTGCTTGCTGTGCTGCCTGTGCTTGCTGCCTGTGCTTGCTGTGCTGCCTGGGCTTGCTGCCTGTGCTTGCTGTGCTGCCTGTGCTTGCTGCCTGTGCTTGCTGTGCTGCCTGTGCTTGCTGCGCTGCCTGTGCTTGCTGGCTGTGCTTGCTGCCTGTGCTTGTCCTTGCTGCCTGTGCTTGCTGTGCTGCCTGAGCTGCCTGTGCTTGCTGCCTGTGCTTGCTGCCTGTGCTTGCTGCCCGTACTTGCTGTGCTGCCTGTGCTTGCTGCCTGTGCTTGCTGCCTGTGCTTGCTGTGCTGCCTGTGCTTGCTGTGCTGTCTGTGCTTGCTGCCTGTGCTTGCTGTGCTGCCTGTTCTTGCTGCGCTGCCTGTGCTTGCTGTGCTGCCTGTCCTTGCTGCCTGTGCTTGCTGTGCTGCCTGTGCTTGCTGCCTGTGCTTGCTGTTCTGCCTGTGTTTGCTGCCTGTGCTTGCTGTGCTGCCTGTGCTGCCTCTGCTGTGCTGCCTGTGCTGCCTGTGCTTGCTGCCTGTGCTTGCTGCCTGTGCTTGCTGCCCGTGCTTGCTGTGCTGCCGGTGCTTGCTGCCCGTGCTTGCTGTGCTGCCGGTGCTTGCTGCCCGTGCTTGCTGTGCTGCCGGTGCTTGCTGTGCTGCCTGTGCTGCCGGTGCTTGCTGTGCTGCCTGTGCTTGCTGCCTGTGCTGCCTGTGCTTGCTGTGCTGCCTGTGCTTGCACCCTGTGCTTGCTGTGCTGCCTGTGCTGCCTCTGCTGTGCTGCCTGTGCTTGCTGTGCTGCCTGTGCTTGCTGCCTGTGCTGCCTGTGCATGCTGTGCTGCCTGTGCTGCCTGTGCTTGCTGCCTGTGCTTGCTGTGCTGCCTGTGCTGTGCTGCCTGTGCTTGCTATGCTGCATGTGCTTGCTGTGCAGCCTGTGCTTGCTGCCTGTGCTTGCTGTGCTGCCTGTGTTTGCTGCCTGTGCTTACTGTGCTGCCTGTGCTTGCTGCCTGTGCTTGCTGTGCTGCCTGTGCCTGCTTCCTGTGCTTGCTGTGCTGAGTGTGCTTGCTGCCTGTGCTTGCTGTGCCGCCTGAGCTTGCTGCCTGTGCTTGCTGCCTGTGCTTGTCCTTGCTGCCTGTGCTTGCTGTGCTGCCTGTGCTTGCTGTGCTGCCTGTGCTTGCTGCCTGTGCTTGCTGTGCTGCCTGTGCTTGCTGCGCTGCCTGTGCTTGCTGGCTGTGCTTGCTGCCTGTGCTTGTCCTTGCTGCCTGTGCTTGCTGTGCTGCCTGAGCTGCCTGTGCTTGCTGCCTGTGCTTGCTGCCTGTACTTGCTGTGCTGCCTGTGCTTGCTGCCTGTGCTGCCTGCGCTTGCTGTTCTTGCTGCGCTGCCTGTGCTTGCTGTGCTGCCTGTGCTTGCTGCCTGTGCTTGCTGTGCTGCCTGTGCTGCCTGTGTTTGCTGCCTGTGCTTGCTGTGCTGCCTGTGCTTGCTGCCTGTGCTTGCTGTGCTGCCCGTGCCTACTGCCTGTGCTTGCTGTGCTGAGTGTGCTTGTTGCCTGTGCTTGCTGTGCCGCCTGAGCTTGCTGCCTGTGCTTGCTGCCTGTGCTTGTCCTTGCTGCCTGTGCTGCCTGTGCTTGCTGCCTGTGCTTGCTATGCTGCCTGTGCTTGCTGCCTGTGCTTGCTGTGCCGCCTGTGCTTGTTGTGCTGCCTGTGCTTGCTGTGCTGCCTGTGCTTGCTGCCTGTGCTTGCTGTGCTGCCTGTGCTTGCTGTGCTGAGTGTGCTTGCTGCCTGTGCTTGCTGTACTGAGTGTGCTTGCTGCCTGTGCTTGCTGTGCTGCCTGTGTTTGCTGCCTGTGCTTGCTGCCTGTGCTTGCTATGCTGCCTGTGCATGCCGTGCTGCATGTGCTTGCTGCCTGTGCTTGCTGTGCTGCCTGTGCTTGCTGCCTGTGCTTGCTGTGCCGCCTGTGCTTGTTGTGCTGCCTGTGCTTGCTGTGCTGCCTGTGTTTGCTGTGCTGAGTGTGCTTGCTGCCTGTGCTTGCTGTGCTGCCTGTGCTTGCTGTGCTGCCTGTGCTTGCTGCCTGTGCTTGGTGTGCTGCCTGTGCTTGCTGCCTGTGCTTGCTGTGCATGCTGTGCTGCCTGTGCTTGCTGTGCTGAGTGTGCTTGCTGCCTGTGCTTGCTGCCTGTGCTTGCTGTGCTGCCTGTCCTTGCTGCCTGTGCTTGCTGCCTGTGCTTGCTGCCTGTGCTTGCTGTACTGCCTGTGCTTGCTGTGCTGCCTGTGCTTGCTGCCTGTGCTTGCTGTGCTGCCTGTGCTTGCTGCCTGTGCTTGCTGTGCTGCCTGTCCTTGCTGCCTGTGCTTGCTGCCTGTGCTTGCTGTGCTGCCAGTGCTGCCTCTGCTGTGATGCCTGTGCTTGCTGTGCTGCCTGTGCTTGCTGCCTGTGCTTGCTGCCTGTGCTTGCTGTGCTGCCTGTGCTTGCTGTGCTGTCTGTGCTTGCTGCCTGTGCTGCCTGTTCTTGCTGCGCTGCCTGTGCTTGCTGTGCTGCCTGTGCTTGCTGCCTGTGCTTGCTGTGCTGCCTGTGCTGCCTGTGCTTGCTGTGCTGCCTGTGCTGCCTGTGCTTGCTACCTGTGCTTGCTGTGCTGCCTGTGCTGTGCTGCCTGTGCTTGCTGTGCTGCATGTGCTTGCTGTGCAGCCTGTGCTTGCTGCCTGTGCTTGCTGTGCTGCCTGTGTTTGCTGCCTGTGCTTGCTGTGCTGCCTGTGCTTGCTGCCTGTGCTTGCTGTGCTGCCCGTGCCTGCTGCCTGTGCTTGCTGTGCTGAGTGTGCTTGCTGCCTGTGCTTGCTGTGCCGCCTGAGCTTGCTGCCTGTGCTTGCTGCCTGTGCTTGCTGTGCTGCCTGTGCTTGCTGCCTGTGCTTGCTGTGCTGCCTGTGCTTGCTGCCTGTGCTTGCTGCCTGTGCTTGCTGTGCATGCTGTGCTGCCTGTGCTTGCTGTGCTGCCTGTGCTTGCTGTGCTGAGTGTGCTTGCTGCCTGTGCTTGCTGCCTGTGCTTGCTGTGCTGCCTGTCCTTGCTGCCTGTGCTTGCTGCCTGTGCTTGCTGCCTGTGCTTGCTGTACTGCCTGTGCTTGCTGCACGTGCTTGCTGTGCTGCCTGTGCTTGCTGCCTGTGCTTGCTGTGCTGCCTGTGCTTGCTGCCTGTGCTTGCTGTGCTGCCTGTCCTTGCTGCCTGTGCTTGCTGCCTGTGCTTGCTGTGCTGCCAGTGCTGCCTCTGCTGTGCTGCCTGTGCTTGCTGTGCTGCCTGTGCTTGCTGCCTGTGCTTGCTGCCTGTGCTTGCTGTGCTGCCTGTGCTTGCTGTGCTGTCTGTGCTTGCTGCCTGTGCTTGCTGTGCTGCCTGTTCTTGCTGCGCTGCCTGTGCTTGCTGTGCTGCCTGTGCTTGCTGCCTGTGCTTGCTGTGCTGCCTGTGCTGCCTGTGCTTGCTGTGCTGCCTGTGCTGCCTGTGCTTGCTGCCTGTGCTTGCTTTGCTGCCTGTGCTGTGCTGCCTGTGCTTGCTGTGCTGCATGTGCTTGCTGTGCAGCCTGTGCTTGCTGCCTGTGCTTGCTGTGCTGCCTGTGTTTGCTGCCTGTGCTTGCTGTGCTGCCTGCGCTTGCTGCCTGTGCTTGCTGTGCTGCCCGTGCCTGCTGCCTGTGCTTGCTGTGCTGAGTGTGCTTGCTGCCTGTGCTTGCTGTGCTGAGTGTGCTTGCTGCCTGTGCTTGCTGTGCCGCCTGAGCTTGCTGCCTGTGCTTGCTGCCTGTGCTTGTCCTTGCTGCCTGTGCTTGCTGTGCTGCCTGTGCTTGCTGCCTGTGCTTGCTGTGCTGCCTGTGCTTGCTGCCTGTGCTTGCTGTGCCGCCTGTGCTTGTTGTGCTGCCTGTGCTTGCTGTGCTGCCTGTGCTTGCTGCCTGTGCTTGCTGTGCTGCCTGTGCTTGCTGTGCTGAGTGTGCTTGCTGCCTGTGCTTGCTGTGCTGAGTGTGCTTGCTGCCTGTGCTTGCTGTGCTGCCTGTGCTTGCTGCCTGTGCTTGCTGCCTGTGCTTGCTGTGCTGCCTGTGCTTGCTGCCTGTGCTTGCTGCCTGTGCTTGCTGTGCCGCCTGTGCTTGTTGTGCTGCCTGTGCTTGCTGTGCTGCCTGTGCTTGCTGCCTGTGCTTGCTGTGCTGCCTGTGTTTGCTGTGCTGAGTGTGCTTGCTGCCTGTGCTTGCTGTGCTGCCTGTACTTGCTGTGCTGCCTGTGCTTGCTGCCTGTGCTTGGTGTGCTGCCTGTGCTTGCTGCCTGTGCTTGCTGTGCATGCTGTGCTGCCTGTGCTTGCTGTGCTGCCTGTGCTTGCTGTGCTGAGTGTGCTTGCTGCCTGTGCTTGCTGTGCTGCCTGTGCTTGCTGCCTGTGCTTGCTGTGCTGCCTGTGCTTGCTGTACTGCCTGTGCTTGCTGCCTGTTAGCGATGCATTTGATTTCGCCCATAACACGCGGTAATTCGACAGTGGCACACGACAGTGCGTTGCTGTGTCACCTGTTTTTGGAGGCGCCGAGAGTCGCGGATAAATATGTTTACCTCGGCGGCCGTTGCATTGTCCTGCGTCTCAATAAGAGTAAGCATTTTAAACAAATGCGAGAGTGAATCTCGCCGAAGATCGGAGCAGGCTTTGCCTGTTGGAAAGAGGACAGAGCTTGACCCCTCTGCACTTCCCCAAGAATCGCTAAAAAACGAACACATCTCGTCGAGCTATTTTGCGGGTTTCTAACATGCCTGTGCTTGCTGCCTGTGCTTGCTGCCTGTGCTGCCTGTGCTTGCTGTGCTCCCTGTGCTTGCTGTGCTTGCTGTGCTGCCTGTGCTTGCTGTGCTGCCTGTGCTTGTTGCCTGTGCTGCCTGTGCTTGCTGTGCTGCCTGTGCTGCCAGTGCTTGCTGCCTGTGCTTGCTGTGCTGCCTGTGCTGTGCTGCCTGTGCTTGCTGTGCTGCATGTGCTTGCTGTGCAGCCTGTGCTTGCTGCCTGTGCTTACTGTGCTGCCTGTGCTTGCTGCCTGTGCTTGCTGTGCTGCCTGTGCCTGCTTCCTGTGCTTGCTGTGCTGAGTGTGCTTGCTGCCTGTGCTTGCTGTGCCGCCTGAGCTTGCTGCCTGTGCTTGCTGCCTGTGCTTGTCCTTGCTGCCTGTGCTTGCTGTGCTGCCTGTGCTTGCTGTGCTGCCTGTGCTTGCTGCCTGTGCTTGCTGTGCTGCCTGTGCTTGCTGCGCTGCCTGTGCTTGCTGGCTGTGCTTGCTGCCTGTGCTTGTCCTTGCTGCCTGTGCTTGCTGTGCTGCCTGAGCTGCCTGTGCTTGCTGCCTGTGCTTGCTGCCTGTACTTGCTGTGCTGCCTGTGCTTGCTGCCTGTGCTGCCTGTGCTTGCTGTTCTTGCTGCGCTGCCTGTGCTTGCTGTGCTGCCTGTGCTTGCTGCCTGTGCTTGCTGTGCTGCCTGTGCTGCCTGTGTTTGCTGCCTGTGCTTGCTGTGCTGCCTGTGCTTGCTGCCTGTGCTTGCTGTGCTGCCCGTGCCTACTGCCTGTGCTTGCTGTGCTGAGTGTGCTTGTTGCCTGTGCTTGCTGTGCCGCCTGAGCTTGCTGCCTGTGCTTGCTGCCTGTGCTTGTCCTTGCTGCCTGTGCTGCCTGTGCTTGCTGCCTGTGCTTGCTATGCTGCCTGTGCTTGCTGCCTGTGCTTGCTGTGCCGCCTGTGCTTGTTGTGCTGCCTGTGCTTGCTGTGCTGCCTGTGCTTGCTGCCTGTGCTTGCTGTGCTGCCTGTGCTTGCTGTGCTGAGTGTGCTTGCTGCCTGTGCTTGCTGTACTGAGTGTGCTTGCTGCCTGTGCTTGCTGTGCTGCCTGTGTTTGCTGCCTGTGCTTGCTGCCTGTGCTTGCTATGCTGCCTGTGCATGCCGTGCTGCATGTGCTTGCTGCCTGTGCTTGCTGTGCTGCCTGTGCTTGCTGCCTGTGCTTGCTGTGCCGCCTGTGCTTGTTGTGCTGCCTGTGCTTGCTGTGCTGCCTGTGTTTGCTGTGCTGAGTGTGCTTGCTGCCTGTGCTTGCTGTGCTGCCTGTGCTTGCTGTGCTGCCTGTGCTTGCTGCCTGTGCTTGGTGTGCTGCCTGTGCTTGCTGCCTGTGCTTGCTGTGCATGCTGTGCTGCCTGTGCTTGCTGTGCTGAGTGTGCTTGCTGCCTGTGCTTGCTGCCTGTGCTTGCTGTGCTGCCTGTCCTTGCTGCCTGTGCTTGCTGCCTGTGCTTGCTGCCTGTGCTTGCTGTACTGCCTGTGCTTGCTGTGCTGCCTGTGCTTGCTGCCTGTGCTTGCTGTGCTGCCTGTGCTTGCTGCCTGTGCTTGCTGTGCTGCCTGTCCTTGCTGCCTGTGCTTGCTGCCTGTGCTTGCTGTGCTGCCAGTGCTGCCTCTGCTGTGATGCCTGTGCTTGCTGTGCTGCCTGTGCTTGCTGCCTGTGCTTGCTGCCTGTGCTTGCTGTGCTGCCTGTGCTTGCTGTGCTGTCTGTGCTTGCTGCCTGTGCTGCCTGTTCTTGCTGCGCTGCCTGTGCTTGCTGTGCTGCCTGTGCTTGCTGCCTGTGCTTGCTGTGCTGCCTGTGCTGCCTGTGCTTGCTGTGCTGCCTGTGCTGCCTGTGCTTGCTACCTGTGCTTGCTGTGCTGCCTGTGCTGTGCTGCCTGTGCTTGCTGTGCTGCATGTGCTTGCTGTGCAGCCTGTGCTTGCTGCCTGTGCTTGCTGTGCTGCCTGTGTTTGCTGCCTGTGCTTGCTGTGCTGCCTGTGCTTGCTGCCTGTGCTTGCTGTGCTGCCCGTGCCTGCTGCCTGTGCTTGCTGTGCTGAGTGTGCTTGCTGCCTGTGCTTGCTGTGCCGCCTGAGCTTGCTGCCTGTGCTTGCTGCCTGTGCTTGCTGTGCTGCCTGTGCTTGCTGCCTGTGCTTGCTGTGCTGCCTGTGCTTGCTGCCTGTGCTTGCTGCCTGTGCTTGCTGTGCATGCTGTGCTGCCTGTGCTTGCTGTGCTGCCTGTGCTTGCTGTGCTGAGTGTGCTTGCTGCCTGTGCTTGCTGCCTGTGCTTGCTGTGCTGCCTGTCCTTGCTGCCTGTGCTTGCTGCCTGTGCTTGCTGCCTGTGCTTGCTGTACTGCCTGTGCTTGCTGCACGTGCTTGCTGTGCTGCCTGTGCTTGCTGCCTGTGCTTGCTGTGCTGCCTGTGCTTGCTGCCTGTGCTTGCTGTGCTGCCTGTCCTTGCTGCCTGTGCTTGCTGCCTGTGCTTGCTGTGCTGCCAGTGCTGCCTCTGCTGTGCTGCCTGTGCTTGCTGTGCTGCCTGTGCTTGCTGCCTGTGCTTGCTGCCTGTGCTTGCTGTGCTGCCTGTGCTTGCTGTGCTGTCTGTGCTTGCTGCCTGTGCTTGCTGTGCTGCCTGTTCTTGCTGCGCTGCCTGTGCTTGCTGTGCTGCCTGTGCTTGCTGCCTGTGCTTGCTGTGCTGCCTGTGCTGCCTGTGCTTGCTGTGCTGCCTGTGCTGCCTGTGCTTGCTGCCTGTGCTTGCTTTGCTGCCTGTGCTGTGCTGCCTGTGCTTGCTGTGCTGCATGTGCTTGCTGTGCAGCCTGTGCTTGCTGCCTGTGCTTGCTGTGCTGCCTGTGTTTGCTGCCTGTGCTTGCTGTGCTGCCTGTGCTTGCTGCCTGTGCTTGCTGTGCTGCCCGTGCCTGCTGCCTGTGCTTGCTGTGCTGAGTGTGCTTGCTGCCTGTGCTTGCTGTGCTGAGTGTGCTTGCTGCCTGTGCTTGCTGTGCCGCCTGAGCTTGCTGCCTGTGCTTGCTGCCTGTGCTTGTCCTTGCTGCCTGTGCTTGCTGTGCTGCCTGTGCTTGCTGCCTGTGCTTGCTGTGCTGCCTGTGCTTGCTGCCTGTGCTTGCTGTGCCGCCTGTGCTTGTTGTGCTGCCTGTGCTTGCTGTGCTGCCTGTGCTTGCTGCCTGTGCTTGCTGTGCTGCCTGTGCTTGCTGTGCTGAGTGTGCTTGCTGCCTGTGCTTGCTGTGCTGAGTGTGCTTGCTGCCTGTGCTTGCTGTGCTGCCTGTGCTTGCTGCCTGTGCTTGCTGCCTGTGCTTGCTGTGCTGCCTGTGCTTGCTGCCTGTGCTTGCTGCCTGTGCTTGCTGTGCCGCCTGTGCTTGTTGTGCTGCCTGTGCTTGCTGTGCTGCCTGTGCTTGCTGCCTGTGCTTGCTGTGCTGCCTGTGTTTGCTGTGCTGAGTGTGCTTGCTGCCTGTGCTTGCTGTGCTGCCTGTACTTGCTGTGCTGCCTGTGCTTGCTGCCTGTGCTTGGTGTGCTGCCTGTGCTTGCTGCCTGTGCTTGCTGTGCATGCTGTGCTGCCTGTGCTTGCTGTGCTGCCTGTGCTTGCTGTGCTGAGTGTGCTTGCTGCCTGTGCTTGCTGTGCTGCCTGTGCTTGCTGCCTGTGCTTGCTGTGCTGCCTGTGCTTGCTGTACTGCCTGTGCTTGCTGCCTGTTAGCGATGCATTTGATTTCGCCCATAACACGCGGTAATTCGACAGTGGCACACGACAGTGCGTTGCTGTGTCACCTGTTTTTGGAGGCGCCGAGAGTCGCGGATAAATATGTTTACCTCGGCGGCCGTTGCATTGTCCTGCGTCTCAATAAGAGTAAGCATTTTAAACAAATGCGAGAGTGAATCTCGCCGAAGATCGGAGCAGGCTTTGCCTGTTGGAAAGAGGACAGAGCTTGACCCCTCTGCACTTCCCCAAGAATCGCTAAAAAACGAACACATCTCGTCGAGCTATTTTGCGGGTTTCTAACATGCCTGTGCTTGCTGCCTGTGCTTGCTGCCTGTGCTGCCTGTGCTTGTTGTGCTCCCTGTGCTTGCTGTGCTTGCTGTGCTGCCTGTGCTTGCTGTGCTGCCTGTGCTTGTTGCCTGTGCTGCCTGTGCTTGCTGTGCTGCCTGTGCTGCCAGTGCTTGCTGCCTGTGCTTGCTGTGCTGCCTGTGCTGTGCTGCCTGTGCTTGCTGTGCTGCATGTGCTTGCTGTGCAGCCTGTGCTTGCTGCCTGTGCTTGCTGTGCTGCCTGTGTTTGCTGCCTGTGCTTGCTGTGCTGCCTGTGCTGCCTCTGCTGTGCTGCCTGTGCTGCCTGTGCTTGCTGCCTGTGCTTGCTGTGCTGCCTGTGCTTGCTGCATGTGCTTGCTGTGCTGCCTGTGCTTGCTGTTTATGCTTGCTGTGCTGCCTGTGCTTGCTGCCTGTGCTTGCTGTGCTGCCTGTGCTTGCTGAGCTGAGTGTACTTGCTGCCTGTGCTTGCTGTGCTGCCTGTGCTTGCTGCCTGTGCTTGCTGTGCTGCCTGTCCTTGCTGCCTGTGCTTGCTGCCTGTGCTTGCTGTGCTGCCTGTGCTGCCTCTGCTGTGCTGCCTGTGCTTGCTGCCTGTGCTTGCTGCCTGTGCTTGCTGTGCTGCCTGTGCTTGCTGTGCTGTCTGTGCTTGCTGCCTGTGCTTGCTGTGCTGCCTGTTCTTGCTGCGCTGCCTGTGCTTGCTGTGCTGCCTGTCCTTGCTGCCTGTGCTTGCTGTGCTGCCTGTGCTTGCTGCCTGTGCTTGCTGTGCTGCCTGTGCTTGCTGCCTGTGCTGCCTGTGCTTGCTGTGCTGCCTGTGCTTGCTCCCTGTGCTTGCTGTGCTGCCTGTGCTGTGCTGCCTGTGCTTGCTGTGCTGCATGTGCTTGCTGTGCAGCCTGTGCTTGCTGCCTGTGCTTGCTGTGCTGCCTGTGTTTGCTGCCTGTGCTTGCTGTGCTGCCTGTGCTTGCTGCCTGTGCTTGCTGTGCTGCCCGTGCCTGCTGCCTGTGCTTGCTGTGCTGAGTGTGCTTGCTGCCTGTGCTTGCTGTGCCGCCTGAGCTTGCTGCCTGTGCTTGCTGCCTGTGCTTGTCCTTGCTGCCTGTGCTTGCTGTGCTGCCTGTGCTTGCTGCCTGTGCTGCCTGTGCTTGCTGCCTGTGCTTGCTGTGCCGCCTGTGCTTGTTGTGCTGCCTGTGCTTGCTGCCTGTGCTTGCTGTGCTGCCTGTGCTTGCTGTGCTGAGTGTGCTTGCTGCCTGTGCTTGCTGTGCTGAGTGTGCTTGCTGCCTGTGCTTGCTGTGCTGCCTGTGTTTGCTGCCTGTGCTTGCTGCCTGTGCTTGCTGTGCTGCCTGTGCTTGCTGTGCTGCATGTGCTTGCTGCCTGTGCTTGCTGTGCTGC
Source organism: Priocnemis perturbator (assembly GCA_963942575.1). Lineage (NCBI taxonomy): Eukaryota > Metazoa > Arthropoda > Insecta > Hymenoptera > Pompilidae > Priocnemis > Priocnemis perturbator. The sequence continues at coordinate 248,434 of CAWWDK010000226.1, read as the reverse complement.
CTGTGCTTGCTGCCTGTGCTTGCTGTGCCGCCTGTGCTTGTTGTGCTGCCTGTGCTTGCTGTGCTGCCTGTGCTTGCTGCCTGTGCTTGCTGTGCTGCCTGTGTTTGCTGTGCTGAGTGTGCTTGCTGCCTGTGCTTGCTGTGCTGCCTGTGCTTGCTGTGCTGCCTGTGCTTGCTGCCTGTGCTTGGTGTGCTGCCTGTGCTTGCTGCCTGTGCTTGCTGTGCATGCTGTGCTGCCTGTGCTTGCTGTGCTGCCTGTGCTTGCTGTGCTGAGTGTGCTTGCTGCCTGTGCTTGCTGTGCTGCCTGTGCTTGCTGCCTGTGCTTGCTGCCTGTGCTTGCTGTGCTGTCTGTGCTTGCTGCCTGTGCTTGCTGTGCTGCCTGTTCTTGCTGCGCTGCCTGTGCTTGCTGTGCTGCCTGTCCTTGCTGCCTGTTCTTGCTGCGCTGCCTGTGCTTGCTGCCTGTGCTTGTCCTTTCTGCCTGTGCTTGCTGTGCTGCCTGTGCTTGCTGCCTGTGCTTGCTGTGCTGCCTGTGCTTGCTGCCTGTGCTTGCTGTGCCGCCTGTGCTTGTTGTGCTGCCTGTGCTTGCTGTGCTGCCTGTGCTTGCTGCCTGTGCTGCCTGTGCTTGCTGTGCTGAGTGTGCTTGCTGCCTGTGCTTGCTGTGCTGAGTGTGCTTGCTGCCTGTGCTTGCTGTGCTGCCTGTGCTTGCTGCCTGTGCTTGCTGCCTGTGCTTGCTGTGCTGCCTGTGCTTGCTGTGCTGCCTGTGCTTGCTGCCTGTGCTTGCTGTGCTGCCTGTGCTTGCTGCCTGTGCTTGCTGTGCCGCCTGTGCTTGTTGTGCTGCCTGTGCTTGCTGTGCTGCCTGTGCTTGCTGCCTGTGCTGCCTGTGTTTGCTGTGCTGAGTGTGCTTGCTGCCTGTGCTTGCTGTGCTGCCTGTACTTGCTGTGCTGCCTGTGCTTGCTGCCTGTGCTTGGTGTGCTGCCTGTGCTTGCTGCCTGTGCTTGCTGTGCATGCTGTGCTGCCTGTGCTTGCTGTGCTGCCTGTGCTTGCTGTGCTGAGTGTGCTTGCTGCCTGTGCTTGCTGTGCTGCCTGTGCTTGCTGCCTGTGCTTGCTGTGCTGCCTGTGCTTGCTGTACTGCCTGTGCTTGCTGCCTGTTAGCGATGCATTTGATTTCGCCCATAACACGCGGTAATTCGACAGTGGCACACGACAGTGCGTTGCTGTGTCACCTGTTTTTGGAAGCGCCGAGAGTCGCGGATAAATATGTTTACCTCGGCGGCCGTTGCATTGACCTGCGTCTCAATAAGAGTAAGCATTTTAAACAAATGCGAGAGTGAATCTCGCCGAAGATCGGAGCAGGCTTTGCCTGTTGGAAAGAGGACAGAGCTTGACCCCTCTGCACTTCCCCAAGAATCGCTAAAAAACGAACACATCTCGTCGAGCTATTTTGCGGGTTTCTAACATGCCTGTGCTTGCTGCCTGTGCTTGTTGCCTGTGCTGCCTGTGCTTGCTGTGCTCCCTGTGCTTGCTGCCTGTGCTTGCTGTGCTTGCTGTGCTGCCTGTGCTTGCTGTGCTGCCTGTACTTGTTGCCTGTGCTGCCTGTGCTTGCTGTGCTGCCTGTGCTGCCAGTGTTTGCTGCCTGTGCTTGCTGTGCTGCCTGTGCTGTGCTGCCTGTGCTTGCTGTGCTGCATGTGCTTGCTGTGCAGCCTGTGCTTGCTGCCTGTGCTTGCTGTGCTGCCTGTGTTTGCTGCCTGTGCTTGCTGTGCTGCCTGTGCTTGCTGCCTGTGCTTGCTGTGCTGCCCGTGCCTGCTGCCTGTGCTTGCTGTGCTGAGTGTGCTTGCTGCCTGTGCTTGCTGTGCCGCCTGAGCTTGCTGCCTGTGCTTGCTGCCTGTGCTTGTCCTTGCTGCCTGTGCTTGCTGTGCTGCCTGTGCTTGCTGCCTGTGCTTGCTGTGCTGCCTGTGCTTGCTGCCTGTGCTTGCTGTGCCGCCTGTGCTTGTTGTGCTGCCTGTGCTTGCTGTGCTGCCTGTGCTTGCTGCCTGTGCTTGCTGTGCTGCCTGTGCTTGCTGTGCTGAGAGTGCTTGCTGCCTGTGCTTGCTGTGCTGAGTGTGCTTGCTGCCTGTGCTTGCTGTGCTGCCTGTGTTTGCTGCCTGTGCTTGCTGCCTGTGCTTGCTGTGCTGCCTGTGCTTGCTGTGCTGCATGTGCTTGCTGCCTGTGCTTGCTGTGCTGCCTGTGCTTGCTGCCTGTGCTTGCTGTGCCGCCTGTGCTTGTTGTGCTGCCTGTGCTTGCTGTGCTGCCTGTGCTTGCTGCCTGTGCTTGCTGTGCTGCCTGTGTTTGCTGTGCTGAGTGTGCTTGCTGCCTGTGCTTGCTGTGCTGCCTGTGCTTGCTGTGCTGCCTGTGCTTGCTGCCTGTGCTTGGTGTGCTGCCTGTGCTTGCTGCCTGTGCTTGCTGTGCATGCTGTGCTGCCTGTGCTTGCTGTGCTGCCTGTGCTTGCTGTGCTGAGTGTGCTTGCTGCCTGTGCTTGCTGTGCTGCCTGTGCTTGCTGCCTGTGCTTGCTGTGCTGCCTGTCCTTGCTGCCTGTGCTTGCTGCCTGTGCTTGCTGTGCTGCCTGTGCTGCCTCTGCTGTGCTGCCTGTGCTTGCTGTGCTGCATGTGCTTGCTGCCTGTGCTTGCTGCCTGTGCTTGCTGTGCCGCCTGTGCTTGTTGTGCTGCCTGTGCTTGCTGTGCTGCCTGTGCTTGCTGCCTGTGCTTACTGTGCCGCCTGTGCTTGTTGTGCTGCCTGTGCTTGCTGTGCTGCCTGTGCTTGCTGCCTGTGCTTGCTGTGCTGCCTGTGCTTGCTGTGCTGAGAGTGCTTGCTGCCTGTGCTTGCTGTGCTGAGTGTGCTTGCTGCCTGTGCTTGCTGTGCTGCCTGTGTTTGCTGCCTGTGCTTGCTGCCTGTGCTTGCTGTGCTGCCTGTGCTTGCTGTGCTGCATGTGCTTGCTGCCTGTGCTTGCTGTGCTGCCTGTGCTTGCTGCCTGTGCTTGCTGTGCCGCCTGTGCTTGTTGTGCTGCCTGTGCTTGCTGTGCTGCCTGTGCTTGCTGCCTGTGCTTGCTGTGCTGCCTGTGTTTGCTGTGCTGAGTGTGCTTGCTGCCTGTGCTTGCTGTGCTGCCTGTGCTTGCTGTGCTGCCTGTGCTTGCTGCCTGTGCTTGGTGTGCTGCCTGTGCTTGCTGCCTGTGCTTGCTGTGCATGCTGTGCTGCCTGTGCTTGCTGTGCTGCCTGTGCTTGCTGTGCTGAGTGTGCTTGCTGCCTGTGCTTGCTGTGCTGCCTGTGCTTGCTGCCTGTGCTTGCTGTGCTGCCTGTCCTTGCTGCCTGTGCTTGCTGCCTGTGCTTGCTGTGCTGCCTGTGCTGCCTCTGCTGTGCTGCCTGTGCTTGCTGTGCTGCCTGTGCTTGCTGCCTGTGCTTGCTGTGCTGCCTGTGCTTGCTGTGCTGTCTGTGCTTGCTGCCTGTGCTTGCTGTGCTGCCTGTTCTTGCTGCGCTGCCTGTGCTTGCTGTGCTGCCTGTCCTTGCTGCCTGTTCTTGCTGCGCTGCCTGTGCTTGCTGCCTGTGCTTGTCCTTTCTGCCTGTGCTTGCTGTGCTGCCTGTGCTTGCTGCCTGTGCTTGCTGTGCTGCCTGTGCTTGCTGCCTGTGCTTGCTGTGCCGCCTGTGCTTGTTGTGCTGCCTGTGCTTGCTGTGCTGCCTGTGCTTGCTGCCTGTGCTTGCTGTGCTGCCTGTGCTTGCTGTGCTGAGTGTGCTTGCTGCCTGTGCTTGCTGTGCTGAGTGTGCTTGCTGCCTGTGCTTGCTGCCTGAGCTTGCTGTGCTGCCTGTCCTTGCTGCCTGTGCTTGCTGTGCTGCCTGTGCTTGCACCCTGTGCTTGCTGTGCTGCCTGTGCTGCCTCTGCTGTGCTGCCTGTGCTTGCTGTGCTGCCTGTGCTTGCTGAGCTGAGTGTGCTTGCTGCCTGTGCTTGCTGTGCTGAGTGTGCTTGCTGCCTGTGCTGCCTGTGCTTGCTGTGCTGCCTGTCCTTGCTGCCTGTGCTTGCTGTGCTGCCTGTGTTTGCTGCCTGTGCTTGCTGTACTGCCTGTGCTGCCTCTGCTGTGCTGCCTGTGCTGCCTGTGCTTGCTGCCTGTGCTTGCTGCCTGTGCTTGCTGCCTGTGCTTGCTGTACTGCCTGTGCTTGCTGCATGTGCTTGCTGTGCTGCCTGTGCTTGCTGTTTGTGCTTGCTGTGCTGCCTGTGCTTGCTGCCTGTGCTTGCTGTGCTGCCTGTGCTTGCTGCCTGTGCTTGCTGTGCTGCCTGTCCTTGCTGCCTGTGCTTGCTGTGCTGCCTGTGCTGCCTCTGCTGTGCTGCCTGTGCTTGCTGTGCTGCCTGTGCTTGCTGCCTGTGCTTGCTGCCTGTGCTTGCTGTGCTGCCTGTGCTTGCTGTGCTGTCTGTGCTTGCTGCCTGTGCTTGCTGTGCTGCCTGTTCTTGCTGCGCTGCCTGTGCTTGCTGTGCTGCCTGTGCTTGCTGCCTGTGCTTGCTGTGCTGCCTGTGCTGCCTGTGCTTGCTGTGCTGCCTGTGCTGCCTGTGCTTGCTGCCTGTGCTTGCTGTGCTGCCTGTGCTGTGCTGCCTGTGCTTGCTGTGCTGCATGTGCTTGCTGTGCAGCCTGTGCTTGCTGCCTGTGCTTGCTGTGCTGCCTGTGTTTGCTGCCTGTGCTTGCTGTGCTGCCTGTGCTTGCTGCCTGTGCTTGCTGTGCTGCCCGTGCCTGCTGCCTGTGCTTGCTGTGCTGAGTGTGCTTGCTGCCTGTGCTTGCTGTGCCGCCTGAGCTTGCTGCCTGTGCTTGCTGCCTGTGCTTGCTGTGCTGCCTGTGCTTGCTGCCTGTGCTTGCTGTGCTGCCTGTGCTTGCTGCCTGTGCTTGCTGTGCCGCCTGTGCTTGTTGTGCTGCCTGTGCTTGCTGTGCTGCCTGTGCTTGCTGCCTGTGCTTGCTGTGCTGCCTGTGCTTGCTGTGCTGAGTGTGCTTGCTGCCTGTGCTTGCTGTGCTGAGTGTGCTTGCTGCCTGTGCTTGCTGTGCTGCCTGTGTTTGCTGCCTGTGCTTGCTGCCTGTGCTTGCTGTGCTGCCTGTGCATGCCGTGCTGCATGTGCTTGCTGCCTGTGCTTGCTGTGCTGCCTGTGCTTGCTGCCTGTGCTTGCTGTGCCGCCTGTGCTTGTTGTGCTGCCTGTGCTTGCTGTGCTGCCTGTGCTTGCTGGCTGTGCTTGCTGTGCTGCCTGTGTTTGCTGTGCTGAGTGTGCTTGCTGCCTGTGCTTGCTGTGCTGCCTGTGCTTGCTGTGCTGCCTGTGCTTGCTGCCTGTGCTTGGTGTGCTGCCTGTGCTTGCTGCCTGTGCTTGCTGTGCATGCTGTGCTGCCTGTGCTTGCTGTGCTGCCTGTGCTTGCTGTGCTGAGTGTGCTTGCTGTCTGTGCTTGCTGTGCTGCCGGTGCTTGCTGCCTGTGCTTGCTGTGCTGCCTGAGCTTGCTGCCTGTGCTTGCTGTGCTGCCCGTGCCTGCTGCCTGTGCTTGCTGTGCTGAGTGTGCTTGCTGCCTGTGCTTGCTGTGCCGCCTGAGCTTGCTGCCTGTGCTTGCTGCCTGTGCTTGCTGTGCTGCCTGTGCTTGCTGCCTGTGCTTGCTGTGCCGCCTGTGCTTGTTGTGCTGCCTGTGCTTGCTGTGCTGCCTGTGCTTGCTGCCTGTGCTTGCTGTGCTGCCTGTGCTTGCTGTGCTGAGTGTGCTTGCTGCCTGTGCTTGCTGTGCTGCCTGTGTTTGCTGCCTGTGCTTGCTGCCTGTGCTTGCTGTGCTGCCTGTGCATGCCGTGCTGCATGTGCTTGCTGCCGGTGCTTGCTGTGCTGCCTGTGCTTGCTGCCTGTGCTTGCTGTGCCGCCTGTGCTTGTTGTGCTGCCTGTGCTTGCTGTGCTGCCTGTGCTTGCTGCCTGTGCTTGCTGTGCTGCCTGTGTTTGCTGTGCTGAGTGTGCTTGCTGCCTGTGCTTGCTGTGCTGCCTGTGCTTGCTGCCTGTGCTTGGTGTGCTGCCTGTGCTTGCTGCCTGTGCTTGCTGTGCATGCTGTGCTGCCTGTGCTTGCTGTGCTGCCTGTGCTTGCTGTGCTGAGTGTGCTTGCTGCCTGTGCTTGCTGCCTGTGCTTGCTGTGCTGCCTGTCCTTGCTGCCTGTGCTTGCTGCCTGTGCTTGCTGTGCTGCCTGTGCTGCCTCTGCTGTGCTGCCTGTGCTTGCTGTGCTGCCTGTGCTTGCTGCCTGTGCTTGCTGTGCTGCCTGTGCTTGCTGAGCTGAGTGTAATTGCTGCCTGTGCTTGCTGTGCTGCCTGTGCTTGCTGCCTGTGCTTGCTGTGCTGCCTGTCCTTGCTGCCTGTGCTTGCTGCCTGTGCTTGCTGTGCTGCCTGTGCTGCCTCTGCTGTGCTGCCTGTGCTTGCTGTGCTGCCTGTGCTTGCTGCCTGTGCTTGCTGCCTGTGCTTGCTGTGCTGCCTGTGCTTGCTGTGCTGTCTGTGCTTGCTGCCTGTGCTTGCTGTGCTGCCTGTTCTTGCTGCGCTGCCTGTGCTTGCTGTGCTGCCTGTCCTTGCTGCCTGTGCTTGCTGTGCTGCCTGTGCTTGCTGCCTGTGCTTGCTGTGCTGCCTGTGCTTGCTGCCTGTGCTGCCTGTGCTTGCTGTGCTGCCTGTGCTTGCTCCCTGTGCTTGCTGTGCTGCCTGTGCTTGCTGTGCTGCATGTGCTTGCTGTGCTGAGTGTGCTTGCTGCCTGTGCTTGCTGTGCTGCCTGTGCTTGCTGCCTGTGCTTGGTGTGCTGCCTGTGCTTGCTGCCTGTGCTTGCTGTGCATGCTGTGCTGCCTGTGCTTGCTGTGCTGCCTGTGCTTGCTGTGCTGAGTGTGCTTGCTGCCTGTGCTTGCTGCCTGTGCTTGCTGTGCTGCCTGTGCTTGCTGTACTGCCTGTGCTTGCTGCCTGTTAGCGATGCATTTGATTTCGCCCATAACACGCGGTAATTCGACAGTGGCACACGACAGTGCGTTGCTGTGTCACCTGTTTTTGGAAGCGCCGAGAGTCGCGGATAAATATGTTTACCTCGGCGGCCGTTGCATTGACCTGCGTCTCAATAAGAGTAAGCATTTTAAACAAATGCGAGAGTGAATCTCGCCGAAGATCGGAGCAGGCTTTGCCTGTTGGAAAGAGGACAGAGCTTGACCCCTCTGCACTTCCCCAAGAATCGCTAAAAAACGAACACATCTCGTCGAGCTATTTTGCGGGTTTCTAACATGCCTGTGCTTGCTGCCTGTGCTTGCTGCCTGTGCTGCCTGTGCTTGCTGTGCTCCCTGTGCTTGCTGCCTGTGCTTGCTGTGCTTGCTGTGCTGCCTGTGCTTGCTGTGCTGCCTCTACTTGTTGCCTGTGCTGCCTGTGCTTGCTGTGCTGCCTGTGCTGCCAGTGCTTGCTGCCTGTGCTTGCTGTGCTGCCTGTGCTGTGCTGCCTGTGCTTGCTGTGCTGCATGTGCTTGCTGTGCAGCCTGTGCTTGCTGCCTGTGCTTGCTGTGCTGCCTGTGTTTGCTGCCTGTGCTTGCTGTGCTGCCTGTGCTTGCTGCCTGTGCTTGCTGTGCTGCCCGTGCCTGCTGCCTGTGCTTGCTGTGCTGAGTGTGCTTGCTGCCTGTGCTTGCTGTGCCGCCTGAGCTTGCTGCCTGTGCTTGCTGCCTGTGCTTGTCCTTGCTGCCTGTGCTTGCTGTGCTGCCTGTGCTTGCTGCCTGTGCTTGCTGTGCTGCCTGTGCTTGCTGCCTGTGCTTGCTGTGCCGCCTGTGCTTGTTGTGCTGCCTGTGCTTGCTGTGCTGCCTGTGCTTGCTGCCTGTGCTTGCTGTGCTGCCTGTGCTTGCTGTGCTGAGAGTGCTTGCTGCCTGTGCTTGCTGTGCTGAGTGTGCTTGCTGCCTGTGCTTGCTGTGCTGCCTGTGTTTGCTGCCTGTGCTTGCTGCCTGTGCTTGCTGTGCTGCCTGTGCTTGCTGTGCTGCATGTGCTTGCTGCCTGTGCTTGCTGTGCTGCCTGTGCTTGCTGCCTGTGCTTGCTGTGCCGCCTGTGCTTGTTGTGCTGCCTGTGCTTGCTGTGCTGCCTGTGCTTGCTGCCTGTGCTTGCTGTGCTGCCTGTGTTTGCTGTGCTGAGTGTGCTTGCTGCCTGTGCTTGCTGTGCTGCCTGTGCTTGCTGTGCTGCCTGTGCTTGCTGCCTGTGCTTGGTGTGCTGCCTGTGCTTGCTGCCTGTGCTTGCTGTGCATGCTGTGCTGCCTGTGCTTGCTGTGCTGCCTGTGCTTGCTGTGCTGAGTGTGCTTGCTGCCTGTGCTTGCTGTGCTGCCTGTGCTTGCTGCCTGTGCTTGCTGCCTGTGCTTGCTGCCTGTGCTTGCTGTGCTGCCTGTGCTGCCTCTGCTGTGCTGCCTGTGCTTGCTGTGCTGCCTGTGCTTGCTGCCTGTGCTTGCTGCCTGTGCTTGCTGTGCTGCCTGTGCTTGCTGTGCTGTCTGTGCTTGCTGCCTGTGCTTGCTGTGCTGCCTGTTCTTGCTGCGCTGCCTGTGCTTGCTGTGCTGCCTGTCCTTGCTGCCTGTTCTTGCTGCGCTGCCTGTGCTTGCTGCCTGTGCTTGTCCTTTCTGCCTGTGCTTGCTGTGCTGCCTGTGCTTGCTGTGCCGCCTGTGCTTGTTGTGCTGCCTGTGCTTGCTGTGCTGCCTGTGCTTGCTGCCTGTGCTTGCTGTGCTGCCTGTGCTTGCTGTGCTGAGTGTGCTTGCTGCCTGTGCTTGCTGTGCTGAGTGTGCTTGCTGCCTGTGCTTGCTGTGCTGCCTGTGCTTGCAGCCTGTGCTTGCTGCCTGTGCTTGCTGTGCTGCCTGTGCTTGCTGCCTGTGCTTGCTGTGCTGCCTGTGCTTGCTGCCTGTGCTTGCTGTGCCGCCTGTGCTTGTTGTGCTGCCTGTGCTTGCTGTGCTGCCTGTGCTTGCTGCCTGTGCTTGCTGTGCTGCCTGTGTTTGCTGTGCTGAGTGTGCTTGCTGCCTGTGCTTGCTGTGCTGCCTGTACTTGCTGTGCTGCCTGTGCTTGCTGCCTGTGCTTGGTGTGCTGCCTGTGCTTGCTGCCTGTGCTTGCTGTGCATGCTGTGCTGCCTGTGCTTGCTGTGCTGCCTGTGCTTGCTGTGCTGAGTGTGCTTGCTGCCTGTGCTTGCTGTGCTGCCTGTGCTTGCTGCCTGTGCTTGCTGTGCTGCCTGTGCTTGCTGTACTGCCTGTGCTTGCTGCCTGTTAGCGATGCATTTGATTTCGCCCATAACACGCGGTAATTCGACAGTGGCACACGACAGTGCGTTGCTGTGTCACCTGTTTTTGGAAGCGCCGAGAGTCGCGGATAAATATGTTTACCTCGGCGGCCGTTGCATTGACCTGCGTCTCAATAAGAGTAAGCATTTTAAACAAATGCGAGAGTGAATCTCGCCGAAGATCGGAGCAGGCTTTGCCTGTTGGAAAGAGGACAGAGCTTGACCCCTCTGCACTTCCCCAAGAATCGCTAAAAAACGAACACATCTCGTCGAGCTATTTTGCGGGTTTCTAACATGCCTGTGCTTGCTGCCTGTGCTTGCTGCCTGTGCTGCCTGTGCTTGCTGTGCTCCCTGTGCTTGCTGCCTGTGCTTGCTGTGCTTGCTGTGCTGCCTGTGCTTGCTGTGCTGCCTCTACTTGTTGCCTGTGCTGCCTGTGCTTGCTGTGCTGCCTGTGCTGCCAGTGCTTGCTGCCTGTGCTTGCTGTGCTGCCTGTGCTGTGCTGCCTGTGCTTGCTGTGCTGCATGTGCTTGCTGTGCAGCCTGTGCTTGCTGCCTGTGCTTGCTGTGCTGCCTGTGTTTGCTGCCTGTGCTTGCTGTGCTGCCTGTGCTTGCTGCCTGTGCTTGCTGTGCTGCCCGTGCCTGCTGCCTGTGCTTGCTGTGCTGAGTGTGCTTGCTGCCTGTGCTTGCTGTGCCGCCTGAGCTTGCTGCCTGTGCTTGCTGCCTGTGCTTGTCCTTGCTGCCTGTGCTTGCTGTGCTGCCTGTGCTTGCTGCCTGTGCTTGCTGTGCTGCCTGTGCTTGCTGCCTGTGCTTGCTGTGCCGCCTGTGCTTGTTGTGCTGCCTGTGCTTGCTGTGCTGCCTGTGCTTGCTGCCTGTGCTTGCTGTGCTGCCTGTGCTTGCTGTGCTGAGAGTGCTTGCTGCCTGTGCTTGCTGTGCTGAGTGTGCTTGCTGCCTGTGCTTGCTGTGCTGCCTGTGTTTGCTGCCTGTGCTTGCTGCCTGTGCTTGCTGTGCTGCCTGTGCTTGCTGTGCTGCATGTGCTTGCTGCCTGTGCTTGCTGTGCTGCCTGTGCTTGCTGCCTGTGCTTGCTGTGCCGCCTGTGCTTGTTGTGCTGCCTGTGCTTGCTGTGCTGCCTGTGCTTGCTGCCTGTGCTTGCTGTGCTGCCTGTGTTTGCTGTGCTGAGTGTGCTTGCTGCCTGTGCTTGCTGTGCTGCCTGTGCTTGCTGTGCTGCCTGTGCTTGCTGCCTGTGCTTGGTGTGCTGCCTGTGCTTGCTGCCTGTGCTTGCTGTGCATGCTGTGCTGCCTGTGCTTGCTGTGCTGCCTGTGCTTGCTGTGCTGAGTGTGCTTGCTGCCTGTGCTTGCTGTGCTGCCTGTGCTTGCTGCCTGTGCTTGCTGTGCTGCCTGTCCTTGCTGCCTGTGCTTGCTGCCTGTGCTTGCTGTGCTGCCTGTGCTGCCTCTGCTGTGCTGCCTGTGCTTGCTGTGCCGCCTGAGCTTGCTGCCTGTGCTTGCTGCCTGTGCTTGTCCTTGCTGCCTGTGCTGCCTGTGCTTGCTGCCTGTGCTTGCTGTGCTGCCTGTGCTTGCTGCCTGTGCTTGCTGTGCCGCCTGTGCTTGTTGTGCTGCCTGTGCTTGCTGTGCTGCCTGTGCTTGCTGCCTGTGCTTGCTGTGCTGCCTGTGCTTGCTGTGCTGAGAGTGCTTGCTGCCTGTGCTTGCTGTGCTGAGTGTGCTTGCTGCCTGTGCTTGCTGTGCTGCCTGTGTTTGCTGCCTGTGCTTGCTGCCTGTGCTTGCTGTGCTGCCTGTGCTTGCTGTGCTGCATGTGCTTGCTGCCTGTGCTTGCTGTGCTGCCTGTGCTTGCTGCCTGTGCTTGCTGTGCCGCCTGTGCTTGTTGTGCTGCCTGTGCTTGCTGTGCTGCCTGTGCTTGCTGCCCGTGCTTGCTGTGCTGCCTGTGTTTGCTGTGCTGAGTGTGCTTGCTGCCTGTGCTTGCTGTGCTGCCTGTGCTTGCTGTGCTGCCTGTGCTTGCTGCCTGTGCTTGGTGTGCTGCCTGTGCTTGCTGCCTGTGCTTGCTGTGCATGCTGTGCTGCCTGTGCTTGCTGTGCTGCCTGTGCTTGCTGTGCTGAGTGTGCTTGCTGTGCTGCCTGTGCTTGCTGCCTGTGCTTGCTGCCTGCGCTTGCTGCCTGTGCTTGCTGTGCTGCCTGTGCTTGCTGCCTGTGCTGCCTGTGCTGCCTGTGCTTGCTGCCTGTGCTGCCTGTGCTGCCTGTGCTTGCTGCCTGTGCTTGCTGCCTGTGCTTGCTGTGCTGCCTGTGCTTGGTGTGCTGCCTGTGCGTGCTGTGCTGCCTGTGCTTGCTGTGCTGAGTGTGCTTGCTGCCTGTGCTTGCTGTGCTGCCTGTGCTTGGTGTGCTGCCTGTGCTAGCTGCCTGTGCTTGCTGTGCATGCTGTGCTGCCTGTGCTTGCTGTGCTGCCTGTGCTTGCTGCCTGTGCTTGGTGTGCTGCCTGTCCTTGCTGTGCTACCTGTGCTTGCTGTGCTGCCTGTGCTTGCTGCCTGTGCTTGCTGTGCTGCCTGTGCTTGCTGCCTGTGCTGCCTGTGCTTGCTGTGCTGCCTGTGCTTGCTGCCTGTGCTTGCTGCCTGTGCTTGCTGTGCTGCCTGTGCTTGCTGCCTGTGCTTGCTGTGCTGCCTGTGCTTGCTGCCTGTGCTGCCTGTGCTTGCTGTGCTGCCTGTGCTTGCTGCCTGTGCTTGCTGCCTGTGCTTGCTGTGCTGCCTGTGCTTGCTGCCTGTGCTTGCTGTGCTGCCTGTGCTTGCTGCCTGTGCTGCCTGTGCTTGCTGTCTGTGCTGCCTGTGCTGCCTGTGCTTGCTGCCTGTGCTTGCTGTGCTGCCTGTGCTTGCTGTGCTGTCTGTGCTTGCTGCCTGTGCTTGCTGTGCTGCCTGTGCTGCCTGTGCTTGCTGTGCTGCCTGTGCTTGCTGCCTGTGCTTGCTGCCTGCGCTTGCTGCCTGTGCTTGCTGTGCTGCCTGTGCTTGCTGCCTGTGCTGCCTGTGCTGCCTGTGCTTGCTGCCTGTGCTGCCTGTGCTGCCTGTGCTTGCTGCCTGTGCTTGCTGCCTGTGCTTGCTGTGCTGCCTGTGCTTGCTGTGCTGCCTGTGTTTGCTGCCAGTGCTTGCTGTGCTGCCTGTGCTTGCTGCCTGTGCTGCCTGTGCTTGCTGTGCTGCCTGTGCTGCCTGTGCTTGCTGTGCTGCCTGTGCTTGCTGCCTGTGCTTGCTGCCTGCGCTTGCTGCCTGTGCTTGCTGTGCTGCCTGTGCTTGCTGCCTGTGCTGCCTGTGCTGCCTGTGCTTGCTGCCTGTGCTGCCTGTGCTGCCTGTGCTTGCTGCCTGTGCTTGCTGCCTGTGCTTGCTGTGCTGCCTGTGCTTGGTGTGCTGCCTGTGCTTGCTGCCTGTGCGTGCTGTGCTGCCTGTGCTTGCTGTGCTGAGTGTGCTTGCTGCCTGTGCTTGCTGTGCTGCCTGTGCTTGGTGTGCTGCCTGTGCTAGCTGCCTGTGCTTGCTGTGCATGCTGTGCTGCCTGTGCTTGCTGTGCTGCCTGTGCTTGCTGCCTGTGCTTGGTGTGCCGCCTGTCCTTGCTGTGCTACCTGTGCTTGCTGTGCTGCCTGTGCTTGCTGCCTGTGCTTGCTGTGCTGCCTGTGCTTGCTGCCTGTGCTGCCTGTGCTTGCTGTGCTGCCTGTGCTTGCTGCCTGTGCTTGCTGCCTGTGCTTGCTGTGCTGCCTGTGCTTGCTGCCTGTGCTTGCTGTGCTGCCTGTGCTTGCTGCCTGTGCTGCCTGTGCTTGCTGTCTGTGCTGCCTGTGCTGCCTGTGCTTGCTGCCTGTGCTTGCTGTGCTGCCTGTGCTTGGTGTGCTGCCTGTGCTTGCTGCCTGTGCGTGCTGTGCTGCCTGTGCTTGCTGTGCTGAGTGTGCTTGCTGCCTGTGCTTGCTGTGCTGCCTGTGCTTGCTATGCTGCCTGCGCTTGCTGTGCTGCCTGTGCTTGCTGTCTGTGCTTGCTGTGCTGCCTGTGCTTGCTGCCTGTGCTTGCTGTTTGTGCTTGCTGTGCTGCCTGTGCTTGCTGCCTGTGCTTGCTGTGCTGCCTGTGCTTGCTGTGCTGAGTGTGCTTGCTGCCTGTGCTTGCTGTGCTGCCTGTGCTTGCTGCCTGTGCTTGCTGTGCTGCCTGTGCTGCCTCTGCTGTGCTGCCTGTGCTTGCTGCCTGTGCTTGGTGTGCTGCCTGTGCTTGCTGTGCATGCTGTGCTGCCTGTGCTTGCTGTGCTGCCTGTGCTTGCTGCCTGTGCTTGCTGTGCTGCCTGTGCTTGCTGTGCTGAGTGTGCTTGCTCCCTGTGCTTGCTGTGCTGCCTGTGCTTGCTGCCTGTACTTGCTGTGCTGCCTGTGCTTGCTGCCTGTGCTTGCTGTGCTGTCTGTGGTTGCTGCCTGTGCTGCCTGTGCTTGCTGCGCTGCCTGTGCTTGTTGCCTGTCCTTGCTGCCTGTGCTTGCTGTGCTGCCTGAGCTTGCTGCCTGTGCTTGCTGTGCTGCCTGTGCTTGCTGTGCTGCCTTTGCTTGCTGCCTGTGCTTGGTGTGCTGCCTGTACTTGCTGCCTGTGCTTGCTGTGCATGATGTGCTGCCTGTGCTTGCTGTGCTGAGTGTGCTTGCTGTTTGTACTTGCTGTGCTGCCTGAGCTTGCTGCCTGTGCTTGCTGTGCTGCCTGTGCTTGCTGTGCTGTCTGTGCTTGCTGCCTGTGCTTGCTGTGCTGCCTGTTCTTGCTGCCTGTGCTTGCTGTGCTGCCTGTGCTTGCTCCCTGTGCTTGCTGTGCTGCCTGTGCTGCCTGTGCTTGCTGCCTGTGCTTGCTGCCTGTACTTGCTGTGCTGCCTGTGCTTGCTGCCTGTGCTGCCTGTGCTTGCTGCCTGTGCTTGCTGCCTGTACTTGCTGTGCTGCCTGTGCTTGCTGCCTGTGCTTGCTGTGCTGTCTGTGCTTGCTGTCTGTGCTTGCTGTGCTGCCTGTGCTTGCTGTGCTGTCTGTGCTTCCTGCCTGTGCTTGCTGCCTGTGCTTGCTGTGCTGTCTGTGCTTGCTGCCTGTGCTTGCTGTGCTGCCTGTGCTTGCTGCGCTGACTGTGCTTGCTGCCTGTGCTTGCTGCCTGTGCTTGCTGCCTGTGCTTGCTGCCTGTGTTTGCTGCCTGTGCTTGTCCTTGCTGCCTGTGCTTGCTGTGCTGCCTGATCTGCCTGTGCTTGCTGCATGTGCTTGCTGTGCTGCCTGTGCTTGCTGCCTGTACTTGCTGTGCTGCCTGTTCTTGCTGCGCTGCCTGTGCTTGCTGCCTGTGCTTGCTGCCTGTACTTGGTGTGCTGCCTGTGCTTGCTGCCTGTGCTTGCTGTGCATGCTGTGCTGCCTGTGCTTGCTGTGCTGAGTGTGCTTGCTGTTTGTGCTTGCTGTGCTGTCTGTGCTTGCTGCCTGTGCTTGCTGTGCTGCCTGTGCTTGCTGCGCTGAGTGTGCTTGCTGGCTGTGCTTGCTGTGCTGCCTGTGCTTGCTGCCTGTGCTTGCTGTGCTGCCTGTCCTTGCTGCCTGTGCTTGCTGTGCTGCCTGTGCTTGCTGCCTGTGCTTGCTGCCTGTGCTTGCTGCCTGTGCTTGCTGTGCTGCCTGTGCTTGCTGTGCTGCCTGTGCTTGCTGCCTGTGCTGCCTGTGCTGCCTGTGCTTGCTGCCTGTGCTGCCTGTGCTGCCTGTGCTGCCTGTGCTTGCTGCCTGTGCTTGCTGTGCTGCCTGTGCTTGCTGCCTGTACTTGCTGTGCTGCCTGTGCTTGCTGTGCTGTCTGTACTTGCTGCCTGTGCTTGCTGCGCTGCCTGTGCTTGCTGCCTGTGCTTGCTGTGCTGCCTGTGCTTGCTGCCTGTGCTTGCTGTGCTGCCTGTTCTTGCTGCGCTGCCTGTGCTTGCTGCCTGTGCTTGCTGCCTGTGCTTGCTGTGCTGCCTGTGCTTGCTGTGCTGCCTTTGCTTGCTGCCTGTGCTTGGTGTGCTGCCTGTGCTTGCTGCCTGTGCTTGCTGCCTGTGCTTGCTGTGCATGCTGTGCTGCCTGTGCTTGCTGTGCTGAGTGTGCTTGCTGTTTGTGCTTGCTGTGCTGCCTGTGCTTGCTGCCTGTGCTTGCTGCGCTGAGTGTGCTTGCTGCCTGTGCTTGCTGTGCTGCCTGTGCTTGCTGTGCTGCCTGTGCTTGCACCCTGTGCTTGCTGTGCTGCCTGTGCTGCCTCTGCTGTGCTGCCTGTGCTTGCTGTGCTGCCTGTGCTTGCTGCCTGTGCTTGCTGCCTGTGCTGCCTGTGTTTGCTGCCTGTGCTGCCTGTGCTTGCTGCCTGTGCTGCCTGTGCTGCCTGTGCTTGCTGTGCTGCCTGTGCTTGCTGCCTGTGTTTGCTGCCTGTGCTTGCTGTGCTGAGTGTGCTTGCTGCCTGTGCTTGCTGTGCATGCTGTGCTGCCTGTGCTTGCTGTGCTGCCTGTCCTTGCTGCCTGTGCTTGCTGCCTGTGCTTGCTGTGCTGCCTGTGCTTGCTGCCTGTGCTTGCTGTGCATGCTGTGCTGCCTGTGCTTGCTGTGTTGAGTTTGCTTGCTGTTTGTGCTTGCTGTGCTGCCTGTGCTTGCTGCCTGTGCTTGCTGTGCTGCCTGTGCTTGCTGCGCTGAGTGTGCTTGCTGCCTGTGCTTGCTGTGCTGCCTGTGCTTGCTGCCTGTGCTTGCTGTGCTGCCTGCCCTTGCTGCCTGTGCTTGCTGTGCTGCCTGTGCTTGCTGCCTGTGCTTGCTGTGCTGCCTGTGCTTGCTGCCTGTGCTTGCTGCCTGTGCTTGCTGCCTGTGCTTGCTGCCTGTGCTTGTCCTTGCTGCCTGTGCTTGCTGTGCTGCCTGAGCTGCCTGTGCTTGCTGCCTGTGCTTGCTGTGCTGCAAGTGCTTGCTGCCTGTACTTGCTGTGCTGCCTGAGCTTGCTGCCTGTGCTTGCTGTGCTGCCTGTGCTTGATGTGCTGTCTGTGCTTGCTGCCTGTGCTTGCTGTGCTGCCTGTTCTTGCTGCCTGTGCTTGCTGTGCTGCCTGTGATTGCTGCCTGTGCTTGCTGTGCTGTCTGTGCTTGCTGCCTGTGCTTGCTGTGCTCCCTGTGCTTGCTGCCTGTGCTTGCTGCCTGTGCTTGCTGTGCTGCCTGTGCTTGCTGTGCTGTCTGTGCTTGCTGCCTGTGCTGCCTGTTCTTGCTGCGCTGCCTGTGCTTGCTGCCTGTGCTTGCTGCCTGTGCTTGCTGCCTGTGCTTGCTGTGCTGCCTGTGCTTGCTGTGCTGCCTGTGCTTGCTGCCTGTACTTGCTGTGCTGCCTGTGCTTGCTGCCTGTGCTTGCTGTGCTGTCTGTGGTTGCTGCCTGTGCTGCCTGTGCTTGCTGCGCTGCCTGTGCTTGTTGCCTGTCCTTGCTGCCTGTGCTTGCTGTGCTGCCTGAGCTTGCTGCCTGTGCTTGCTGTGCTGCCTGTGCTTGCTGTGCTGCCTTTGCTTGCTGCCTGTGCTTGGTGTGCTGCCTGTACTTGCTGCCTGTGCTTGCTGTGCATGATGTGCTGCCTGTGCTTGCTGTGCTGAGTGTGCTTGCTGTTTGTACTTGCTGTGCTGCCTGAGCTTGCTGCCTGTGCTTGCTGTGCTGCCTGTGCTTGCTGTGCTGTCTGTGCTTGCTGCCTGTGCTTGCTGTGCTGCCTGTTCTTGCTGCCTGTGCTTGCTGTGCTGCCTGTGCTTGCTGCCTGTGCTTGCTGTGCTGCCTGTGCTGCCTGTGCTTGCTGCCTGTGCTTGCTGTGCTGCCTGTGCTGCCTGTGCTTGCTGCCTGTGCTTGCTGCCTGTGCTGCCTGTGCTTGCTGCCTGTGCTTGCTGCCTGTACTTGCTGTGCTGCCTGTGCTTGCTGCCTGTGCTTGCTGTGCTGTCTGTGCTTGCTGCCTGTGCTTGCTGTGCTGCCTGTGCTTGCTGTGCTGTCTGTGCTTCCTGCCTGTGCTTGCTGCCTGTGCTTGCTGTGCTGTCTGTGCTTGCTGCCTGTGCTTGCTGTGCTGCCTGTGCTTGCTGCGCTGACTGTGCTTGCTGCCTGTGCTTGCTGCCTGTGCTTGCTGCCTGTGCTTGCTGCCTGTGCTTGTCCTTGCTGCCTGTGCTTGCTGTGCTGCCTGATCTGCCTGTGCTTGCTGCATGTGCTTGCTGTGCTGCCTGTGCTTGCTGCCTGTACTTGCTGTGCTGCCTGTTCTTGCTGCGCTGCCTGTGCTTGCTGCCTGTGCTTGCTGCCTGTGCTTGGTGTGCTGCCTGTGCTTGCTGCCTGTGCTTGCTGTGCATGCTGTGCTGCCTGTGCTTGCTGTGCTGAGTGTGCTTGCTGTTTGTGCTTGCTGTGCTGCCTGTGCTTGCTGTGCTGCCTGTGCTTGCTGCGCTGAGTGTGCTTGCTGGCTGTGCTTGCTGTGCTGCCTGTGCTTGCTGCCTGTGCTTGCTGTGCTGCCTGTCCTTGCTGCCTGTGCTTGCTGTGCTGCCTGTGCTTGCTGCCTGTGCTTGCTGCCTGTGCTTGCTGTGCTTGCTGTGCTGCCTGTGCTTGCTGTGCTGCCTGTGCTTGCTGCCTGTGCTGCCTGTGCTGCCTGTGCTTGCTGCCTGTGCTGCCTGTGCTGCCTGTGCTGCCTGTGCTTGCTGCCTGTGCTTGCTGTGCTGCCTGTGCTTGCTGCCTGTACTTGCTGTGCTGCCTGTGCTTGCTGTGCTGTCTGTACTTGCTGCCTGTGCTTGCTGTGCTGCCTGTGCTTGCTGCGCTGCCTGTGCTTGCTGCCTGTGCTTGCTGCCTGTGCTTGCTGTGCATGATGTGCTGCCTGTGCTTGCTGTGCTGAGTGTGCTTGCTGTTTGTGCTTGCTGTGCTGCCTGTGCTTGCTGCCTGTGCTTGCTGCGCTGAGTGTGCTTGCTGCCTGTGCTTGCTGTGCTGCCTGTGCTTGCTGTGCTGTCTGTGCTTGCTGCCTGTTCTTGCTGCCTGTGCTTGCTGTGCTGCCTGTGCTTGCTGCCTGTGCTGCCTGTGCTTGCTGCCTGTGCTGCCTGTGCTGCCTGTGCTTGCTGCCTGTGCTTGCTGCCTGTGCTTGCTGTGCTGCCTGTGCTTGGTGTGCTGCCTGTGCTTGCTGCCTGTGCGTGCTGTGCTGCCTGTGCTTGCTGTGCTGAGTGTGCTTGCTGCCTGTGCTTGCTGTGCTGCCTGTGCTTGCTGCCTGTGCTGCCTGTGCTTGCTGTCTGTGCTGCCTGTGCTGCCTGTGCTTGCTGCCTGTGCTTGCTGTGCTGCCTGTGCTTGGTGTGCTGCCTGTGCTTGCTGCCTGTGCGTGCTGTGCTGCCTGTGCTTGCTGTGCTGAGTGTGCTTGCTGCCTGTGCTTGCTGTGCTGCCTGTGCTTGCTATGCTGCCTGTGCTTGCTGTGCTGCCTGTGCTTGCTGCCTGTGCTTGCTGTGCTGCCTGTGCTTGCTGCCTGTGCTTGCTGCCTGTTCTTGCTGCCTGTGCTTGCTGTGCTGCCTGTGCTTGCTGTGCTGCCTGTGCTTGCTGCCTGTGCTGCCTGTGCTGCCTGTGCTTGCTGCCTGTGCTTGCTGCCTGTGCTTGCTGTGCTGCCTGTGCTTGGTGTGCTGCCTGTGCTTGCTGCCTGTGCGTGCTGTGCTGCCTGTGCTTGCTGTGCTGAGTGTGCTTGCTGCCTGTGCTTGCTGTGCTGCCTGTGCTTGCTGTCTGTGCTGCCTGTGCTGCCTGTGCTTGCTGCCTGTGCTTGCTGTGCTGCCTGTGCTTGGTGTGCTGCCTGTGCTTGCTGCCTGTGCGTGCTGTGCTGCCTGTGCTTGCTGTGCTGAGTGTGCTTGCTGCCTGTGCTTGCTGTGCTGCCTGTGCTTGCTATGCTGCCTGTGCTTGCTGTGCTGCCTGTGCTTGCTGCCTGTGCTTGCTGTGCTGCGTGTGCTTGCTGCCTGTGCTTGCTGTGCTGCCTGTGCTTGCTATGCTGCCTGTGCTTGCTGTGCTGCCTGTGCTTGCTGCCTGTGCTTGCTGTGCTGCCTGTGCTTGCTGCCTGTGCTTGCTGTTTGTGCTTGCTGTGCTGCCTGTGCTTGCTGCCTGTGCTTGCTGTTTGTGCTTGCTGTGCTGCCTGTGCTTGCTGCCTGTGCTTGCTATGCTGCCTGTGCTTGCTGTGCTGCCTGTGCTTGCTGCCTGTGCTTGCTGTGCTGCCTGTGCTTGCTGCCTGTGCTTGCTGCCTGTGCTTGCTGTGCTGCCTGTGCTTGGTGTGCTGCCTGTGCTTGCTGCCTGTGCGTGCTGTGCTGCCTGTGCTTGCTGTGCTGAGTGTGCTTGCTGCCTGTGCTTGCTGTGCTGCCTGTGCTTGCTGCCTGTGCTGCCTGTGCTTGCTGTCTGTGCTGCCTGTGCTGCCTGTGCTTGCTGCCTGTGCTTGCTGTGCTGCCTGTGCTTGGTGTGCTGCCTGTGCTTGCTGCCTGTGCGTGCTGTGCTGCCTGTGCTTGCTGTGCTGAGTGTGCTTGCTGCCTGTGCTTGCTGTGCTGCCTGTGCTTGCTGTGCTGCCTGTGCTTGCTGCCTGTGCTTGCTGTGCTGCCTGTGCTTGCTGCCTGTGCTTGCTGTGCTGCCTGTGCTTGCTGCTTGTGCTTGCTGTGCTGCCTGTGCTTGTCCTTGCTGCCTGTGCTTGCTGTGCTGCCTGAGCTGCCTGTGCTTGCTGCCTGTGCTTGCTGTGCTGCCTGTGCTTGCTGCCTGTACTTGCTGTGCTGCCTGTGCTTGCTGCCTGTGCTTGCTGCCTGTGCTTGCTGTGCTGCCTGTGCTTGCTGCCTGTGCTTGCTGTGCATGCTGTGCTGCCTGTGCTTGCTGTGCTGGCTATGCTTGCTGTGCTGCCTGTGCTTGCTGCCTGTACTTGCTGTGCTGCCTGTGCTTGCTGCCTGTGCTTGCTGTGCTGCCTGTGCTTGCTGCCTGTGCTTGCTGCCTGTGCTTGCTGTGCTGCCTGTGCTTGCTGCATGTGCTTGCTGTGCTGCCTGTGCTTGCTGTTTGTGCTTGCTGTGCTGCCTGTGTTTGCTGCCTGTCCTTGCTGTGCTGCCTGTGCTTGCTGTGCTGCCTGTGCTTGCTGCCTGTGCTTGCTGTGCTGCCTGTGCTGCCTGTGCTTGCTGCCTGTACTTGCTGTGCTGCCTGTGCTTGCTGTGCTGCCTGTGCTTGCTGCCTGTGCTTGCTGTGCTGTCTGTGCTTGCTGCCTGTGCTTGCTGTGCTGCCTGTGCAGCCTGTGCTTGCTGTGCTGCCTGTGCTTGCTGCTTGTGCTTGCTGTGCTGTCTGTGCTTGCTGCGCTGCCTGTGCTTGCTGTGCTGCCTGTGCTTGCTGCCTGTGCTTGCTGCGCTGCCTGTGCTTGCTGCGCTGCCTGTGCTTGCTGCCTGTGCTTGCTGTGCTGCCTGTGCTTGCTGCCTGTGCTTGCTGTGCTGTCTGTGCTTGCTGTGCTGTCTGTGCTTGCTGCCTGTGCTTGCTGTGCTGCCTGTGCTTGCTGCGCTGACTGTGCTTGCTGCCTGTGCTTGCTGCCTGTGCTTGCAGCCTGTGCTTGCTGCCTGTGCTTGTCCTTGCTGCCTGTGCTTGCTGTGCTGCCTGATCTGCCTGTGCTTGCTGCCTGTGCTTGCTGTGCTGCCTGTGCTTGCTGCCTGTGCTTGCTGCCTGTGCTTGGTGTGCTGCCTGTGCTTGCTGCCTGTGCTTGCTGTGCTGCCTGTGCTTGCTGTGCTGCCTGAGCTGCCTGTGCTTGCTGTTTGTGCTTGCTGTGCTGCCTGTGCTTGCTGCCTGTGCTTGCTGGCTGTGCTTGCTGTGCTGCCTGTGCTTGCTGCCTGTACTTGCTGTGCTGCCTGTGCTTGCTGCCTGTGCTTGCTGTGCTGCCTGTGCTTGCTGCATGTGCTTGCTGTGCTGCCTGTGCTTGCTGTTTGTGCTTGCTGTGCTGCCTGTGTTTGCTGTTTGTGCTTGCTGTGCTGCCTGTGTTTGCTGCCTGTCCTTGCTGTGCTGCCTGTGCTTGCTGTGCTGAGTGTGCATGCTGCCTGTGCTTGCTGTGCTGCCTGTGCTGCCTGTGCTTGCTGCCTGTGCTTGCTGTGCTGCCTGTGCTTGCTG
Organism: Priocnemis perturbator; assembly: GCA_963942575.1. Lineage (NCBI taxonomy): Eukaryota > Metazoa > Arthropoda > Insecta > Hymenoptera > Pompilidae > Priocnemis > Priocnemis perturbator. The sequence goes on along the minus strand of CAWWDK010000226.1, from coordinate 227,132 downwards.
CCTGTACTTGCTGTGCTGCCTGTTCTTGCTGCGCTGCCTGTGCTTGCTGCCTGTGCTTGCTGCCTGTGCTTGGTGTGCTGCCTGTGCTTACTGCCTGTGCTTGCTGTGCATGCTGTGCTGCCTGTGCTTGCTGTGCTGAGCGTGCTTGTTGTTTGTGCTTGCTGTGCTGCCTGTGCTTGCTGCCTGTGCTTGCTGTGCTGCCTGTCCTTGCTGCCTGTGCTTGCTGTGCTGCCTGTGCTTGCTGCCTGTGCTTGCTGTGCTGCCTGTGCTGCCTCTGCTGTGCTTGCTGTGCTGCCTGTGCTTGCTGTGCTGAGTGTGCTTGCTGCCTGTGCTTGCTGCCTGTACTTGCTGTGCTGCCTGTGCTTGCTGCCTGTGCTTGCTGTGCTGTCTGTGGTTGCTGCCTGTGCTTGCTGCGCTGCCTGTGCTTGCTGCGCTGCCTGTGCTTGCTGCCTGTCCTTGCTGCCTGTGCTTGCTGTGCTGCCTGAGCTGCCTGTGCTTGCTGCCTGTGCTTGCTGTGCTGCCTGTGCTTGCTGCCTGTACTTGCTGTGCTGCCTGTGCTTGCTGCCTGTGCTTGCTGTGCTGCCTGTGCTTGCTGTGCTGTCTGTGCTTGCTGCCTGTGCTTGCTGTGCTGCCTGTTCTTGCTGCGCTGCCTGTGCTTGCTGCCTGTGCTTGCTGTGCTGCCTTTGCTTGCTGCCTGTGCTTGGTGTGCTGCCTGTGCTTGCTGCCTGTGCTTGCTGTGCTGAGTGTGCTTGCTGTTTGTGCTTGCTGTGCTGCCTGTGCTTGCTGCCTGTGCTTGCTGCGCTGAGTGTGCTTGCTGCCTGTGCTTGCTGTGCTGCCTGTGCTTGCTGCCTGTGCTTGCTGTGCTGCCTGTGCTTGCACCCTGTGCTTGCTGCCTGTGCTTGCCGTGCTGCCTGTGTTTGCTGCCTGTGCTTGCTGTGCTGCCTGTGCTTGCTGCCTGTGCTGCCTGTGCTGCCTGTGCTTGCTGTGCTGCCTGTGCTTGCTGCCTGTGTTTGCTGCCTGTGCTTGCTGTGCTGCCTGAGCAGCCTGTGCTTGCTGCCTGTGCTTGCTGTGCTGCAAGTGCTTGCTGCCTGTACTTGCTGTGCTGCCTGAGCTTGCTGCCTGTGCTTGCTGTGCTGCCTGTGCTTGCTGTGCTGTCTGTGCTTGCTGCCTGTGCTTGCTGTGCTGCCTGTTCTTGCTGCCTGTGCTTGCTGTGCTGCCTGTGATTGCTGCCTGTGCTTGCTGTGCTGCCTGTGCTGCCTGTGCTTGCTGCCTGTGCTTGCTGTGCTGCCTGTGCTTGCTGCCTGTACTTGCTGTGCTGCCTGTGCTTGCTGCCTGTGCTTGCTGTGCTGCCTGTGCTTGCTGTGCTGTCTGTGCTTGCTGCCTGTGCTTGCTGTGCTCCCTGTGCTTGCTGCCTGTGCTTGCTGTGCTGCCTGTGCTTGCTGCCTGTGCTTGCTGTGCTGCCTGTGCTTGCTGTGCTGTCTGTGCTTGCTGCCTGTGCTGCCTGTTCTTGCTGCGCTGGCTGTGCTTGCTGCCTGTGCTTGCTGCCTGTGCTTGCTGCCTGTGCTTGCTGCTTGTGCTTGCTGTGCTGCCTGTGCTTGCTGCCTGTGCTTGCTGTGCTGCCTGTGCTTGCTGCCTGTGCTGCCTGTGCTGCCTGTGCTTGCTGCCTGTGCTTGCTGCCTGTGCTTGCTGTGCTGCCTGTGCTTGCTGCATGTGCTTGCTGTGCTGCCTGTGCTTGCTGTTTGTGCTTGCTGTGCTGCCTGTGTTTGCTGCCTGTCCTTGCTGTGCTGCCTGTGCTGCCTGTGCTGCCTGTGCTTGCTGCCTGTGCTTGCTGTGCTGCCTGTGCTTGCTGCCTGTGCTTGCTGTGCTGCCTGTGCTTGCTGCCTGTGCTTGCTGTGCTGCCTGTGCTTGCTGCCTGTGCTTGCTGTGCTGCCTGTGCTTGCTGCTTGTGCTTGCTGTGCTGTCTGTGCTTGCTGCGCTGCCTGTGCTTGCTGCCTGTGCTTGCTGTGCTGCCTGTGCTTGCTGCCTGTGCTTGCTGTGCTGTCTGTGCTTGCTGCCTGTGCTTGCTGTGCTGTCTGTGCTTGCTGCCTGTGCTTGCTGTGCTGCCTGTGCTTGCTGCGCTGACTGTGCTTGCTGCCTGTGCTTGCTGTCTGTGCTTGCTGCCTGTGCTTGCTGCCTGTGCTTGTCCTTGCTGCCTGTGCTTGCTGTGCTGCCTGAGCTGCCTGTGCTTGCTGCCTGTGCTTGCTGTGCTGCCTGTGCTTGCTGCCTGTACTTGCTGTGCTGCCTGAGCTTGCTGCCTGTGCTTGCTGTGCTGCCTGTGCTTGCTGTGCTGTCTGTGCTTGCTGCCTGTGCTTGCTGTGCTGCCTGTTCTTGCTGCCTGTGCTTGCTGTGCTGCCTGTGCTTGCTGCCTGTGCTTGCTGTGCTGCCTGTGCTGCCTGTGCTTGCTGCCTGTGCTTGCTGCCTGTACTTGCTGTGCTGCCTGTGCTTGCTGCCTGTGCTTGCTGTGCTGTCTGTGCTTGCTGCCTGTGTTTGCTGCCTGTGCTTGCTGCCTGTGCTTGCTGTGCTGCCTGTGCTTGCTGTGCTGTCTGTGCTTGCTGCGCTGCCTGTGCGTGCTGCCTGTGCTTGCTGCCTGTGCTTGCTGCCTGTGCTTGCTGCCTGTGCTTGCTGCCTGTGCTTGCTGCCTGTGCTTGCTGTGCTGCCTGTGCTTGCTGCCTGTGCTTGCTGTGCATGCTGTGCTGCCTGTGCTTGCTGTGCTGGCTATGCTTGCTGTGCTGCCTGTGCTTGCTGCCTGTACTTGCTGTGCTGCCTGTGCTTGCTGCCTGTGCTTGCTGTGCTGCCTGTGCTTGCTGCCTGTGCTTGCTGCCTGTACTTGCTGTGCTGCCTGTGCTTGCTGCATGTGCTTGCTGTGCTGCCTGTGCTTGCTGTTTGTGCTTGCTGTGCTGCCTGTGTTTGCTGCCTGTCCTTGCTGTGCTGCCTGTGCTTGCTGTGCTGCCTGTGCTTGCTGCCTGTGCTTGCTGTGCTGCCTGTGCTGCCTGTGCTTGCTGCCTGTGCTTGCTGTGCTGCCTGTGCTTGCTGTGCTGCCTGAGCTGCCTGTGCTTGCTGCCTGTGCTTGCTGTGCTGCCTGTGCTTGCTGCCTGTACTTGCTGTGCTGCCTGTGCTTGCTGTGCTGCCTGTGCTTGCTGCCTGTGCTTGCTGTGCTGTCTGTGCTTGCTGCCTGTGCTTGCTGTGCTGCCTGTGCAGCCTGTGCTTGCTGTGCTGCCTGTGCTTGCTGCTTGTGCTTGCTGTGCTGTCTGTGCTTGCTGCGCTGCCTGTGCTTGCTGTGCTGCCTGTGCTTGCTGCCTGTGCTTGCTGTGCTGTCTGTGCTTGCTGCGCTGCCTGTGCTTGCTGCCTGTGCTTGCTGTGCTGCCTGTGCTTGCTGCCTGTGCTTGCTGTGCTGTCTGTGCTTGCTGCCTGTGCTTGCTGTCCTGTCTGTGCTTGCTGCCTGTGCTTGCTGTGCTGCCTGTGCTTGCTGCGCTGACTGTGCTTGCTGCCTGTGCTTGCTGCCTGTGCTTGCAGCCTGTGCTTGCTGCCTGTGCTTGTCCTTGCGGCCTGTGCTTGCTGTGCTGCCTGATCTGCCTGTGCTTGCTGCCTGTGCTTGCTGTGCTGCCTGTGCTTGCTGCCTGTACTTGCTGTGCTGCCTGTTCTTGCTGCGCTGCCTGTGCTTGCTGCCTGTGCTTGCTGCCTGTGCTTGGTGTGCTGCCTGTGCTTGCTGCCTGTGCTTGCTGTGCATGCTGTGCTGCCTGTGCTTGCTGTGCTGAGTGTGCTTGCTGTTTGTGCTTGCTGTGCTGCCTGTGCTTGCTGCCTGTGCTTGCTGTGCTGCCTGTTCTTGCTGCGCTGAGTGTGCTTGCTGGCTGTGCTTGCTGTGCTGCCTGTGCTTGCTGCCTGTACTTGCTGTGCTGCCTGTGCTTGCTGCCTGTGCTTGCTGTGCTGCCTGTGCTTGCTGCATGTGCTTGCTGTGCTGCCTGTGCTTGCTGTTTGTGCTTGCTGTGCTGCCTGTGTTTGCTGCCTGTCCTTGCTGTGCTGCCTGTGCTTGCTGTGCTGAGTGTGCTTGCTGCCTGTGCTTGCTGTGCTGCCTGTGCTGCCTGTGCTTGCTGCCTGTGCTTGCTGTGCTGCCTGTGCTTGCTGCCTGTACTTGCTGTGCTGCCTGTGCTTGCTGCCTGTGCTTGCTGTGCTGCCTGTGCTTGCTGCCTGTACTTGCTGTGCTGCCTGAGCTTGCTGCCTGTGCTTGCTGTGCTGCCTGTGCTTGCTGTGCTGTCTGTGCTTCCTGCCTGTGCTTGCTGTGCTGCCTGTTCTTGCTGCCTGTGCTTGTTGTGCTGCCTGTGCTTGCTGCCTGTGCTTGCTGTGCTGCCTGTGCTGCCTGTGCTTGCTGCCTGTGCTTGCTGTGCTGCCTGTGCTTGCTGTGCTGCCTGTGCTTGCTGTGCTGCCTGAGCTGCCTGTGCTTGCTGCCTGTGCTTGCTGTGCTGCCTGTGCTTGCTGCCTGTACTTGCTGTGCTGCCTCTGCTTGCTGCCTGTGCTTGCTGTGCTGCCTGTGCTTGCTGTGCTGTCTGTGCTTGCTGCCTGTGCTGCCTGTGCTGCCTGTGCTTGCTGCCTGTGCTTGCTGCCTGTGCTTGCTGTGCTGCCTGTGCTTGCTGCATGTGCTTGCTGTGCTGCCTGTGCTTGCTGTTTGTGCTTGCTGTGCTGCCTGTGCTGCCTGTGCTGCCTGTGCTTGCTGCCTGTGCTTGCTGTGCTGCCTGTGCTTGCTGCCTGTGCTTGCTGTGCTGCCTGTGCTTGCTGCCTGTGCTTGCTGTGCTGCCTGTGCTTGCTGCTTGTGCTTGCTGTGCTGTCTGTGCTTGCTGCGCTGCCTGTGCTTGCTGCCTGTGCTTGCTGTGCTGCCTGTGCTTGCTGCCTGTGCTTGCTGTGCTGTCTGTGCTTGCTGCCTGTGCTTGCTGTGCTGTCTGTGCTTGCTGTGCTGCCTGTGCTTGCTGCGCTGACTGTGCTTGCTGCCTGTGCTTGCTGCCTGTGCTTGCTGCCTGTGCTTGCTGCCTGTGCTTGTCCTTGCTGCCTGTGCTTGCTGTGCTGCCTGATCTGCCTGTGCTTGCTGCCTGTGCTTGCTGTGCTGCCTGTGCTTGCTGCCTGTACTTGCTGTGCTGCCTGTTCTTGCTGCGCTGCCTGTGCTTGCTGCCTGTGCTTGCTGCCTGTGCTTGGTGTGCTGCCTGTGCTTACTGCCTGTGCTTGCTGTGCATGCTGTGCTGCCTGTGCTTGCTGTGCTGAGCGTGCTTGCTGTTTGAGCTTGCTGTGCTGCCTGTGCTTGCTGCCTGTGCTTGCTGTGCTGCCTGTGCTTGCTGCGCTGAGTGTGCTTGCTGTGCTGAGTGTGCTTGCTGCCTGTGCTTGCTGTGCTGCCTGTGCTTGCTGCCTGTGCTTGCTGTGCTGCCTGTGCTTGCTGCCTGTGCTTGCTGCCTGTGCTTGCTGTGCTGCCTGTGCTTGCTGCCTGTGCTGCCTGTGCTGCCTGTGCTTGCTGCCTGTGCTGCCTGTGCTGCCTGTGCTTGCTGCCTGTGCTTGCTGTGCTGCCTGTGCTTGCTGCCTGTGCTTGCTGCCTGTGCTTGCTGTGCTGCCTGTGCTTGCTGCCTGTGCTTGCTGCCTGTGCTGCCTGTGCTGCCTGTGCTTGCTGCCTGTGCTGCCTGTGCTGCCTGTGCTTGCTGCCTGTGCTTGCTGTGCTGCCTGTGCTTGGTGTGCTGCCTGTGCTTGCTGCCTGTGCGTGCTGTGCTGCCTGTGCTTGCTGTGCTGAGTGTGCTTGCTGCCTGTACTTGCTGTGCTGCCCGTGCTTGCTGCCTGTGCTTGCTGTGCTGCCTGTGCTTGCTGCCTGTGCTGCCTGTGCTGCCTGTGCTTGCTGCCTGTGCTTGCTGCCTGTGCTTGCTGCCTGTGCTTGCTGTGCTGCCTGTGCTGCCTCTGCTGTGCTGCCTGTGCTGCCTGTCCTTGCTGCCTGTGCTTGCTGTGCTGCCTGTGCTTGCTGCCTGTGCTTGCTGTGCTGCCTGTGCTGCCTCTGCTGTGCTGCCTGTGCTGCCTGTGCTTGCTGCCTGTGCTTGCTGTGCTGCCTGTGCTTGCTGCATGTGCTTGCTGTGCTGCCTGTGCTTGCTATGCTGCCTGTGCTTGCTGTGCTGCCTGTGCTTGCTGCCTGTGCTGCCTGTGCTTGCTGTCTGTGCTGCCTGTGCTGCCTGTGCTTGCTGTCTGTGCTGCCTGTGCTGCCTGTGCTTGCTGCCTGTGCTTGCTGTGCTGCCTGTGCTTGGTGTGCTGCCTGTGCTTGCTGCCTGTGCGTGCTGTGCTGCCTGTGCTTGCTGTGCTGAGTGTGCTTGCTGCCTGTGCTTGCTGTGCTGCCTGTGCTTGCTATGCTGCCTGTGCTTGCTGTGCTGCCTGTGCTTGCTGCCTGTGCTTGCTGTGCTGCCTGTGCTTGCTGCCTGTGCTTGCTGTTTGTGCTTGCTGTGCTGCCTGTGCTTGCTGCCTGTGCTTGCTGTGCTGCCTGTGCTTGCTGTGCTGAGTGTGCTTGCTGCCTGTGCTTGCTGTGCTGCCTGTGCTTGCTGCCTGTGCTTGCTGTGCTGCCTGTGCTGCCTCTGCTGTGCTGCCTGTGCTGCCTGTGCTTGCTGCCTGTGCTTGCTGCCTGTGCTTGCTGTGCTGCCTGTGCTTGCTGCATGTGCTTGCTGTGCTGCCTGTGCTTGCTGTTTGTGCTTGCTGTGCTGCCTGTGTTTGCTGCCTGTCCTTGCTGTGCTGCCTGTGCTGCCTGTGCTGCCTGTGCTTGCTGCCTGTGCTTGCTGTGCTGCCTGTGCTTGCTGCCTGTGCTTGCTGTGCTGCCTGTGCTTGCTGCCTGTGCTTGCTGTGCTGCCTGTGCTTGCTGCCTGTGCTTGCTGTGCTGCCTGTGCTTGCTGCTTGTGCTTGCTGTGCTGTCTGTGCTTGCTGCGCTGCCTGTGCTTGCTGCCTGTGCTTGCTGTGCTGCCTGTGCTTGCTGCCTGTGCTTGCTGTGCTGTCTGTGCTTGCTGCCTGTGCTTGCTGTGCTGCCTGTGCTTGCTGCGCTGACTGTGCTTGCTGCCTGTGCTTGCTGTGCTGTCTGTGCTTGCTGCCTGTGCTTGCTGTGCTGCCTGTGTTTGCTGCCTGTGCTTGCTGTGCTGCCTGTGCTTGCTGCCTGTGCTTGCTGTGCTGCCTGTGCTTGCTGTGCTGTCTGTGCTTGCTGCGCTGCCTGTGCGTGCTGCCTGTGCTTGCTGCCTGTGCTTGCTGCCTGTGCTTGCTGCCTGTGCTTGCTGCCTGTGCTTGCTGCCTGTGCTTGCTGTGCTGCCTGTGCTTGCTGCCTGTGCTTGCTGTGCATGCTGTGCTGCCTGTGCTTGCTGTGCTGGCTATGCTTGCTGTGCTGCCTGTGCTTGCTGTGCTGGCTATGCTTGCTGTGCTGCCTGTGCTTGCTGCCTGTACTTGCTGTGCTGCCTGTGCTTGCTGCCTGTGCTTGCTGTGCTGCCTGTGCTTGCTGCCTGTGCTTGCTGCCTGTGCTTGCTGTGCTGCCTGTGCAGCCTGTGCTTGCTGTGCTGCCTGTGTTTGCTGCCTGTCCTTGCTGTGCTGCCTGTGCTTGCTGTGCTGCCTGTGCTGCCTGTGCTTGCTGCCTGTGCTTGCTGTGCTGCCTGTGCTTGCTGTGCTGCCTGAGCTGCCTGTGCTTGCTGCCTGTGCTTGCTGTGCTGCCTGTGCTTGCTGCCTGTACTTGCTGTGCTGCCTGTGCTTGCTGTGCTGCCTGTGCTTGCTGCCTGTGCTTGCTGTGCTGTCTGTGCTTGCTGCCTGTGCTTGCTGTGCTGCCTGTGCAGCCTGTGCTTGCTGTGCTGCCTGTGCTTGCTGCTTGTGCTTGCTGTGCTGTCTGTGCTTGCTGCGCTGCCTGTGCTTGCTGTGCTGCCTGTGCTTGCTGCCTGTGCTTGCTGTGCTGTCTGTGCTTGCTGCGCTGCCTGTGCTTGCTGCCTGTGCTTGCTGTGCTGCCTGTGCTTGCTGCCTGTGCTTGCTGTGCTGTCTGTGCTTGCTGCCTGTGCTTGCTGTGCTGTCTGTGCTTGCTGCCTGTGCTTGCTGTGCTGCCTGTGCTTGCTGCGCTGACTGTGCTTGCTGCCTGTGCTTGCTGCCTGTGCTTGCAGCCTGTGCTTGCTGCCTGTGCTTGTCCTTGCTGCCTGTGCTTGCTGTGCTGCCTGATCTGCCTGTGCTTGCTGCCTGTGCTTGCTGTGCTGCCTGTGCTTGCTGCCTGTACTTGCTGTGCTGCCTGTTCTTGCTGCGCTGCCTGTGCTTGCTGCCTGTGCTTGCTGCCTGTGCTTGGTGTGCTGCCTGTGCTTGCTGCCTGTGCTTGCTGTGCATGCTGTGCTGCCTGTGCTTGCTGTGCTGAGTGTGCTTGCTGTTTGTGCTTGCTGTGCTGCCTGTGCTTGCTGCCTGTGCTTGCTGTGCTGCCTGTTCTTGCTGCGCTGAGTGTGCTTGCTGGCTGTGCTTGCTGTGCTGCCTGTGCTTGCTGCCTGTACTTGCTGTGCTGCCTGTGCTTGCTGCCTGTGCTTGCTGTGCTGCCTGTGCTTGCTGCATGTGCTTGCTGTGCTGCCTGTGCTTGCTGTTTGTGCTTGCTGTGCTGCCTGTGTTTGCTGCCTGTCCTTGCTGTGCTGCCTGTGCTTGCTGTGCTGAGTGTGCTTGCTGCCTGTGCTTGCTGTGCTGCCTGTGCTGCCTGTGCTTGCTGCCTGTGCTTGCTGTGCTGCCTGTGCTTGCTGCCTGTACTTGCTGTGCTGCCTGTGCTTGCTGCCTGTGCTTGCTGTGCTGCCTGTGCTTGCTGCCTGTACTTGCTGTGCTGCCTGAGCTTGCTGCCTGTGCTTGCTGTGCTGTCTGTGCTTCCTGCCTGTGCTTGCTGTGCTGCCTGTTCTTGCTGCCTGTGCTTGTTGTGCTGCCTGTGCTTGCTGCCTGTGCTTGCTGTGCTGCCTGTGCTGCCTGTGCTTGCTGCCTGTGCTTGCTGTGCTGCCTGTGCTTGCTGTGCTGCCTGAGCTGCCTGTGCTTGCTGCCTGTGCTTGCTGTGCTGCCTGTGCTTGCTGCCTGTACTTGCTGTGCTGCCTGTGCTTGCTGCCTGTGCTTGCTGTGCTGCCTGTGCTTGCTGTGCTGTCTGTGCTTGCTGCCTGTGCTGCCTGTGCTGCCTGTGCTTGCTGCCTGTGCTTGCTGCCTGTGCTTGCTGTGCTGCCTGTGCTTGCTGCATGTGCTTGCTGTGCTGCCTGTGCTTGCTGTTTGTGCTTGCTGTGCTGCCTGTGCTGCCTGTGGTGCCTGTGCTTGCTGCCTGTGCTTGCTGTGCTGCCTGTGCTTGCTGCCTGTGCTTGCTGTGCTGCCTGTGCTTGCTGCCTGTGCTTGCTGTGCTGCCTGTGCTTGCTGCTTGTGCTTGCTGTGCTGTCTGTGCTTGCTGCGCTGCCTGTGCTTGCTGCCTGTGCTTGCTGTGCTGCCTGTGCTTGCTGCCTGTGCTTGCTGTGCTGTCTGTGCTTGCTGCCTGTGCTTGCTGTGCTGTCTGTGCTTGCTGCCTGTGCTTGCTGTGCTGCCTGTGCTTGCTGCGCTGACTGTGCTTGCTGCCTGTGCTTGCTGCCTGTGCTTGCTGCCTGTGCTTGTCCTTGCTGCCTGTGCTTGCTGTGCTGCCTGTGCTTGCTGCCTGTACTTGCTGTGCTGCCTGTTCTTGCTGCGCTGCCTGTGCTTGCTGCCTGTGCTTGCTGCCTGTGCTTGGTGTGCTGCCTGTGCTTACTGCCTGTGCTTGCTGTGCATGCTGTGCTGCCTGTGCTTGCTGTGCTGAGCGTGCTTGCTGTTTGTGCTTGCTGTGCTGCCTGTGCTTGCTGCCTGTGCTTGCTGTGCTGCCTGTGCTTGCTGCGCTGAGTGTGCTTGCTGTGCTGAGTGTGCTTGCTGTTTGTGCTTGCTGTGCTGCCTGTGTTTGCTGCATGTGCTTGCTGTGCTGCCTGTGCTTGCTACGCTGAGTGTGCTTGCTGGCTGTGCTTGCTGTGCTGCCTGTGCTTGCTGCCTGTGCTTGCTGTGCTGCCTGTCCTTGCTGCCTGTGCTTGCTGTGCTGCCTGTGCTTGCTGCCTGTGCTTGCTGTGCTGCCTGTGCTTGGTGTGCTGCCTGTGCTTGCTGCCTGTGCGTGCTGTGCTGCCTGTGCTTGCTGTGCTGAGTGTGCTTGCTGCCTGTACTTGCTGTGCTGCCCGTGCTTGCTGCCTGTGCTTGCTGTGCTGCCTGTGCTTGCTGCCTGTGCTGCCTGTGCTGCCTGTGCTTGCTGCCTGTGCTTGCTGCCTGTGCTTGCTGCCTGTGCTTGCTGTGCTGCCTGTGCTGCCTCTGCTGTGCTGCCTGTGCTGCCTGTCCTTGCTGTTTGTGCTTGCTGTGCTGCCTGTGCTGCCTGTGCTTGCTGCCTGTGCTTGCTGTGCTGCCTGTGCTTGCTGTGCTGAGTGTGCTTGCTGCCTGTGCTTGCTGTGCTGCCTGTGCTTGCTGCCTGTGCTGCCTGTGCTTGCTGTGCTGCCTGTGCTTGCTGCCTGTGCTTGCTGTGCTGCCTGTGCTTGCTGCCTGTACTTGCTGTGCTGCCTGTGCTTGCTGCCTGTGCTTGCTGTACTGTCTGTGCTTGCTGGCTGTGCTTGCTGTGCTGCCTGTGCTTGCTGCGCTGACTGTGCTTGCTGCCTGTGCTTGCTGCCTGTGCTTGCTGCCTGTGCTTGCTGCCTGGGCTTGTCCTTGCTGCCTGTGCTTGCTGTGCTGCCTGAGCTGCCTGTGCTTGCTGCCTGTGCTTGCTGTGTTGCCTGTACTTGCTGTGCTGCCTGAGCTTGCTGCCTGTGCGTGCTGTGCTGCCTGTGCTTGCTGTGCTGAGTGTGCTTGCTGCCTCTGCTTGCTGTGCTGCCTGTGCTTGCTATGCTGCCTGTGCTGCCTGTGCTTGCTGTGCTGCCTGTGCTTGCTGCCTCTACTTGCTGTGCTGCCTGTGCTTGCTGCCTGTGCTTGCTGTACTGTCTGTGCTTGCTGGCTGTGCTTGCTGTGCTGCCTGTGCTTGCTGCGCTGACTGTGCTTGCTGCCTGTGCTTGCTGCCTGTGCTTGCTGCCTGTGCTTGTCCTTGCTGCCTGTGCTTGCTGTGCTGCCTGAGCTGCCTGTGCTTGCTGCCTGTGCTTGCTGTGTTGCCTGTACTTGCTGTGCTGCCTGAGCTTGCTGCCTGTGCTTGCTGTGCTGCCTGTGCTTGCTGTGCTGTCTGTGCTTGCTGCCTGTGCTTGCTGTGCTGAGTGTGCTTGCTGTTTGTGCTTGCTGTGCTGCCTGTGCTTGCTGCCTGTGCTTGCTGTGCTGCCTGTGCTTGCTGCCTGTGCTTGCTGTGCTGCCTGTGCTTGCTGCCTGTGCTTGCTGTGCTGCCTGTCCTTGCTGCCTGTGCTTGCTGTGCTGCCTGTGCTTGCTGCCTGTGCTTGCTGTGCTGCCTGTGCTTGCTGCCTGTGCTGCCTGTGCTTGCTGTGCTGCCTGTGCTGCCTGTGCTTGCTGCCTGTGCTTGCTCTGCTGCCTGTGTTTCCTGCCTGTGCTGCCTGTGCTTCCTGCCTGTGCTTGCTGTGCTGCCTGTGCTTGCTGCCTGTGCTTGCTGCTTGTGCTTGCTGTGCTGCCTGTGCTTGCTGTGCTGCCTGTGCTTGCTGCCTGTGCTTGCTGTGCTGCCTGTGCTTGCTGCGCTGCCTGTGCTTGCTGCCTGTGCTTGCTGCCTGTGCTTGTCCTTGCTGCCTGTGCTTGCTGTGCTGCCTGTGCTTGCTGCCTGAGCTTGCTGTGCTGCCGGTGCTTGCTGCCTGTGCTTGCTGTGCTGCCTGTGCTTGCTGCCTGTGCTTGCTGTGCTGAGTGTGCTTGCTGCCTGTGCTTGCTGTGCTGCCTGTGCTTGCTGCCTGTGCTTGCTGTGCTGCCTGTGCTTGCTGCTTGTGCTTGCTGTGCATGCTGTGCTGCCTGTGCTTGCTGTGCTGAGTGTGCTTGCTGCCTGTGCTTGCTGTGCTGCCTGTGCTTGCTGCCTGTGCTTGCTGTGCTGCCTGTGCTTGCTGCCTGTGCTTGCTGTGCTGCCTGTTAGCGATGCATTTGATTTCGCCCATAACACGCGGTAATTCGACAGTGGCACACGACAGTGCGTTGCTGTGTCACCTGTTTTTGGAGGCGCCGAGAGTCGCGGATCATATGTTTACCTCGGCGGCCGGTGCATTGACCTGCGTCTCAGTAAGAGTAAGCATTGTTAACAAATGCGAGAGTGAATCTCGCCGGAGATCGGAGCAGGCTTTGCCTGTTGGAAAGAGGACGGAGCTTGACCCCTCTGCACTTCCCCCAGAATCGCTAAAACGAACACATCTCGTCGAGCTATTTTGCGGGTTTCAAACATGCCTGTGCTGCCTGTGCTTGCTGTGCTGCCTGTGCTTGCTGCCTGTGCTTGCTGTGCTGCCTGTGCTTGCTGCCTGTACTTGCTGTGCTGCCTGTGCTTGCTGCCTGAGCTTGCTGTGCTGTCTGTGCTTGCTGCCTGTGCTTGCTGCGCTGCCTGTGCTTGCTGCCTGTCCTTGCTGCCTGTGCTTGCTGTGCTGCCTGTGCTTGCTGCCTGTGCTTGCTGCCTGTGCTCGCTGTGCTGCCTGTGCTTGCTGCCTGTGCTTGCTGCCTGTGCTTGCTGTGCTGCCTGTGCTTGCTGCCTGTGCTGCCTGTGCTTGCTGCCTGTGCTTGCTGTTTGTGCTTGCTGTGCTGCCTGTGCTTGCTGCCTGTGCTTGCTGTGCTGTCTGTGCTTGCTGTGCTGAGTGTGCTTGCTGCCTGTGCTTGCTGTGCTGCCTGTGCTTGCTGCCTGTGCTTGCTGTGCTGCCTGTGCTTGCTGCCTGTGCTTGGTATGCTGCCTGTGCTTGGTGTGCTGCCTGTGCTTGCTGTGCATGCTGTGCTGCCTGTGCTCGCTGTGCTGCCTGTGCTTGCTGTGCTGAGTGTGCTTGCTGTTTGTGCTTGCTGTGCTGCCTGTGCTTGCTGTGCTGCCTGTGCTTGCTGCGCTGAGTGTGCTTGCTGCCTGTGCTTGCTGTGCTGAGTGTGCTTGCTGTTTGTGCTTGCTGTGCTGCCTGTGCTTGCTGTGCTGCCTGTGCTTGCTGCGCTGAGTGCGCTTGCTGCCTGTGCTGCCTGTGCTTGCTGTGCATGCTGTGCTGCCTGTGCTTGCTGTGCTGCCTGTGCTTGGTGTGCTGCCTGTGTTTGCTGTGCATGCTGTGCAGCCTGTACTTGCTGTGCTGCCTGTGCTTGCTGCCTGTGCTTGCTGTGCTGTCTGTGCTTGCTGCCTGTGCTTGTCCTTGCTGCCTGTGCTTGCTGGGCTGCCTGAGCTGCCTGTGCTTGCTGTGCTGCCTGTGCTTGCTGCCTGTACTTGCTGTGCTGCCTGTGCTTGCTGCCTGTGCTTGCTGTGCTGCCTGTGCTTGCTGCCTGTGCTTGCTGTGCTGCCTGTGCCTGCTGCCTGTGCTTGCTATGCTGAGTGTGCTTGCTGCCTGTGCTTGCTGTGCTGCCTGAGCTTGCTGCCTGTGCTTGTCCTTGCTGCCTGTGCTTGCTGTACTGCCTGTGCTTGCTGTGCTGCCTGAGCTTGCTGCCTGTGCTTGTCCTTGCTGCCTGTGCTTGCTGTACTGCCTGTGCTTGCTGTGCTGCCTGTGCTTGCTGCCTGTGCTTGCTGTGCTGCCTGTGCTTGCTGCTTGTGCTTGCTGTGCTGCCTGTGCTTGCTGTGCTGCCTGTGCTTGCTGCCTGTGCTTGCTGTGCTGTCTGTGCTTGCTGCCTGTGCTTGCTGTGCTGCCTGTGCTTGCTGCGCTGCCTGTGCTTGCTGCCTGTGCTTGCTGCCTGTGCTTGTCCTTGCTGCCTGTGCTTGCTGTGCTACCTGAGCTGCCTGTGCTTGCTGCCTGTACTTGCTGTGCTGCCTGTGCTTGCTGCCTGTGCTTGCTGTGCTGCCTGTGCTTGCTGCCTGTACTTGCTGTGCTGCCTGTGCTTGCTGCCTGTACTTGCTGTGCTGCCTGAGCTTGCTGCCTGTGCTTGCTGTGCTGCCTGTGCTTGGTGTGCTGCCTGTGCTTGCTGCCTGTGCTTGCTGTGCATGCTGTGCTGCCTGTGCTTGCTGTGCTGAGTGTTCTTGCTGTTTGTGCTTGCTGTGCTGCCTGTGCTTGCTGCCTGTGCTGCCTGTGCTGCCTGTGCTTGCTGCCTGTGCTTGCTGTGCTGCCTGTGCTTGCTGTGCTGAGTGTGCTTGCTGCCTGTGCTTGCTGTGCTGCCTGTGCTTGCTGCCTATGCTTGCTGCCTGTGCTTGCTGTGCTGCCTGTGCTTGCTGCCTGTGCTTGCTGCCTGTGCTTGCTGTACATGCTGAGCTGCCTGTGCTTGCTGTGCTGCCTGTGCTTGCTGTGCTGCCTGTGCTTGCTGCCTGTGCTTGCTGTGCTGCCTGTGCTTGCTGCCTGTGCTTGCTGTGCTGCCTGTGCTTGCTGCCGGTGCTTGCTGTGCTGTCTGTGCTTGCTGCCTGTGCTTGCTGTGCTGCCTGTGCTTGCTGCGCTGCCTGTGCTTGCTGCCTGTGTTTGTCCTTGCTGCCTGTGCTTGCTGTGCTGCCTGAGCTGCCAGTGCTTGCTGCCTGTGCTTGCTGTGCTGCCTGTGCTTGCTGCCTGTGCTTGCTGCCTGTGCTTGCTGTGCTGCCTGTGCTTGCTGTGCTGTCTGTGCTTGCAGCCTGTGCTTGCTGTGCTGCCTGTTCTTGCTGCGCTGCCTGTGCTTGCTGCCTGTGCTTGCTGCCTGTGCTTGCTGTGCTGCCTGCGCTTGCTGCCTGTGCTTGGCGTGCTGCCTGTGCTTGGTGTGCTGCCTGTGCTGGCTGTGCATGCTGTGCTGCCTGTGCTTGCTGCCTGTGCTTGCTGTGCTGCCTGTCCTTGCTGCCTGTGCTTGCTGTGCTGTCTGTGCTTGCTGCCTGTGCTTGTCCTTGCTGCCTGTGCTTGCTGGGCTGCCTGAGCTGCCTGTGCTTGCTGCCTGTGCTTGCTGTGCTGCCTGTGCTTGCTGCCTGTACTTGCTGTGCTGCCTGTGCTTGCTGCCTGTGCTTGCTGTGCTGCCTGTGCTTGCTGCCTGTGCTTGCTGTGCTGCCTGTGCCTGCTGCCTGTGCTTGCTATGCTGAGTGTGCTTGCTGCCTGTGCTTGCTGTGCTGCCTGAGCTTGCTGCCTGTGCTTGTCCTTGCTGCCTGTGCTTGCTGTGCTGTCTGTGCTTGCTGCCTGTGCTTGCTGTGCTGCCTGTGCTTACTGCGCTGCCTGTGCTTGCTACCTGTGCTTGCTGCCTGTGCTTGCTGCCTGTGCTTGCTGTGCATGCTGTGCTGCCTGTGCTGCCTGTGCTTGCTGTGCATGCTGTGCTGCCTGTGCTTGCTGTGCTGCCTGTGCTTGCTGCCTGTGCTTGCTGTGCTGCCTGTGCTTGCTGCCTGTGCTTGCTGTGCCGCCTGTGCTTGTTGTGCTGCCTGTGCTTGCTGTGCTGCCTGTGCTTGCTGCCTGTGCTTGCTGTGCTGAGTGTGCTTGCTGCCTGTGCTTGCTGTGCTGCCTGTGCTTGCTGCCTGTGCTTGGTGTGCTGCCTGTGCTTGCTGTGCATGCTGTGTTGCCTGTGCTTGCTGTGCTGTCTGTGCTTGCTGTGCTGAGTGTGCTTGCTGCCTGTGCTTGCTGTGCTGCCTGTGCTTGCTGTGCTGCCTGTGCTTGCTGCCTGTGCTTGGTATGCTGCCTGTGCTTGGTGTGCTGCCTGTGCTTGCTGTGCATGCTGTGCTGCCTGTGCTCGCTGTGCTGCCTGTGCTTGCTGTGCTGAGTGTGCTTGCTGTTTGTGCTTGCTGTGCTGCCTGTGCTTGCTGTGCTGCCTGTGCTTGCTGCGCTGAGTGTGCTTGCTGCCTGTGCTGCCTGTGCTTGCTGCCTGTGCTGCTTGTGCTTGCTGCCTGTGCTTGCTGTGCTGAGTGTGCTTGCTGTTTGTGCTTGCTGTGCTGCCTGTGCTTGCTGTGCTGCCTGTGCTTGCTGCGCTGAGTGTGCTTGCTGCCTGTGCTGCCTGTGCTTGCTGTGCATGCTGTGCTGCCTGTGCTTGCTGTGCTGCCTGTGCTTGGTGTGCTGCCTGTGTTTGCTGTGCATGCTGTGCAGCCTGTACTTGCTGTGCTGCCTGTGCTTGCTGCCTGTGCTTGCTGTGCTGTCTGTGCTTGCTGCCTGTGCTTGTCCTTGCTGCCTGTGCTTGCTGGGCTGCCTGAGCTGCCTGTGCTTGCTGTGCTGCCTGTGCTTGCTGCCTGTACTTGCTGTGCTGCCTGTGCTTGCTGTGCTGCCTGTGCTTGCTGTGCTGCCTGTGCTTGCTGCCTGTGCTTGCTGTGCTGCCTGTGCCTGCTGCCTGTGCTTGCTATGCTGAGTGTGCTTGCTGCCTGTGCTTGCTGTGCTGCCTGAGCTTGCTGCCTGTGCTTGTCCTTGCTGCCTGTGCTTGCTGTACTGCCTGTGCTTGCTGTGCTGCCTGAGCTTGCTGCCTGTGCTTGTCCTTGCTGCCTGTGCTTGCTGTACTGCCTGTGCTTGCTGTGCTGCCTGTGCTTGCTGCCTGTGCTTGCTGTGCTGCCTGTGCTTGCTGCTTGTGCTTGCTGTGCTGCCTGTGCTTGCTGTGCTGCCTGTGCTTGCTGCCTGTGCTTGCTGTGCTGTCTGTGCTTGCTGCCTGTGCTTGCTGTGCTGCCTGTGCTTGCTGCGCTGCCTGTGCTTGCTGCCTGTGCTTGCTGCCTGTGCTTGTCCTTGCTGCCTGTGCTTGCTGTGCTACCTGAGCTGCCTGTGCTTGCTGCCTGTACTTGCTGTGCTGCCTGTGCTTGCTGCCTGTGCTTGCTGTGCTGCCTGTGCTTGCTGCCTGTACTTGCTGTGCTGCCTGTGCTTGCTGCCTGTACTTGCTGTGCTGCCTGAGCTTGCTGCCTGTGCTTGCTGTGCTGCCTGTGCTTGGTGTGCTGCCTGTGCTTGCTGCCTGTGCTTGCTGTGCATGCTGTGCTGCCTGTGCTTGCTGTGCTGAGTGTTCTTGCTGTTTGTGCTTGCTGTGCTGCCTGTGCTTGCTGCCTGTGCTGCCTGTGCTGCCTGTGCTTGCTGCCTGTGCTTGCTGTGCTGCCTGTGCTTGCTGTGCTGAGTGTGCTTGCTGCCTGTGCTTGCTGTGCTGCCTGTGCTTGCTGCCTATGCTTGCTGCCTGTGCTTGCTGTGCTGCCTGTGCTTGCTGCCTGTGCTTGCTGCCTGTGCTTGCTGTACATGCTGAGCTGCCTGTGCTTGCTGTGCTGCCTGTGCTTGCTGTGCTGCCTGTGCTTGCTGCCTGTGCTTGCTGTGCTGCCTGTGCTTGCTGTGCTGTCTGTGCTTGCTGCCTGTGCTTGCTGTGCTGCCTGTGCTTGCTGCGCTGCCTGTGCTTGCTGCCTGTGTTTGTCCTTGCTGCCTGTGCTTGCTGTGCTGCCTGAGCTGCCAGTGCTTGCTGCCTGTGCTTGCTGTGCTGCCTGTGCTTGCTGCCTGTGCTTGCTGCCTGTGCTTGCTGTGCTGCCTGTGCTTGCTGTGCTGTCTGTGCTTGCAGCCTGTGCTTGCTGTGCTGCCTGTTCTTGCTGCGCTGCCTGTGCTTGCTGCCTGTGCTTGCTGCCTGTGCTTGCTGTGCTACCTGCGCTTGCTGCCTGTGCTTGGCGTGCTGCCTGTGCTTGGTGTGCTGCCTGTGCTGGCTGTGCATGCTGTGCTGCCTGTGCTTGCTGCCTGTGCTTGCTGTGCTGCCTGTCCTTGCTGCCTGTGCTTGCTGTGCTGCCTGTGCTTGCTGCCTGTGCT
This sequence comes from Priocnemis perturbator, assembly GCA_963942575.1. NCBI lineage: Eukaryota > Metazoa > Arthropoda > Insecta > Hymenoptera > Pompilidae > Priocnemis > Priocnemis perturbator. Next base: position 209,361 of record CAWWDK010000226.1, on the reverse strand, counting down.
TGCTGCCTGTGCTTGCTGTGCTGCCTGTGCTGCCTGTGCTTGCTGTGCTGCCTGTGCTTGCTGCCTGTGCTTGCTGCCTGTGCTTGCTGCCTGTGCTTGCTGTGCTGCCTGTGCTTGCTGCCTGTGCTTGCTGCCTGTGCTTGCTGCCTGTGCTTGCTGTGCTGCCTGTGCTTGCTACCTGTGCTGCCTGTGCTGCCTGTGCTTGCTGCCTGTGCTTGCTGTGCTGCCTGTGCTTGGTGTGCTGCCTGTGCTTGCTGCCTGTGCGTGCTGTGCTGCCTGTGCTTGCTGCCTGTGCTTGCTGTACTGCCTGTGCTTGCTGCCTGTGCTTGCTGCCTGTGCTTGTCCTTGCTGCCTGTGCTTAGTGTGCTGCCTGAGCTGCCAGTGCTTGCTGCCTGTGCTTGCTGCCTGTACTTGCTGTGCTGCCTGTGCTTGCTGCCTGTGCTTGCTGTACTGCCTGTGCTTGCTGTGCTGCCTGTGCTTGCTGCCTGTGCTTGCTGTGCTGCCTGTGCTTGCTGCCTGTACTTGCTGTGCTGCCTGTGCTTGCTGCCCGTGCTTGCTGTGCTGCCTGTGCTTGCTGTGCTGTCTGTGCTTGCAGCCTGTGCTTGCTGTGCTGCCTGTGCTTGCTGCCTGCACTTGCTGTGCTGCCTGTGCTTGCTGCCTGTGCTTGCTGTGCTGCCTGTGCTTGCTGTGCTGTCTGTGCTTGCAGCCTGTGCTTGCTGTGCTGCCTGTTCTTGCTGCGCTGCCTGTGCTTGCTGCCTGTGCTTGCTGCCTGTGCTTGTCCTTGCTGCCTGTGCTTGCTGTGCTGCCTGAGCTGCCTGTGCTTGCTGTGCTGCCTGTGCTTGCTGCCTGTGCTTGCTGTGCTGCCTGTGCTTGCCGCCTGTGCTTGCTGCCTGTGCTTGCTGTGCCGCCTGTGCTTGCTGTGTTGCCTGAGCTTGCTGTGCTGCCTCTGCTTGCTATGCTGCCTGTGCTTGCTCTGCTGCCTGTGCTTGCTGCCTGTGCTTGCTGTGCTGCCTGTGCTTGCTGCGTGTGCTTGCTGTGCTGTCTGTGCTTGCTGTGCTGCCTGAGCTGCCTGTGCTTGCTGCCTGTGCTTGCTGCGCTGCCTGTGCTTGCTGCCTGTACTTGCTGTGCTGCCTGTGCTTGCTGCCTGTGCTTGCTGTGCTGTCTGTGCTTGCTGCCTGTGCTTGCTGTGCTGCCTGTTCTTGCTGCGCTGCCTGTGCTTGCTGCCTGTGCTTGCTGCCTGTGCTTGCTGTGCTGCCTGTGCTTGCTGTGCTGCCTGTGCTTGCTGCCTGTGCTTGGTGTGCTGCCTGTGCTTGCTGCCTGTGCTTGCTGTGCATGCTGTGCTGCCTGTGCTTGCTGTGCTGAGTGTGCTTGCTGTTTGTGCTTGCTGTGCCGCCTGTGCTTGCTATGCTGCCTGTGCTTGCTGTGCTGCCTGTGCTTGCTGTGCTGCCTGTTAGCGATGCATTTGATTTCGTCCATAACACGCGGTAATTCGACAGTGGCACACGACAGTGCATTGCTGTGTCACCTGTTTTTGGAGGCGCCGAGAGTCGCGGATCATATGTTTACCTCGGCGGCCGGTGCATTGACCTGCGTCTCAGTAAGAGTAAGCATTGTTAACAAATGCGAGAGTGAATCTCGCCGGAGATCGGAGCAGGCTTTGCCTGTTGGAAAGAGGACGGAGCTTGACCCCTCTGCACTTCCCCCAGAATCGCTAAAACGAACACATCTCGTCGAGCTATTTTGCGGGTTTCAAACATGCCTGTGCTGCCTGTGCTTGCTGTGCTGCCTGTGCTTGCTGCCTGTGCTTGCTGTGCTGCCTGTGCTTGCTGCCTGTACTTGCTGTGCTGCCTGTGCTTGCTGCCTGAGCTTGCTGTGCTGTCTGTGCTTGCTGCCTGTGCTTGCTGCGCTGCCTGTGCTTGCTGCCTGTCCTTGCTGCCTGTGCTTGCTGTGCTGCCTGTGCTTGCTGCCTGTGCTTGCTGCCAGTGCTCGCTGTGCTGCCTGTGCTTGCTGCCTGTGCTTGCTGCCTGTGCTTGCTGTGCTGCCTGTGCTTGCTGCCTGTGCTTGCTGTGCTGCCTGTGCTTGCTGTGCTGCCTGTGCTTGCTGCCTGTGCTTGCTGTGCTGCCTGTGCTTGCTGCCTGTACTTGCTGTGCTGCCTGTGCTTGCTGCCCGTGCTTGCTGTGCTGCCTGTGCTTGCTGTGCTGTCTGTGCTTGCAGCCTGTGCTTGCTGTGCTGCCTGTGCTTGCTGCCTGCACTTGCTGTGCTGCCTGTGCTTGCTGCCTGTGCTTGGTGTGCTGCCTGTGCTTGCTGCCTGTGCTTGCTGTGCATGCTGTGCTGCCTGTGCTTGCTGTGCTGCCTGTGCTTGCTGCCTGTGCTTGCTGTGCTGCCTGTGCTTGCTGTTTGTGCTTGCTGTGCTGCCTGTGCTTGCTGCCTGTGCTGCCTGTGCTGCCTGTGCTTGCTGCCTGTGCTTGCTGTGCTGCCTGTCCTTGCTGCCTGTGCTTGCTGTGCTGCCTGTGCTTGCTGCCTGTGCTTGCTGTGCTGCCTGTGCTTGCTGCCTGTGCTGCCTGTGCTTGCTGTGCTGCCTGTGCTGCCTGTGCTTGCTGCCTGTGCTTGCTCTGCTGCCTGTGTTTCCTGCCTGTGCTGCCTGTGCTTCCTGCCTGTGCTTGCTGTGCTGCCTGTGCTTGCTGCCTGTGCTTGCTGCTTGTGCTTGCTGTGCTGCCTGTGCTTGCTGTGCTGCCTGTGCTTGCTGCCTGTGCTTGCTGTGCTGCCTGTGCTTGCTGCGCTGCCTGTGCTTGCTGCCTGTGCTTGTCCTTGCTGCCTGTGCTTGCTGTGCTGCCTGTGCTTGCTGCCTGAGCTTGCTGTGCTGCCGGTGCTTGCTGCCTGTGCTTGCTGTGCTGCCTGTGCTTGCTGCCTGTGCTTGCTGTGCTGAGTGTGCTTGCTGCCTGTGCTTGCTGTGCTGCCTGTGCTTGCTGCCTGTGCTTGCTGTGCTGCCTGTGCTTGCTGCTTGTGCTTGCTGTGCATGCTGTGCTGCCTGTGCTTGCTGTGCTGAGTGTGCTTGCTGCCTGTGCTTGCTGTGCTGCCTGTGCTTGCTGCCTGTGCTTGCTGTGCTGCCTGTGCTTGCTGCCTGTGCTTGCTGTGCTGCCTGTTAGCGATGCATTTGATTTCGCCCATAACACGCGGTAATTCGACAGTGGCACACGACAGTGCGTTGCTGTGTCACCTGTTTTTGGAGGCGCCGAGAGTCGCGGATCATATGTTTACCTCGGCGGCCGGTGCATTGACCTGCGTCTCAGTAAGAGTAAGCATTGTTAACAAATGCGAGAGTGAATCTCGCCGGAGATCGGAGCAGGCTTTGCCTGTTGGAAAGAGGACGGAGCTTGACCCCTCTGCACTTCCCCCAGAATCGCTAAAACGAACACATCTCGTCGAGCTATTTTGCGGGTTTCAAACATGCCTGTGCTGCCTGTGCTTGCTGTGCTGCCTGTGCTTGCTGCCTGTGCTTGCTGTGCTGCCTGTGCTTGCTGCCTGTACTTGCTGTGCTGCCTGTGCTTGCTGCCTGAGCTTGCTGTGCTGTCTGTGCTTGCTGCCTGTGCTTGCTGCGCTGCCTGTGCTTGCTGCCTGTCCTTGCTGCCTGTGCTTGCTGTGCTGCCTGTGCTTGCTGCCTGTGCTTGCTGCCTGTGCTCGCTGTGCTGCCTGTGCTTGCTGCCTGTGCTTGCTGCCTGTGCTTGCTGTGCTGCCTGTGCTTGCTGCCTGTGCTGCCTGTGCTTGCTGCCTGTGCTTGCTGTTTGTGCTTGCTGTGCTGCCTGTGCTTGCTGCCTGTGCTTGCTGTGCTGTCTGTGCTTGCTGTGCTGAGTGTGCTTGCTGCCTGTGCTTGCTGTGCTGCCTGTGCTTGCTGCCTGTGCTTGCTGTGCTGCCTGTGCTTGCTGCCTGTGCTTGGTATGCTGCCTGTGCTTGGTGTGCTGCCTGTGCTTGCTGTGCATGCTGTGCTGCCTGTGCTCGCTGTGCTGCCTGTGCTTGCTGTGCTGAGTGTGCTTGCTGTTTGTGCTTGCTGTGCTGCCTGTGCTTGCTGTGCTGCCTGTGCTTGCTGCGCTGAGTGTGCTTGCTGCCTGTGCTTGCTGTGCTGAGTGTGCTTGCTGTTTGTGCTTGCTGTGCTGCCTGTGCTTGCTGTGCTGCCTGTGCTTGCTGCGCTGAGTGTGCTTGCTGCCTGTGCTGCCTGTGCTTGCTGTGCATGCTGTGCTGCCTGTGCTTGCTGTGCTGCCTGTGCTTGGTGTGCTGCCTGTGTTTGCTGTGCATGCTGTGCAGCCTGTACTTGCTGTGCTGCCTGTGCTTGCTGCCTGTGCTTGCTGTGCTGTCTGTGCTTGCTGCCTGTGCTTGTCCTTGCTGCCTGTGCTTGCTGGGCTGCCTGAGCTGCCTGTGCTTGCTGTGCTGCCTGTGCTTGCTGCCTGTACTTGCTGTGCTGCCTGTGCTTGCTGCCTGTGCTTGCTGTGCTGCCTGTGCTTGCTGCCTGTGCTTGCTGTGCTGCCTGTGCCTGCTGCCTGTGCTTGCTATGCTGAGTGTGCTTGCTGCCTGTGCTTGCTGTGCTGCCTGAGCTTGCTGCCTGTGCTTGTCCTTGCTGCCTGTGCTTGCTGTACTGCCTGTGCTTGCTGTGCTGCCTGAGCTTGCTGCCTGTGCTTGTCCTTGCTGCCTGTGCTTGCTGTACTGCCTGTGCTTGCTGTGCTGCCTGTGCTTGCTGCCTGTGCTTGCTGTGCTGCCTGTGCTTGCTGCTTGTGCTTGCTGTGCTGCCTGTGCTTGCTGTGCTGCCTGTGCTTGCTGCCTGTGCTTGCTGTGCTGTCTGTGCTTGCTGCCTGTGCTTGCTGTGCTGCCTGTGCTTGCTGCGCTGCCTGTGCTTGCTGCCTGTGCTTGCTGCCTGTGCTTGTCCTTGCTGCCTGTGCTTGCTGTGCTACCTGAGCTGCCTGTGCTTGCTGCCTGTACTTGCTGTGCTGCCTGTGCTTGCTGCCTGTGCTTGCTGTGCTGCCTGTGCTTGCTGCCTGTACTTGCTGTGCTGCCTGTGCTTGCTGCCTGTACTTGCTGTGCTGCCTGAGCTTGCTGCCTGTGCTTGCTGTGCTGCCTGTGCTTGGTGTGCTGCCTGTGCTTGCTGCCTGTGCTTGCTGTGCATGCTGTGCTGCCTGTGCTTGCTGTGCTGAGTGTTCTTGCTGTTTGTGCTTGCTGTGCTGCCTGTGCTTGCTGCCTGTGCTGCCTGTGCTGCCTGTGCTTGCTGCCTGTGCTTGCTGTGCTGCCTGTGCTTGCTGTGCTGAGTGTGCTTGCTGCCTGTGCTTGCTGTGCTGCCTGTGCTTGCTGCCTATGCTTGCTGCCTGTGCTTGCTGTGCTGCCTGTGCTTGCTGCCTGTGCTTGCTGCCTGTGCTTGCTGTACATGCTGAGCTGCCTGTGCTTGCTGTGCTGCCTGTGCTTGCTGTGCTGCCTGTGCTTGCTGCCTGTGCTTGCTGTGCTGCCTGTGCTTGCTGCCTGTGCTTGCTGTGCTGCCTGTGCTTGCTGCCTGTGCTTGCTGTGCTGTCTGTGCTTGCTGCCTGTGCTTGCTGTGCTGCCTGTGCTTGCTGCGCTGCCTGTGCTTGCTGCCTGTGTTTGTCCTTGCTGCCTGTGCTTGCTGTGCTGCCTGAGCTGCCAGTGCTTGCTGCCTGTGCTTGCTGTGCTGCCTGTGCTTGCTGCCTGTGCTTGCTGCCTGTGCTTGCTGTGCTGCCTGTGCTTGCTGTGCTGTCTGTGCTTGCAGCCTGTGCTTGCTGTGCTGCCTGTTCTTGCTGCGCTGCCTGTGCTTGCTGCCTGTGCTTGCTGCCTGTGCTTGCTGTGCTGCCTGCGCTTGCTGCCTGTGCTTGGCGTGCTGCCTGTGCTTGGTGTGCTGCCTGTGCTGGCTGTGCATGCTGTGCTGCCTGTGCTTGCTGCCTGTGCTTGCTGTGCTGCCTGTCCTTGCTGCCTGTGCTTGCTGTGCTGTCTGTGCTTGCTGCCTGTGCTTGTCCTTGCTGCCTGTGCTTGCTGGGCTGCCTGAGCTGCCTGTGCTTGCTGCCTGTGCTTGCTGTGCTGCCTGTGCTTGCTGCCTGTACTTGCTGTGCTGCCTGTGCTTGCTGCCTGTGATTGCTGTGCTGCCTGTGCTTGCTGCCTGTGCTTGCTGTGCTGCCTGTGCCTGCTGCCTGTGCTTGCTATGCTGAGTGTGCTTGCTGCCTGTGCTTGCTGTGCTGCCTGAGCTTGCTGCCTGTGCTTGTCCTTGCTGCCTGTGCTTGCTGTGCTGTCTGTGCTTGCTGCCTGTGCTTGCTGTGCTGCCTGTGCTTACTGCGCTGCCTGTGCTTGCTACCTGTGCTTGCTGCCTGTGCTTGCTGCCTGTGCTTGCTGTGCATGCTGTGCTGCCTGTGCTGCCTGTGCTTGCTGTGCATGCTGTGCTGCCTGTGCTTGCTGTGCTGCCTGTGCTTGCTGCCTGTGCTTGCTGTGCTGCCTGTGCTTGCTGCCTGTGCTTGCTGTGCCGCCTGTGCTTGTTGTGCTGCCTGTGCTTGCTGTGCTGCCTGTGCTTGCTGCCTGTGCTTGCTGTGCTGAGTGTGCTTGCTGCCTGTGCTTGCTGCCTGTGCTTGGTGTGCTGCCTGTGCTTGCTGTGCATGCTGTGTTGCCTGTGCTTGCTGTGCTGTCTGTGCTTGCTGTGCTGAGTGTGCTTGCTGCCTGTGCTTGCTGTGCTGCCTGTGCTTGCTGTGCTGCCTGTGCTTGCTGCCTGTGCTTGGTATGCTGCCTGTGCTTGGTGTGCTGCCTGTGCTTGCTGTGCATGCTGTGCTGCCTGTGCTCGCTGTGCTGCCTGTGCTTGCTGTGCTGAGTGTGCTTGCTGTTTGTGCTTGCTGTGCTGCCTGTGCTTGCTGTGCTGCCTGTGCTTGCTGCGCTGAGTGTGCTTGCTGCCTGTGCTGCCTGTGCTTGCTGCCTGTGCTGCTTGTGCTTGCTGCCTGTGCTTGCTGTGCTGAGTGTGCTTGCTGTTTGTGCTTGCTGTGCTGCCTGTGCTTGCTGTGCTGCCTGTGCTTGCTGCGCTGAGTGTGCTTGCTGCCTGTGCTGCCTGTGCTTGCTGTGCATGCTGTGCTGCCTGTGCTTGCTGTGCTGCCTGTGCTTGGTGTGCTGCCTGTGTTTGCTGTGCATGCTGTGCAGCCTGTACTTGCTGTGCTGCCTGTGCTTGCTGCCTGTGCTTGCTGTGCTGTCTGTGCTTGCTGCCTGTGCTTGTCCTTGCTGCCTGTGCTTGCTGGGCTGCCTGAGCTGCCTGTGCTTGCTGTGCTGCCTGTGCTTGCTGCCTGTACTTGCTGTGCTGCCTGTGCTTGCTGCCTGTGCTTGCTGTGCTGCCTGTGCTTGCTGTGCTGCCTGTGCTTGCTGCCTGTGCTTGCTGTGCTGCCTGTGCCTGCTGCCTGTGCTTGCTATGCTGAGTGTGCTTGCTGCCTGTGCTTGCTGTGCTGCCTGAGCTTGCTGCCTGTGCTTGTCCTTGCTGCCTGTGCTTGCTGTACTGCCTGTGCTTGCTGTGCTGCCTGAGCTTGCTGCCTGTGCTTGTCCTTGCTGCCTGTGCTTGCTGTACTGCCTGTGCTTGCTGTGCTGCCTGTGCTTGCTGCCTGTGCTTGCTGTGCTGCCTGTGCTTGCTGCTTGTGCTTGCTGTGCTGCCTGTGCTTGCTGTGCTGCCTGTGCTTGCTGCCTGTGCTTGCTGTGCTGTCTGTGCTTGCTGCCTGTGCTTGCTGTGCTGCCTGTGCTTGCTGCGCTGCCTGTGCTTGCTGCCTGTGCTTGCTGCCTGTGCTTGTCCTTGCTGCCTGTGCTTGCTGTGCTACCTGAGCTGCCTGTGCTTGCTGCCTGTACTTGCTGTGCTGCCTGTGCTTGCTGCCTGTGCTTGCTGTGCTGCCTGTGCTTGCTGCCTGTACTTGCTGTGCTGCCTGTGCTTGCTGCCTGTACTTGCTGTGCTGCCTGAGCTTGCTGCCTGTGCTTGCTGTGCTGCCTGTGCTTGGTGTGCTGCCTGTGCTTGCTGCCTGTGCTTGCTGTGCATGCTGTGCTGCCTGTGCTTGCTGTGCTGAGTGTTCTTGCTGTTTGTGCTTGCTGTGCTGCCTGTGCTTGCTGCCTGTGCTGCCTGTGCTGCCTGTGCTTGCTGCCTGTGCTTGCTGTGCTGCCTGTGCTTGCTGTGCTGAGTGTGCTTGCTGCCTGTGCTTGCTGTGCTGCCTGTGCTTGCTGCCTATGCTTGCTGCCTGTGCTTGCTGTGCTGCCTGTGCTTGCTGCCTGTGCTTGCTGCCTGTGCTTGCTGTACATGCTGAGCTGCCTGTGCTTGCTGTGCTGCCTGTGCTTGCTGCCTGTGCTTGCTGTGCTGCCTGTGCTTGCTGCCTGTGCTTGCTGTGCTGTCTGTGCTTGCTGCCTGTGCTTGCTGTGCTGCCTGTGCTTGCTGCGCTGCCTGTGCTTGCTGCCTGTGTTTGTCCTTGCTGCCTGTGCTTGCTGTGCTGCCTGAGCTGCCAGTGCTTGCTGCCTGTGCTTGCTGTGCTGCCTGTGCTTGCTGCCTGTGCTTGCTGCCTGTGCTTGCTGTGCTGCCTGTGCTTGCTGTGCTGTCTGTGCTTGCAGCCTGTGCTTGCTGTGCTGCCTGTTCTTGCTGCGCTGCCTGTGCTTGCTGCCTGTGCTTGCTGCCTGTGCTTGCTGTGCTGCCTGCGCTTGCTGCCTGTGCTTGGCGTGCTGCCTGTGCTTGGTGTGCTGCCTGTGCTGGCTGTGCATGCTGTGCTGCCTGTGCTTGCTGCCTGTGCTTGCTGTGCTGCCTGTCCTTGCTGCCTGTGCTTGCTGTGCTGCCTGTGCTTGCTGCCTGTGCTTGCTGCCTGTGCTTGCTGTGCTGCCTGTGCTGCCTGTGCTTGCTGTGCTGCCTGTGCTTGCTGCCTGTGCTTGCTGCCTGTGCTTGCTGCCTGTGCTTGCTGTGCTGCCTGTGCTTGCTGCCTGTGCTTGCTGCCTGTGCTTGCTGCCTGTGCTTGCTGTGCTGCCTGTGCTTGCTACCTGTGCTGCCTGTGCTGCCTGTGCTTGCTGCCTGTGCTTGCTGTGCTGCCTGTGCTTGGTGTGCTGCCTGTGCTTGCTGCCTGTGCGTGCTGTGCTGCCTGTGCTTGCTGCCTGTGCTTGCTGTACTGCCTGTGCTTGCTGCCTGTGCTTGTCCTTGCTGCCTGTGCTTAGTGTGCTGCCTGAGCTGCCAGTGCTTGCTGCCTGTGCTTGCTGCCTGTACTTGCTGTGCTGCCTGTGCTTGCTGCCTGTGCTTGCTGTACTGCCTGTGCTTGCTGTGCTGCCTGTGCTTGCTGCCTGTGCTTGCTGTGCTGCCTGTGCTTGCTGCCTGTACTTGCTGTGCTGCCTGTGCTTGCTGCCCGTGCTTGCTGTGCTGCCTGTGCTTGCTGTGCTGTCTGTGCTTGCAGCCTGTGCTTGCTGTGCTGCCTGTGCTTGCTGCCTGCACTTGCTGTGCTGCCTGTGCTTGCTGCCTGTGCTTGCTGTGCTGCCTGTGCTTGCTGTGCTGTCTGTGCTTGCAGCCTGTGCTTGCTGTGCTGCCTGTTCTTGCTGCGCTGCCTGTGCTTGCTGCCTGTGCTTGCTGCCTGTGCTTGTCCTTGCTGCCTGTGCTTGCTGTGCTGCCTGAGCTGCCTGTGCTTGCTGTGCTGCCTGTGCTTGCTGCCTGTGCTTGCTGTGCTGCCTGTGCTTGCCGCCTGTGCTTGCTGCCTGTGCTTGCTGTGCCGCCTGTGCTTGCTGTGTTGCCTGAGCTTGCTGTGCTGCCTCTGCTTGCTATGCTGCCTGTGCTTGCTCTGCTGCCTGTGCTTGCTGCCTGTGCTTGCTGTGCTGCCTGTGCTTGCTGCGTGTGCTTGCTGTGCTGTCTGTGCTTGCTGTGCTGCCTGAGCTGCCTGTGCTTGCTGCCTGTGCTTGCTGCGCTGCCTGTGCTTGCTGCCTGTACTTGCTGTGCTGCCTGTGCTTGCTGCCTGTGCTTGCTGTGCTGTCTGTGCTTGCTGCCTGTGCTTGCTGTGCTGCCTGTTCTTGCTGCGCTGCCTGTGCTTGCTGCCTGTGCTTGCTGCCTGTGCTTGCTGTGCTGCCTGTGCTTGCTGTGCTGCCTGTGCTTGCTGCCTGTGCTTGGTGTGCTGCCTGTGCTTGCTGCCTGTGCTTGCTGTGCATGCTGTGCTGCCTGTGCTTGCTGTGCTGAGTGTGCTTGCTGTTTGTGCTTGCTGTGCCGCCTGTGCTTGCTATGCTGCCTGTGCTTGCTGTGCTGCCTGTGCTTGCTGTGCTGCCTGTTAGCGATGCATTTGATTTCGTCCATAACACGCGGTAATTCGACAGTGGCACACGACAGTGCATTGCTGTGTCACCTGTTTTTGGAGGCGCCGAGAGTCGCGGATCATATGTTTACCTCGGCGGCCGGTGCATTGACCTGCGTCTCAGTAAGAGTAAGCATTGTTAACAAATGCGAGAGTGAATCTCGCCGGAGATCGGAGCAGGCTTTGCCTGTTGGAAAGAGGACGGAGCTTGACCCCTCTGCACTTCCCCCAGAATCGCTAAAACGAACACATCTCGTCGAGCTATTTTGCGGGTTTCAAACATGCCTGTGCTGCCTGTGCTTGCTGTGCTGCCTGTGCTTGCTGCCTGTGCTTGCTGTGCTGCCTGTGCTTGCTGCCTGTACTTGCTGTGCTGCCTGTGCTTGCTGCCTGAGCTTGCTGTGCTGTCTGTGCTTGCTGCCTGTGCTTGCTGCGCTGCCTGTGCTTGCTGCCTGTCCTTGCTGCCTGTGCTTGCTGTGCTGCCTGTGCTTGCTGCCTGTGCTTGCTGCCAGTGCTCGCTGTGCTGCCTGTGCTTGCTGCCTGTGCTTGCTGCCTGTGCTTGCTGTGCTGCCTGTGCTTGCTGCCTGTGCTTGCTGTGCTGCCTGTGCTTGCTGCCTGTGCTTGCTGTTTGTGCTTGCTGTGCTGCCTGTGCTTGCTGCCTGTGCTTGCTGTGCTGTCTGTGCTTGCTGTGCTGCCTGTGCTTGCTGTGCTGCCTGTGCTTGCTGTGCTGCCTGTGCTTGCTGCCTGTGCTTGGTATGCTGCCTGTGCTTGGTGTGCTGCCTGTGCTTGCTGTGCATGCTGTGCTGCCTGTGCTCGCTGTGCTGCCTGTGCTTGCTGTGCTGAGTGTGCTTGCTGTTTGTGCTTGCTGTGCTGCCTGTGCTTGCTGCGCTGAGTGTGCTTGCTGCCTGTGCTGCCTGTGCTGCCTGTGCTTGCTGCCTGTGCTTGCTGTGCTGAGTGTGCTTGCTGTTTGTGCTTGCTGTGCTGCCTGTGCTTGCTGTGCTGCCTGTGCTTGCTGCGCTGAGTGTGCTTGCTGCCTGTGCTGCCTGTGCTTGCTGTGCATGCTGTGCTGCCTGTGCTTGCTGTGCTGCCTGTGCTTGGTGTGCTGCCTGTGTTTGCTGTGCATGCTGTGCTGCCTGTACTTGCTGTGCTGCCTGTGCTTGCTGCCTGTGCTTGCTGTGCTGTCTGTGCTTGCTGCCTGTGCTTGTCCTTGCTGCCTGTGCTTGCTGGGCTGCCTGAGCTGCCTGTGCTTGCTGCCTGTGCTTGCTGTGCTGCCTGTGCTTGCTGCCTGTACTTGCTGTGCTGCCTGTGCTTGCTGCCTGTGCTTGTCCTTGCTGCCTGTGCTTGCTGTGCTGTCTGTGCTTGCTGCCTGTGCTTGCTGTGCTGCCTGTGCTTACTGCGCTGCCTGTGCTTGCTACCTGTGCTTGCTGCCTGTGCTTGCTGCCTGTGCTTGCTGTGCATGCTGTGCTGCCTGTGCTGCCTGTGCTTGCTGTGCATGCTGTGCTGCCTGTGCTTGCTGTGCTGCCTGTGCTTGCTGCCTGTGCTTGCTGTGCTGCCTGTGCTTGCTGCCTGTGCTTGCTGTGCCGCCTGTGCTTGCTGTGCTGCCTGTGCTTGGTGTGCTGCCTGTGTTTGCGGTGCATGCTGTGCTGCCTGTACTTGCTGTGCTGCCTGTGCTTGCTGCCTGTGCTTGCTGTGCTGTCTGTGCTTGCTGCCTGTGCTTGTCCTTGCTGCCTGTGCTTGCTGAGCTGCCTGAGCTGCCTGTGCTTGCTGCCTGTGCTTGCTGTGCTGCCTGTGCTTGCTGCCTGTACTTGCTGTGCTGCCTGTGCTTGCTGCCTGTGCTTGCTGTGCTGCCTGTGCTTGCTGTGCTGCCTGTGCCTGCTGCCTGTGCTTGCTATGCTGAGTGTGCTTGCTGCCTGTGCTTGCTGTGCTGCCTGAGCTTGCTGCCTGTGCTTGTCCTTGCTGCCTGTGCTTGCTGTGCTGCCTGTGCTGCCTGTGCTTGCTGCCTGTGCTTGCTGTGCTGCCTGTGCTTGCTGTGCTGCCTGTGCCTGCTGCCTGTGCTTGCTATGCTGAGTGTGCTTGCTGCCTGTGCTTGCTGTGCTGCCTGAGCTTGCTGCCTGTGCTTGTCCTTGCTGCCTGTGCTTGCTGTGCTGCCTGTGCTTGTCCTTGCTGCCTGTGCTTGCTGTGCTGCCTGTGCTTGCTGTGCTGCCTGTGCTTGCTGCCTGTGCTTGCTGTGCCGCCTGTGCTTGTTGTGCTGCCTGTGCTTGCTGTGCTGCCTCTGCTTGCTGCCTGTGCTTGCTGTGCTTGCTGTGCTGCCTGTGCTTGCTGTGCTGAGTGTGCTTGCTGCCTGTGCTTGCTGTGCTGCCTGTGCTTGCTGTGCTGCCTGTGCTTGCTGCCTGTGCTTGGTGTGCTGCCTGTGCTTGCTGTGCATGCTGTGTTGCCTGTGCTGCCTGTGCTTGCTGTGCTGAGTGTGCTTGCTGCCTGTGCTTGCTGTGCTGCCTGTGCTTGCTGCCTGTACTTGCTGTGCTGCCTGTGCTTGCTGCCTGTGCTTGCTGTGCTGTCTGTGCTTGCTGCCTGTGCTTGCTGTGCTGCCTGTGCTTACTGCGCTGCTTGTGCTTGCTGCCTGTGCTTGCTGCCTGTGCTTGCTGCCTGTGCTTGCTGTGCATGCTGTGCTGCCTGTGCTGCCTGTGCTTGCTGTGCATGCTGTGCTGCCTGTGCTTGCTGTGCTGCCTGTGCTTGCTGTGCTGAGTGTGCTTGCTGCTTGTGCTTGCTGTGGTGCCTGTGCTTGCTATGCTGCCTGTGCTTGCTGTGCTGCCTGTGCTTGCTGCCTGTGCTTGCTGTTTGTGCTTGCTGTGCTGCCTGTGCTTGCTGCCGGTGCTTGCTGCCTGTGCTTGCTGCCTGTGCTTGCTGCCTGTGCTTGCTGCCTGTGCTTGCTGTGCTGCCTGTGCTTGCTGTGCTGCCTGTGCTTGCTGCCTGTGCTGCCTGTGCTGCCTGTGCTTGCTGCCTGTGCTTGCTGTGCTGCCTGTGCTTGGTGTGCTGCCTGTACTTGCTGCCTGTGCGTGCTGTGCTGCCTGTGCTTGCTGTGCTGAGTGTGCTTGCTGCCTGTGCTTGCTGTGCTGCCTGTGCTTGCTATGCTGCCTGTGCTTGCTGTGCTGCCTGTGCTTGCTGGCTGTGCTTGCTGTGCTGCCTGTGCTTGCTGCCTGTGCTTGCTGTTTGTCCTTGCTGCCTGTGCTTGCTGTGCTGCCTGTGCTGGCTGTGCTTGCTGTGCTGCCTGTGCTTGCTGCCTGTGCTTGCTGTTTGTCCTTGCTGCCTGTGCTTGCTGTGCTGCCTGTGCTGCCTCTGCTGTGCTGCCTGTGCTGCCTGTGCTTGCTGCCTGTGCTTGCTGTGCTGCCTGTGCTTGCTGCCTGTGCGTGCTGTGCTGAGTGTGCTTGCTCCCTGTGCTTGCTGTGCTGCCTGTACTTGCTGTGCTGCCTGTGCTTGCTGCCTGTGCGTGCTGTGCTGCCTGTGCTTGCTGTGCTGAGTGTGCTTGCTCCCTGTGCTTGCTGTGCTGCCTGTACTTGCTGTGCTGCCTCTGCTGTGCTGCCTGTGCTGCCTGTGCTTGCTGCCTGTGCTTGCTGTGCTGCCTGTGCTGCCTGTGCTTGCTGCCTGTGCTTGCTGTGCTGCCTGTGCTTGCTGCCTGCACTTGCTGTGCTGCCTGTGCTTGCTGCCTGTGCTTGCTGTGCTGCCTGTGCTTGCTGTGCTGTCTGTGCTTGCAGCCTGTGCTTGCTGTGCTGCCTGTTCTTGCTGCGCTGCCTGTGCTTGCTGCCTGTGCTTGCTGCCTGTGCTTGCTGCCTGTGCTTGTCCTTGCTGCCTGTGCTTGCTGTGCTGCCTGAGCTGCCTGTGCTTGCTGTGCTGCCTGTGCTTGCTGCCTGTGCTTGCTGTGCTGCCTGTGCTTGCCGCCTGTGCTTGCTGCCTGTGCTTGCTGTGCCGCCTGTGCTTGCTGTGTTGCCTGAGCTTGCTGTGCTGCCTCTGCTTGCTATGCTGCCTGTGCTTGCTCTGCTGCCTGTGCTTGCTGCCTGTGCTTGCTGTGCTGCCTGTGCTTGCTGCGTGTGCTTGCTGTGCTGTCTGTGCTTGCTGCCTGTGCTTGCTGTGCTGCCTGTGCTGTGCTGCCTGTGCTTGCTGTGCTGCATGTGCTTGCTGTGCAGCCTGTGCTTGCTGCCTGTGCTTGCTGTGCTGCCTGTGTTTGCTGCCTGTGCTTGCTGTGCTGAGTGTGCTTGCTGCCTGTGCTTTCTGTGCTGCCTGTGCTTGCTGCCTGTGCTTGCTGCCTGTGCTTGTCCTTGCTGCCTGTGCTTAGTGTGCTGCCTGAGCTGCCAGTGCTTGCTGCCTGTGCTTGCTGCCTGTGCTTGCTGTGCTGCCTGTGCTTGCTGTGCTGCCTGTGCTTGCTGTGCTGCCTGTGCATGCTGCCTGTGCTTGCTGTGCTGCCTGTGCTTGCTGCCTGTGCTTTCTGTGCTGCCTCTGCTTGCTGCCTGTGCTTGCTATGTGTGCTTGCTGTGCTGCCTGTCCTTGCTGCCTGTGCTTGCTGTGCTGCCTGTGCTGCCTGTGCTTGCTGCCTGTGCTTGCTGCCTGTACTTGCTGTGCTGCCTGTGCTTGCTGCCTGTGCTTGCTGTGCTGCCTGTGCTTGCTGCCTGTGCTTGCTGCCTGTGCTTGCTGTGCTGCCTGTGCCTGCTGCCTGTGCTTGCTATGCTGAGTGTGCTTGCTGCCTGTGCTTGCTGTGCTGCCTGAGCTTGCTGCCTGTGCTTGTCCTTGCTGCCTGTGCTTGCTGTGCTGCCTGTGCTGTGCTGCCTGTGCTTGCTGTGCTGCATGTGCTTGCTGTGCAGCCTGTGCTTGCTGCCTGTGCTTGCTGTGCTGCCTGTGTTTGCTGCCTGTGCTTGCTGTGCTGAGTGTGCTTGCTGCCTGTGCTTGCTGTGCTGCCTGTGCTTGCCGCCTGTGCTTGCTGCCTGTGCTTGCTGTGCTGCCTGTGCTTGGTGTGCTGCCTGTGCTTGCTGCCTGTGCTTGCTGTGCATGCTGTGCTGCCTGTGCTTGCTGTGCTGAGTGTTCTTGCTGTTTGTGCTTGCTGTGCTGCCTGTGCTTGCTGCCTCTGCTGCCTGTGCTGCCTGTGCTTGCTGCCTGTGCTTGCTGTGCTGCCTGTGCTTGCTGTGCTGAGTGTGCTTGCTGCCTGTGCTTGCTGTGCTGCCTGTGCTTGCTGCCTATGCTTGCTGCCTGTGCTTGCTGTGCTGCCTGTGCTTGCTGCCTGTGCTTGCTGCCTGTGCTTGCTGTACATGCTGAGCTGCCTGTGCTTGCTGTGCTGCCTGTGCTTGCTGCCTGTGCTTGCTGTGCTGCCTGTGCTTGCTGCCTGTGCTTGCTGTGCTGCCTGTGCTTGCTGCCTGTGCTTGCTGTGCTGTCTGTGCTTGCTGCCTGTGCTTGCTGTGCTGCCTGTGCTTGCTGCGCTGCCTGTGCTTGCTGCCTGTGTTTGTCCTTGCTGCCTGTGCTTGCTGTGCTGCCTGAGCTGCCAGTGCTTGCTGCCTGTGCTTGCTGTGCTGCCTGTGCTTGCTGCCTGTGCTTGCTGCCTGTGCTTGCTGTGCTGCCTGTGCTTGCTGTGCTGTCTGTGCTTGCAGCCTGTGCTTGCTGTGCTGCCTGTTCTTGCTGCGCTGCCTGTGCTTGCTGCCTGTGCTTGCTGCCTGTGCTTGCTGTGCTGCCTGCGCTTGCTGCCTGTGCTTGGCGTGCTGCCTGTGCTTGGTGTGCTGCCTGTGCTGGCTGTGCATGCTGTGCTGCCTGTGCTTGCTGCCTGTGCTTGCTGTGCTGCCTGTCCTTGCTGCCTGTGCTTGCTGTGCTGTCTGTGCTTGCTGCCTGTGCTTGTCCTTGCTGCCTGTGCTTGCTGGGCTGCCTGAGCTGCCTGTGCTTGCTGCCTGTGCTTGCTGTGCTGCCTGTGCTTGCTGCCTGTACTTGCTGTGCTGCCTGTGCTTGCTGCCTGTGATTGCTGTGCTGCCTGTGCTTGCTGCCTGTGCTTGCTGTGCTGCCTGTGCCTGCTGCCTGTGCTTGCTATGCTGAGTGTGCTTGCTGCCTGTGCTTGCTGTGCTGCCTGAGCTTGCTGCCTGTGCTTGTCCTTGCTGCCTGTGCTTGCTGTGCTGTCTGTGCTTGCTGCCTGTGCTTGCTGTGCTGCCTGTGCTTACTGCGCTGCCTGTGCTTGCTACCTGTGCTTGCTGCCTGTGCTTGCTGCCTGTGCTTGCTGTGCATGCTGTGCTGCCTGTGCTGCCTGTGCTTGCTGTGCATGCTGTGCATGCTGTGCTGCCTGTGCTTGCTGTGCTGCCTGTGCTTGCTGCCTGTGCTTGCTGTGCTGCCTGTGCTTGCTGCCTGTGCTTGCTGTGCCGCCTGTGCTTGTTGTGCTGCCTGTGCTTGCTGTGCTGCCTGTGCTTGCTGCCTGTGCTTGCTGTGCTGAGTGTGCTTGCTGCCTGTGCTTGCTGTGCTGCCTGTGCTTGCTGCCTGTGCTTGGTGTGCTGCCTGTGCTTGCTGTGCATGCTGTGTTGCCTGTGCTTGCTGTGCTGTCTGTGCTTGCTGTGCTGAGTGTGCTTGCTGCCTGTGCTTGCTGTGCTGCCTGTGCTTGCTGTGCTGCCTGTGCTTGCTGCCTGTGCTTGGTATGCTGCCTGTGCTTGGTGTGCTGCCTGTGCTTGCTGTGCATGCTGTGCTGCCTGTGCTCGCTGTGCTGCCTGTGCTTGCTGTGCTGAGTGTGCTTGCTGTTTGTGCTTGCTGTGCTGCCTGTGCTTGCTGTGCTGCCTGTGCTTGCTGCGCTGAGTGTGCTTGCTGCCTGTGCTGCCTGTGCTTGCTGCCTGTGCTGCTTGTGCTTGCTGCCTGTGCTTGCTGTGCTGAGTGTGCTTGCTGTTTGTGCTTGCTGTGCTGCCTGTGCTTGCTGTGCTGCCTGTGCTTGCTGCGCTGAGTGTGCTTGCTGCCTGTGCTGCCTGTGCTTGCTGTGCATGCTGTGCTGCCTGTGCTTGCTGTGCTGCCTGTGCTTGGTGTGCTGCCTGTGTTTGCTGTGCATGCTGTGCAGCCTGTACTTGCTGTGCTGCCTGTGCTTGCTGCCTGTGCTTGCTGTGCTGTCTGTGCTTGCTGCCTGTGCTTGTCCTTGCTGCCTGTGCTTGCTGGGCTGCCTGAGCTGCCTGTGCTTGCTGTGCTGCCTGTGCTTGCTGCCTGTACTTGCTGTGCTGCCTGTGCTTGCTGCCTGTGCTTGCTGTGCTGCCTGTGCTTGCTGTGCTGCCTGTGCTTGCTGCCTGTGCTTGCTGTGCTGCCTGTGCCTGCTGCCTGTGCTTGCTATGCTGAGTGTGCTTGCTGCCTGTGCTTGCTGTGCTGCCTGAGCTTGCTGCCTGTGCTTGTCCTTGCTGCCTGTGCTTGCTGTACTGCCTGTGCTTGCTGTGCTGCCTGAGCTTGCTGCCTGTGCTTGTCCTTGCTGCCTGTGCTTGCTGTACTGCCTGTGCTTGCTGTGCTGCCTGTGCTTGCTGCCTGTGCTTGCTGTGCTGCCTGTGCTTGCTGCTTGTGCTTGCTGTGCTGCCTGTGCTTGCTGTGCTGCCTGTGCTTGCTGCCTGTGCTTGCTGTGCTGTCTGTGCTTGCTGCCTGTGCTTGCTGTGCTGCCTGTGCTTGCTGCGCTGCCTGTGCTTGCTGCCTGTGCTTGCTGCCTGTGCTTGTCCTTGCTGCCTGTGCTTGCTGTGCTACCTGAGCTGCCTGTGCTTGCTGCCTGTACTTGCTGTGCTGCCTGTGCTTGCTGCCTGTGCTTGCTGTGCTGCCTGTGCTTGCTGCCTGTACTTGCTGTGCTGCCTGTGCTTGCTGCCTGTACTTGCTGTGCTGCCTGAGCTTGCTGCCTGTGCTTGCTGTGCTGCCTGTGCTTGGTGTGCTGCCTGTGCTTGCTGCCTGTGCTTGCTGTGCATGCTGTGCTGCCTGTGCTTGCTGTGCTGAGTGTTCTTGCTGTTTGTGCTTGCTGTGCTGCCTGTGCTTGCTGCCTGTGCTGCCTGTGCTGCCTGTGCTTGCTGCCTGTGCTTGCTGTGCTGCCTGTGCTTGCTGTGCTGAGTGTGCTTGCTGCCTGTGCTTGCTGTGCTGCCTGTGCTTGCTGCCTATGCTTGCTGCCTGTGCTTGCTGTGCTGCCTGTGCTTGCTGCCTGTGCTTGCTGCCTGTGCTTGCTGTACATGCTGAGCTGCCTGTGCTTGCTGTGCTGCCTGTGCTTGCTGTGCTGCCTGTGCTTGCTGCCTGTGCTTGCTGTGCTGCCTGTGCTTGCTGCCTGTGCTTGCTGTGCTGTCTGTGCTTGCTGCCTGTGCTTGCTGTGCTGCCTGTGCTTGCTGCACTGCCTGTGCTTGCTGCCTGTGTTTGTCCTTGCTGCCTGTGCTTGCTGTGCTGCCTGAGCTGCCAGTGCTTGCTGCCTGTGCTTGCTGTGCTGCCTGTGCTTGCTGCCTGTGCTTGCTGCCTGTGCTTGCTGTGCTGCCTGTGCTTGCTGTGCTGTCTGTGCTTGCAGCCTGTGCTTGCTGTGCTGCCTGTTCTTGCTGCGCTGCCTGTGCTTGCTGCCTGTGCTTGCTGCCTGTGCTTGCTGTGCTGCCTGCGCTTGCTGCCTGTGCTTGGCGTGCTGCCTGTGCTTGGTGTGCTGCCTGTGCTGGCTGTGCATGCTGTGCTGCCTGTGCTTGCTGCCTGTGCTTGCTGTGCTGCCTGTCCTTGCTGCCTGTGCTTGCTGTGCTGCCTGTGCTTGCTGCCTGTGCTTGCTGCCTGTGCTTGCTGTGCTGCCTGTGCTGCCTGTGCTTGCTGTGCTGCCTGTGCTTGCTGCCTGTGCTTGCTGCCTGTGCTTGCTGCCTGTGCTTGCTGTGCTGCCTGTGCTTGCTGCCTGTGCTTGCTGCCTGTGCTTGCTGCCTGTGCTTGCTGTGCTGCCTGTGCTTGCTACCTGTGCTGCCTGTGCTGCCTGTGCTTGCTGCCTGTGCTTGCTGTGCTGCCTGTGCTTGGTGTGCTGCCTGTGCTTGCTGCCTGTGCGTGCTGTGCTGCCTGTGCTTGCTGCCTGTGCTTGCTGTACTGCCTGTGCTTGCTGCCTGTGCTTGTCCTTGCTGCCTGTGCTTAGTGTGCTGCCTGAGCTGCCAGTGCTTGCTGCCTGTGCTTGCTGCCTGTACTTGCTGTGCTGCCTGTGCTTGCTGCCTGTGCTTGCTGTACTGCCTGTGCTTGCTGTGCTGCCTGTGCTTGCTGCCTGTGCTTGCTGTGCTGCCTGTGCTTGCTGCCTGTACTTGCTGTGCTGCCTGTGCTTGCTGCCCGTGCTTGCTGTGCTGCCTGTGCTTGCTGTGCTGTCTGTGCTTGCAGCCTGTGCTTGCTGTGCTGCCTGTGCTTGCTGCCTGCACTTGCTGTGCTGCCTGTGCTTGCTGCCTGTGCTTGCTGTGCTGCCTGTGCTTGCTGTGCTGTCTGTGCTTGCAGCCTGTGCTTGCTGTGCTGCCTGTTCTTGCTGCGCTGCCTGTGCTTGCTGCCTGTGCTTGCTGCCTGTGCTTGTCCTTGCTGCCTGTGCTTGCTGTGCTGCCTGAGCTGCCTGTGCTTGCTGTGCTGCCTGTGCTTGCTGCCTGTGCTTGCTGTGCTGCCTGTGCTTGCCGCCTGTGCTTGCTGCCTGTGCTTGCTGTGCCGCCTGTGCTTGCTGTGTTGCCTGAGCTTGCTGTGCTGCCTCTGCTTGCTATGCTGCCTGTGCTTGCTCTGCTGCCTGTGCTTGCTGCCTGTGCTTGCTGTGCTGCCTGTGCTTGCTGCGTGTGCTTGCTGTGCTGTCTGTGCTTGCTGTGCTGCCTGAGCTGCCTGTGCTTGCTGCCTGTGCTTGCTGCGCTGCCTGTGCTTGCTGCCTGTACTTGCTGTGCTGCCTGTGCTTGCTGCCTGTGCTTGCTGTGCTGTCTGTGCTTGCTGCCTGTGCTTGCTGTGCTGCCTGTTCTTGCTGCGCTGCCTGTGCTTGCTGCCTGTGCTTGCTGCCTGTGCTTGCTGTGCTGCCTGTGCTTGCTGTGCTGCCTGTGCTTGCTGCCTGTGCTTGGTGTGCTGCCTGTGCTTGCTGCCTGTGCTTGCTGTGCATGCTGTGCTGCCTGTGCTTGCTGTGCTGAGTGTGCTTGCTGTTTGTGCTTGCTGTGCCGCCTGTGCTTGCTATGCTGCCTGTGCTTGCTGTGCTGCCTGTGCTTGCTGTGCTGCCTGTTAGCGATGCATTTGATTTCGTCCATAACACGCGGTAATTCGACAGTGGCACACGACAGTGCATTGCTGTGTCACCTGTTTTTGGAGGCGCCGAGAGTCGCGGATCATATGTTTACCTCGGCGGCCGGTGCATTGACCTGCGTCTCAGTAAGAGTAAGCATTGTTAACAAATGCGAGAGTGAATCTCGCCGGAGATCGGAGCAGGCTTTGCCTGTTGGAAAGAGGACGGAGCTTGACCCCTCTGCACTTCCCCCAGAATCGCTAAAACGAACACATCTCGTCGAGCTATTTTGCGGGTTTCAAACATGCCTGTGCTGCCTGTGCTTGCTGTGCTGCCTGTGCTTGCTGCCTGTGCTTGCTGTGCTGCCTGTGCTTGCTGCCTGTACTTGCTGTGCTGCCTGTGCTTGCTGCCTGAGCTTGCTGTGCTGTCTGTGCTTGCTGCCTGTGCTTGCTGCGCTGCCTGTGCTTGCTGCCTGTCCTTGCTGCCTGTGCTTGCTGTGCTGCCTGTGCTTGCTGCCTGTGCTTGCTGCCAGTGCTCGCTGTGCTGCCTGTGCTTGCTGCCTGTGCTTGCTGCCTGTGCTTGCTGTGCTGCCTGTGCTTGCTGCCTGTGCTTGCTGTGCTGCCTGTGCTTGCTGCCTGTGCTTGCTGTTTGTGCTTGCTGTGCTGCCTGTGCTTGCTGCCTGTGCTTGCTGTGCTGTCTGTGCTTGCTGTGCTGCCTGTGCTTGCTGTGCTGCCTGTGCTTGCTGTGCTGCCTGTGCTTGCTGCCTGTGCTTGGTATGCTGCCTGTGCTTGGTGTGCTGCCTGTGCTTGCTGTGCATGCTGTGCTGCCTGTGCTCGCTGTGCTGCCTGTGCTTGCTGTGCTGAGTGTGCTTGCTGTTTGTGCTTGCTGTGCTGCCTGTGCTTGCTGCGCTGAGTGTGCTTGCTGCCTGTGCTGCCTGTGCTTGCTGCCTGTGCTTGCTGTGCTGAGTGTGCTTGCTGTTTGTGCTTGCTGTGCTGCCTGTGCTTGCTGTGCTGCCTGTGCTTGCTGCGCTGAGTGTGCTTGCTGCCTGTGCTGCCTGTGCTTGCTGTGCATGCTGTGCTGCCTGTGCTTGCTGTGCTGCCTGTGCTTGGTGTGCTGCCTGTGTTTGCTGTGCATGCTGTGCTGCCTGTACTTGCTGTGCTGCCTGTGCTTGCTGCCTGTGCTTGCTGTGCTGTCTGTGCTTGCTGCCTGTGCTTGTCCTTGCTGCCTGTGCTTGCTGGGCTGCCTGAGCTGCCTGTGCTTGCTGCCTGTGCTTGCTGTGCTGCCTGTGCTTGCTGCCTGTACTTGCTGTGCTGCCTGTGCTTGCTGCCTGTGCTTGTCCTTGCTGCCTGTGCTTGCTGTGCTGTCTGTGCTTGCTGCCTGTGCTTGCTGTGCTGCCTGTGCTTACTGCGCTGCCTTTGCTTGCTACCTGTGCTTGCTGCCTGTGCTTGCTGCCTGTGCTTGCTGTGCATGCTGTGCTGCCTGTGCTGCCTGTGCTTGCTGTGCATGCTGTGCTGCCTGTGCTTGCTGTGCTGCCTGTGCTTGCTGCCTGTGCTTGCTGTGCTGCCTGTGCTTGCTGCCTGTGCTTGCTGTGCCGCCTGTGCTTGCTGTGCTGCCTGTGCTTGGTGTGCTGCCTGTGTTTGCGGTGCATGCTGTGCTGCCTGTACTTGCTGTGCTGCCTGTGCTTGCTGCCTGTGCTTGCTGTGCTGTCTGTGCTTGCTGCCTGTGCTTGTCCTTGCTGCCTGTGCTTGCTGAGCTGCCTGAGCTGCCTGTGCTTGCTGCCTGTGCTTGCTGTGCTGCCTGTGCTTGCTGCCTGTACTTGCTGTGCTGCCTGTGCTTGCTGCCTGTGCTTGCTGTGCTGCCTGTGCTTGCTGTGCTGCCTGTGCCTGCTGCCTGTGCTTGCTATGCTGAGTGTGCTTGCTGCCTGTGCTTGCTGTGCTGCCTGAGCTTGCTGCCTGTGCTTGTCCTTGCTGCCTGTGCTTGCTGTGCTGCCTGTGCTGCCTGTGCTTGCTGCCTGTGCTTGCTGTGCTGCCTGTGCTTGCTGTGCTGCCTGTGCCTGCTGCCTGTGCTTGCTATGCTGAGTGTGCTTGCTGCCTGTGCTTGCTGTGCTGCCTGAGCTTGCTGCCTGTGCTTGTCCTTGCTGCCTGTGCTTGCTGTGCTGCCTGTGCTTGTCCTTGCTGCCTGTGCTTGCTGTGCTGCCTGTGCTTGCTGTGCTGCCTGTGCTTGCTGCCTGTGCTTGCTGTGCCGCCTGTGCTTGTTGTGCTGCCTGTGCTTGCTGTGCTGCCTCTGCTTGCTGCCTGTGCTTGCTGTGCTTGCTGTGCTGCCTGTGCTTGCTGTGCTGAGTGTGCTTGCTGCCTGTGCTTGCTGTGCTGCCTGTGCTTGCTGTGCTGCCTGTGCTTGCTGCCTGTGCTTGGTGTGCTGCCTGTGCTTGCTGTGCATGCTGTGTTGCCTGTGCTGCCTGTGCTTGCTGTGCTGAGTGTGCTTGCTGCCTGTGCTTGCTGTGCTGCCTGTGCTTGCTGCCTGTACTTGCTGTGCTGCCTGTGCTTGCTGCCTGTGCTTGCTGTGCTGTCTGTGCTTGCTGCCTGTGCTTGCTGTGCTGCCTGTGCTTACTGCGCTGCTTGTGCTTGCTGCCTGTGCTTGCTGCCTGTGCTTGCTGCCTGTGCTTGCTGTGCATGCTGTGCTGCCTGTGCTGCCTGTGCTTGCTGTGCATGCTGTGCTGCCTGTGCTTGCTGTGCTGCCTGTGCTTGCTGTGCTGAGTGTGCTTGCTGCTTGTGCTTGCTGTGGTGCCTGTGCTTGCTATGCTGCCTGTGCTTGCTGTGCTGCCTGTGCTTGCTGCCTGTGCTTGCTGTTTGTGCTTGCTGTGCTGCCTGTGCTTGCTGCCGGTGCTTGCTGCCTGTGCTTGCTGCCTGTGCTTGCTGCCTGTGCTTGCTGCCTGTGCTTGCTGTGCTGCCTGTGCTTGCTGTGCTGCCTGTGCTTGCTGCCTGTGCTGCCTGTGCTGCCTGTGCTTGCTGCCTGTGCTTGCTGTGCTGCCTGTGCTTGGTGTGCTGCCTGTACTTGCTGCCTGTGCGTGCTGTGCTGCCTGTGCTTGCTGTGCTGAGTGTGCTTGCTGCCTGTGCTTGCTGTGCTGCCTGTGCTTGCTATGCTGCCTGTGCTTGCTGTGCTGCCTGTGCTTGCTGGCTGTGCTTGCTGTGCTGCCTGTGCTTGCTGCCTGTGCTTGCTGTTTGTCCTTGCTGCCTGTGCTTGCTGTGCTGCCTGTGCTGGCTGTGCTTGCTGTGCTGCCTGTGCTTGCTGCCTGTGCTTGCTGTTTGTCCTTGCTGCCTGTGCTTGCTGTGCTGCCTGTGCTGCCTCTGCTGTGCTGCCTGTGCTGCCTGTGCTTGCTGCCTGTGCTTGCTGTGCTGCCTGTGCTTGCTGCCTGTGCGTGCTGTGCTGCCTGTGCTTGCTGTGCTGAGTGTGCTTGCTCCCTGTGCTTGCTGTGCTGCCTGTACTTGCTGTGCTGCCTGTGCTTGCTGCCTGTGCGTGCTGTGCTGCCTGTGCTTGCTGTGCTGAGTGTGCTTGCTCCCTGTGCTTGCTGTGCTGCCTGTACTTGCTGTGCTGCCTCTGCTGTGCTGCCTGTGCTGCCTGTGCTTGCTGCCTGTGCTTGCTGTGCTGCCTGTGCTGCCTGTGCTTGCTGCCTGTGCTTGCTGTGCTGCCTGTGCTTGCTGCCTGCACTTGCTGTGCTGCCTGTGCTTGCTGCCTGTGCTTGCTGTGCTGCCTGTGCTTGCTGTGCTGTCTGTGCTTGCAGCCTGTGCTTGCTGTGCTGCCTGTTCTTGCTGCGCTGCCTGTGCTTGCTGCCTGTGCTTGCTGCCTGTGCTTGCTGCCTGTGCTTGTCCTTGCTGCCTGTGCTTGCTGTGCTGCCTGAGCTGCCTGTGCTTGCTGTGCTGCCTGTGCTTGCTGCCTGTGCTTGCTGTGCTGCCTGTGCTTGCCGCCTGTGCTTGCTGCCTGTGCTTGCTGTGCCGCCTGTGCTTGCTGTGTTGCCTGAGCTTGCTGTGCTGCCTCTGCTTGCTATGCTGCCTGTGCTTGCTCTGCTGCCTGTGCTTGCTGCCTGTGCTTGCTGTGCTGCCTGTGCTTGCTGCGTGTGCTTGCTGTGCTGTCTGTGCTTGCTGCCTGTGCTTGCTGTGCTGCCTGTGCTGTGCTGCCTGTGCTTGCTGTGCTGCATGTGCTTGCTGTGCAGCCTGTGCTTGCTGCCTGTGCTTGCTGTGCTGCCTGTGTTTGCTGCCTGTGCTTGCTGTGCTGAGTGTGCTTGCTGCCTGTGCTTTCTGTGCTGCCTGTGCTTGCTGCCTGTGCTTGCTGCCTGTGCTTGTCCTTGCTGCCTGTGCTTAGTGTGCTGCCTGAGCTGCCAGTGCTTGCTGCCTGTGCTTGCTGCCTGTGCTTGCTGTGCTGCCTGTGCTTGCTGTGCTGCCTGTGCTTGCTGTGCTGCCTGTGCATGCTGCCTGTGCTTGCTGTGCTGCCTGTGCTTGCTGCCTGTGCTTTCTGTGCTGCCTCTGCTTGCTGCCTGTGCTTGCTATGTGTGCTTGCTGTGCTGCCTGTCCTTGCTGCCTGTGCTTGCTGTGCTGCCTGTGCTGCCTGTGCTTGCTGCCTGTGCTTGCTGCCTGTACTTGCTGTGCTGCCTGTGCTTGCTGCCTGTGCTTGCTGTGCTGCCTGTGCTTGCTGCCTGTGCTTGCTGCCTGTGCTTGCTGTGCTGCCTGTGCCTGCTGCCTGTGCTTGCTATGCTGAGTGTGCTTGCTGCCTGTGCTTGCTGTGCTGCCTGAGCTTGCTGCCTGTGCTTGTCCTTGCTGCCTGTGCTTGCTGTGCTGCCTGTGCTGTGCTGCCTGTGCTTGCTGTGCTGCATGTGCTTGCTGTGCAGCCTGTGCTTGCTGCCTGTGCTTGCTGTGCTGCCTGTGTTTGCTGCCTGTGCTTGCTGTGCTGAGTGTGCTTGCTGCCTGTGCTTTCTGTGCTGCCTGTGCTTGCTGCCTGTGCTTGCTGCCTGTGCTTGTCCTTGCTGCCTGTGCTTAGTGTGCTGCCTGAGCTGCCAGTGCTTGCTGCCTGTGCTTGCTGCCTGTGCTTGCTGTGCTGCCTGTGCTTGCTGTGCTGCCTGTGCTTGCTGTGCTGCCTGTGCTTGCTGCCTGTGCTTGCTGTGCTGCCTGTGCTTGCTGCCTGTACTTGCTGTGCTGCCTGAGCTTGCTGCCTGTGCTTGTCCTTGCTGCCTGTGCTTGCTGTGCTGCCTGTGCTTGCTGTGCTGCCTGTGCTTGCTGCCTGTGCTTGCTGTGCTGCCTGTGCTTGCTGCCTGTGCTTGCTGTGCCGCCTGTGCTTGTTGTGCTGCCTGTGCTTGCTGTGCTGCCTGTGCTTGCTGCCTGTGCTTGCTGTGCTTGCTGTGCTGCCTGTGCTTGCTGTGCTGAGTGTGCTTGCTGCCTGTGCTTGCTGTGCTGCCTGTGCTTGCTGTGCTGCCTGTGCTTGCTGCCTGTGCTTGGTGTGCTGCCTGTGCTTGCTGTGCATGCTGTGTTGCCTGTGCTGCCTGTGCTTGCTGTGCTGAGTGTGCTTGCTGCCTGTGCTTGCTGTGCTGCCTGTGCTTGCTGCCTGTACTTGCTGTGCTGCCTGTGCTTACTGCCTGTGCTTGCTGTTTGTGCTTGCTGTGCTGCCTGTGCTTGCTGCCGGTGCTTGCTGCCTGTGCTTGCTGCCTGTGCTTGCTGCCTGTGCTTGCTGTGCTGCCTGTGCTTGCTGTGCTGCCTGTGCTTGCTGCCTGTGCTGCCTGTGCTGCCTGTGCTTGCTGCCTGTGCTTGCTGTGCTGCCTGTGCTTGGTGTGCTGCCTGTACTTGCTGCCTGTGCGTGCTGTGCTGCCTGTGCTGAGTGTGCTTGCTGCCTGTGCTTGCTGTGCTGCCTGTGCTGCCTCTGCTGTGCTGCCTGTGCTGCCTGTGCTTGCTGCCTGTGCTTGCTGTGCTGCCTGTGCTTGCTGCCTGTGCGTGCTGTGCTGCCTGTGCTTGCTGTGCTGAGTGTGCTTGCTCCCTGTGCTTGCTGTGCTGCCTGTACTTGCTATGCTGCCTGTGCTTGCTGTGCTGCCTGTGCTTGCTGCCTGTGCTTGCTGTGCTGCCTGTGCTTGCTGCCTGTGCTTGCTGTTTGTGCTTGCTGTGCTGCCTGTGCTTGCTGCCTGTGCTTGCTGTGCTGCCTGTGCTTGCTGTGCTGAGTGTGCTTGCTGCCTGTGCTTGCTGTGCTGCCTGTGCTTGCTGCCTGTGCTTGCTGTGCTGCCTGTGCTTGCTGTGCTGAGCGTGCTTGCTGCCTGTGCTTGCTGTGCTGCCTGTGCTTGCTGCCTGTGCTTGCTGTGCTGCCTGTGCTTGCTGTGCTGAGTGTGCTTGCTGCCTGTGCGTGCTGTGCTGCCTGTGCTTGCTGTGCTGAGTGTGCTTGCTGCCTGTGCTGCCTGTGCTTGCTGTGCTGCCTGTGCTTGCTGCCTGTGCTGCCTGTGCTTGCTGTGCTGCCTGTGCTGCCTGTGCTTGCTGCCTGTGTTTGCTATGCTGCTTGTGCTGCCTGTGCTTGCTGCCTGTGCTTGCTGTGGTGCCTGTGCATGCTGCCTGTGCTTGCTGTGCTGCCTGTGCTTGCTGCCTGTGCTTTCTGTGCTGCCTCTGCTTGCTGCCTGTGCTTGCTGCCTGTGCTTGCTGTGCTGCCTGTGCTTGCTGTGCTGCCTGTGCTTGCTGTGCTGCCTGTGCTTGCTGCCTGTGCTTGCTGTGCTGCCTGTGCTTGCTGCCTGTGCTTGTCCTTGCTGCCTGTGCTTGCTGTGCTGCCTGAGCTGCCTGTGCTTGCTGCCTGTGCTTGCTGTGCTGCCTGTGCTTGCTGCCTGTGCTTGCTGTGCTGCCTGTGCTTGCTGCCTGTACTTGCTGAGCTGCCTGTGCTTGCTGCCTGTGCTTGCTGTGCTGCCTGTGCTGTCTGTGCTTGCTGCCTGTGCTTGCTGTGCTGCCTGTTCTTGCTGCGCTGCCTGTGCTTGCTGCCTGTGCTTGCTGCCTGTGCATGCTGTGCTGCCTGTGCTTGGTATGCTGCCTGTGCTTGGTGTGCTGCCTGTGCTTGCTGTGTATGCTGTGCTGCCTGTGCTTGCTGTGCTGCCTGTGCTTGCTGTGCTGCTTGCTGTGCTGCCTGTGCTGCCTGTGCTGTGCTGCCTGTGCTTGCTGTGCTGCCTTTGCTTTCTGCCTGTGCTTGCTGTGCTGCCTGTGCTTGCTGCGCTGCCTGTGCTTGCTGCCTGTGCTTGCTGCCTGTGCTGCCTGTGCTTGCTGTGCTGCCTGTGCTTGCTGCCTGTGCTTGCTATGCTGCCGGTGCTGTGCTGCCTGTGCTTGCTGTGCTGCCTGTGCTTGCTGTGCTTGCTGTGCTGCCTGTGCTTGCTGCCTGTGCTTGCTGTGCTGCCTGTGCCTGCTGCCTGTGCTTGCTGTGCTATGTGTGCTTGCTGCCTGTGCTTGCTGTGCTGCCTGTGCTTGCTGCCTGTGCTTGCTGCCTGTGCTTGTCCTTGCTGCCTGTGCTTGTCCTTGCTGCCTGTGCTTGCTGTGCTGCCTGAGCTGCCTGTGCTTGCTGCCTGTGCTGCCTGTGCTGCCTGTGCTTGCTGCCTGTGCTTGCTGTGCTGCCTGTGCTTGCTGCCTGTACTTGCTGTGCTGCCTGTGCTTGCTGCCTGTGCTTGCTGTGCTGCCTGTGCTTGCTGTGCTGCCTGTGCTTGCTGTGCTGCCTGTGCTTGCTGCCTGTGCTTGCTGTGCTGCCTGTGCTTGCTGCCTGTGCTTGTCCTTGCTGCCTGTGCTTGCTGTGCTGCCTGAGCTGCCTGTGCTTGCTGCCTGTGCTTGCTGTGCTGTCTGTGCTTGCTGCCTGTGCTTGCTGTGCTGCCTGTTCTTGCTGCGCTGCCTGTGCTTGCTGCCTGTGCTTGCTGCCTGTGCATGCTGTGCTGCCTGTGCTTGGTATGCTGCCTGTGCTTGGTGTGCTGCCTGTGCTTGCTGTGCATGCTGTGCTGCCTGTGCTTGCTGTGCTGCCTGTGCTTGCTGTGCTGCTTGCTGTGCTGCCTGTGCTGCCTGTGCTGTGCTGCCTGTGCTTGCTGTGCTGCCTTTGCTTTCTGCCTGTGCTTGCTGTGCTGCCTGTGCTTGCTGCGCTGCCTGTGCTTGCTGCCTGTGCTTGCTGCCTGTGCTGCCTGTGCTTGCTGTGCTGCCTGTGCTTGCTGCCTGTGCTTGCTATGCTGCCGGTGATGTGCTGCCTGTGCTTGCTGTGCTGCCTGTGCTTGCTGTGCTTGCTGTGCTGCCTGTGCTTGCTGCCTGTGCTTGCTGTGCTGCCTGTGCCTGCTGCCTGTGCTTGCTGTGCTAAGTGTGCTTGCTGCCTGTGCTTGCTGTGCTGCCTGTGCTTGCTGCCTGTGCTTGCTGCCTGTGCTTGTCCTTGCTGCCTGTGCTTGTCCTTGCTGCCTGTGCTTGCTGTGCTGCCTGAGCTGCCTGTGCTTGCTGCCTGTGCTTGCTGTGCTGCCTTTGCTTGCTGCCTGTACTTGCTGTGCTGCCTGTGCTTGCTGCCTGTGCTTGCTGTGCTGCCTGTGCTTGCTGTGCTGTCTGTGCTTGCTGCCTGTGCTTGCTGTGCTGCCTATTCTTGCTGCGCTGCCTGTGCTTGCTGCCTGTGCTTGCTGTGCTGCCTGTGCTTGCTGTGCTGCCTGTGCTTGCTGCCTGTGCTTGGTGTGCTGCCTGTGCTTGCTGCCTGTGCTTGCTGTGCATGCTGTGCTGCCTGTGCTTGCTGTGCTGAGTGTGCTTGCTGTTTGTGCTTGCTGTGCTGCCTGTGCTTGCTATGCTGCCTGTGCTTGCTGTGCTGCTCGTGCTTGCTGCCTGTGCTTGCTGTGCTGCCTGTGCTTGCTGTGCTGCCTGTTAGCGATGCATTTGATTTCGCCAATAACACGCGGTAATTCGACAGTGGCACACGACAGTGCGTTGCTGTGTCACCTGTTTTTGGAGGCGCCGAGAGTCGCGAATCATATGTTTACCTCGGCGGCCGGTGCATTGACCTGCGTCTCAGTAAGAGTAAGCATTGTTAACAAATGCGAGAGTGAATCTCGCCGAAGATCGGAGCAGGCTTTGCCTGTTGGAAAGAGGACGGAGCTTGACCCCTCTGCACTTCCCCCAGAATCGCTAAAACGAACACATCTCGTCGAGCTATTTTGCGGGTTTCAAATATGCCTGTGCTTGCTGTGCTGCCTGAGCTGCCTGTGCTTGCTGTGCTGCCTGTGCTTGCTGTGCTGCCTGTGCTTGCTGCCTGTGCTTGCTGTGCTGCCTGGGCTTGCTGCCTGTGCTTGCTGTGCCGCCTGTGCTTGTTGTGCTGCCTGTGCTTGCTGTGCTGCCTGTGCTTGCTGCCTGTGCTTGCTGTGCTTGCTGTGCTGCCTGTGCTTGCTGTGCTGAGTGTGCTTGCTGCCTGTGCTTGCTGTGCTGCCTGTGCTTGCTGCCTGTGCTTGCTGTGCTGCCTGTGCTTGCTGCCTGTGCTTGCTGTGCATGCTGTGCTGCCTGTGCTTGCTGTGCTGCCTGTGCTTGCTGTGCTGAGTGTGCTTGCTGCCTGTGCTTGCTGTGCTGCCTGTGCTTGCTGCATGTGCTTGCTGTGCTCTCTGTCCTTGCTGCCTGTGCTTGCTGTGCTGCCTGTGCTTGCTGTGCTGCCTGTGCTTGCTGCCTGTGCTTGCTGTGCTGCCTGTGCTTGCTGCCTGTGCTTGATGTGCTGCCTGTGCTTGCTGCCTGTGCTTGCTGCCTGTGCTTGCTGCCTGGGCTTGTCCTTGCTGCCTGTGCTTGCTGTGCTGCGTGAGCTGCCTGTGCTTGCTGCCTGTGCTTGCTGTGCTGCCTGTACTTGCTGTGCTGCCTGTGCTTGCTGCCTGTGCTTGCTGTGCTGCCTGTGCTTGCTGTGCTGTCTGTGCTTGCTACCTGTGCTTGCTGTGCTGCCTGTTCTTGCTGCGCTGCCTGTGCTTGCTGCCTGTGCTTGCTGTGCTGCCTGTGCTTGCTGCCTGTGCTTGGTGTGCTGCCTGTGCTTGCTGTGCATGCTGTGCTGCCTGTGCTTGCTGTGCTGCCTGTGCTTGCTGCCTGTGCTTGCTGTGCTGCCTGTGCTGTGCTGCCTGTGCTTGCTGTGCTGCCTGTGCTGCCTGTGCTTGCTGTGCTGCCTGTGCTTGCTGTGCTGCCTGTGCTTGCTGCCTGTGCTTGCTGCCTGTGCTTGCTGTGCTGCCTGTGCTTGCTGCCTGTGCTTGGTGTGCTGCCTGTGCTTGTTGTGCTGCCTGTGCTTGCTGCGCTGCCTGTTCTTGCTGCCTGTGCTTGCTGCGTGTGCTTGCTGTGCTGCCTGTGCTTGCTGCCTGTGCTTGCTGTGCTGCCTGTGCTGCCTGTGCTTGCTGCCTGTGCTTGCTGTGCTGCCTGTGCTTGCTGCCTGTGCTTGCTGTGCTGCCTGTGCTTGCTGTGCTGCCTGTGCTGCCTGTGCTTGCTGCCTGTGCTTGCTGTGCTGCCTGTGCTTGCTGTGCTGCCTGTGCTGCCTCTGCTGTGTTGCCTGTGCTTGCTGCCTGTGCTTGCTGCCTGTGCTCGCTGTGCTGCCTGTGCTTGCTGCCTGTGCTTGCTGCCTGTGCTTGCTGCCTGTGCTTGCTGTGCTGCCTGTGCTTGCTGCCTGTGCTTGCTGTGCTGCCTGTGCTTGCTGCCTGTGCTGCCTGTGCTGCCTGTGCTTGCTGCCTGTGCTTGCTGTGCTGCCTGTGCTTGGTGTGCTGCCTGTGCTTGCTGCCTGTGCGTGCTGTGCTGCCTGTGCTTGCTGTGCTGAGTGTGCTTGCTGCCTGTGCTTGCTGTGGTGCCTGTGCTTGCTATGCTGCCTGTGCTTGCTGTGCTGCCTGTGCTTGCTGCCTGTGCTTGCTGTTTGTGCTTGCTGTGCTGCCTGTGCTTGCTGCCTGTGCTTGCTGCCTGTGCTTGCTGTGCTGCCTGTGCTTGCTGCCTGTGCTGCCTGTGCTGCCTGTGCTTGCTGCCTGTGCTTGCTGTGCTGCCTGTGCTTGGTGTGCTGCCTGTACTTGCTGCCTGTGCGTGCTGTGCTGCCTGTGCTTGCTGTGCTGAGTGTGCTTGCTGCCTGTGCTTGCTGTGCTGCCTGTGCTTGCTATGCTGCCTGTGCTTGCTGTGCTGCCTGTGCTTGCTGGCTGTGCTTGCTGTGCTGCCTGTGCTTGCTGCCTGTGCTTGCTGTTTGTCCTTGCTGCCTGTGCTTGCTGTGCTGCCTGTGCTGGCTGTGCTTGCTGTGCTGCCTGTGCTTGCTGCCTGTGCTTGCTGTTTGTCCTTGCTGCCTGTGCTTGCTGTGCTGCCTGTGCTGCCTCTGCTGTGCTGCCTGTGCTGCCTGTGCTTGCTGCCTGTGTTTGCTGTGCTGCCTGTGCTTGCTGCCTGTGCTTGCTGTGCTGCCTGTGCTTGCTGCCTGTGCGTGCTGTGCTGCCTGTGCTTGCTGTGCTGAGTGTGCTTGCTCCCTGTGCTTGCTGTGCTGCCTGTACTTGCTATGCTGCCTGTGCTTGCTGTGCTGCCTGTGCTTGCTGCCTGTGCTTGCTGTGCTGCCTGTGCTTGCTGCCTGTGCTTGCTGTTTGTGCTTGCTGTGCTGCCTGTGCTTGCTGCCTGTGCTTGCTGTGCTGCCTGTGCTTGCTGTGCTGAGTGTGCTTGCTGCCTGTGCTTGCTGTGCTGCCTGTGCTTGCTGCCTGTGCTTGCTGTGCTGCCTGTCCTTGCTGCCTGTGCTTGCTGTGCTGCCTGTGCTTGCTGTGCTGAGTGTGCTTGCTGCCTGTGCTTGCTGTGCTGCCTGTGCTTGCTGCCTGTGCTTGCTGTGCTGCCTGTGCTTGCTGTGCTGAGTGTGCTTGCTGTGCTGCCTGTGCTTGCTGGGCTGCCTGTGCTTGCTGCGCTGCCTGTGCTTGCTGCCTGTCCTTGCTGCCTGTGCTTGCTGCCTGTGCTTGCTGTGCTGCCTGTGCTGCCTCTGCTGTGCTGCCTGTGCTTGCTGCCTGTGCGTGCTGTGCTGCCTGTGCTTGCTGTGCTGAGTGTGCTTGCTGCCTGTGCTTGCTGTGCTGCCTGTTTTTGGTGTGCTGCCTGTGCTTGCTGCCTGTGCGTGCTGTGCTGCCTGTGCTTGCTGCGCTGCCTGTGCTTGCTGCCTGTGCTTGCTGCCTGTGCTGCCTGTGCTTGCTGTGCTGCCTGTGCTTTCTGTGCTGCATCTGCTTGCTATGCTGCCTGTGCTTGCTGCCTGTGCTTGCTCTGCTGCCTGTGCTTGCTGCCTGCGCTTGCTGTGCTGCCTGTGCTTGCTATGCTGCCTGTGCTTGCTGCCTGTGCTTGCTCTGCTGCCTGTGCTTGCTGCCTGTGCTTGCTGTGCTGCCTGTGCTTGCTGCCTGTGCTGCCTGTGCTTGCTGTGCTGCCTGTGCTTGCTGCCTGTGCTGCCTGTGCTGCCTGTGCTGCCTGTGCTTGCTGCCTGTGTTTGCTATGCTGCTTGTGCTGCCTGTGCTTGCTGCCTGTGCTTGCTGTGCTGAGTGTGCTTGCTGTTTGTGCTTGCTGTGCTGCCTGTGCTTGCTGCGCTGAGTGTGCTTGCTGCCTGTGCTGCCTGTGCTTGCTGTGCATGCTGTGCTGCCTGTGCTTGCTGTGCTGCCTGTGCTTGGTGTGCTGCCTGTGTTTGCGGTGCATGCTGTGCTGCCTGTACTTGCTGTGCTGCCTGTGCTTGCTGCCTGTGCTTGCTGTGCTGTCTGTGCTTGCTGCCTGTGCTTGTCCTTGCTGCCTGTGCTTGCTGAGCTGCCTGAGCTGCCTGTGCTTGCTGCCTGTGCTTGCTGTGCTGCCTGTGCTTGCTGCCTGTACTTGCTGTGCTGCCTGTGCTTGCTGCCTGTGCTTGCTGTGCTGCCTGTGCTTGCTGTGCTGCCTGTGCCTGCTGCCTGTGCTTGCTATGCTGAGTGTGCTTGCTGCCTGTGCTTGCTGTGCTGCCTGAGCTTGCTGCCTGTGCTTGTCCTTGCTGCCTGTGCTTGCTGTGCTGCCTGTGCTGCCTGTGCTTGCTGCCTGTGCTTGCTGTGCTGCCTGTGCTTGCTGTGCTGCCTGTGCCTGCTGCCTGTGCTTGCTATGCTGAGTGTGCTTGCTGCCTGTGCTTGCTGTGCTGCCTGAGCTTGCTGCCTGTGCTTGTCCTTGCTGCCTGTGCTTGCTGTGCTGCCTGTGCTTGTCCTTGCTGCCTGTGCTTGCTGTGCTGCCTGTGCTTGCTGTGCTGCCTGTGCTTGCTGCCTGTGCTTGCTGTGCCGCCTGTGCTTGTTGTGCTGCCTGTGCTTGCTGTGCTGCCTCTGCTTGCTGCCTGTGCTTGCTGTGCTTGCTGTGCTGCCTGTGCTTGCTGTGCTGAGTGTGCTTGCTGCCTGTGCTTGCTGTGCTGCCTGTGCTTGCTGTGCTGCCTGTGCTTGCTGCCTGTGCTTGGTGTGCTGCCTGTGCTTGCTGTGCATGCTGTGTTGCCTGTGCTGCCTGTGCTTGCTGTGCTGAGTGTGCTTGCTGCCTGTGCTTGCTGTGCTGCCTGTGCTTGCTGCCTGTACTTGCTGTGCTGCCTGTGCTTGCTGCCTGTGCTTGCTGTGCTGTCTGTGCTTGCTGCCTGTGCTTGCTGTGCTGCCTGTGCTTACTGCGCTGCTTGTGCTTGCTGCCTGTGCTTGCTGCCTGTGCTTGCTGCCTGTGCTTGCTGTGCATGCTGTGCTGCCTGTGCTGCCTGTGCTTGCTGTGCATGCTGTGCTGCCTGTGCTTGCTGTGCTGCCTGTGCTTGCTGTGCTGAGTGTGCTTGCTGCTTGTGCTTGCTGTGGTGCCTGTGCTTGCTATGCTGCCTGTGCTTGCTGTGCTGCCTGTGCTTGCTGCCTGTGCTTGCTGTTTGTGCTTGCTGTGCTGCCTGTGCTTGCTGCCGGTGCTTGCTGCCTGTGCTTGCTGCCTGTGCTTGCTGCCTGTGCTTGCTGCCTGTGCTTGCTGTGCTGCCTGTGCTTGCTGTGCTGCCTGTGCTTGCTGCCTGTGCTGCCTGTGCTGCCTGTGCTTGCTGCCTGTGCTTGCTGTGCTGCCTGTGCTTGGTGTGCTGCCTGTACTTGCTGCCTGTGCGTGCTGTGCTGCCTGTGCTTGCTGTGCTGAGTGTGCTTGCTGCCTGTGCTTGCTGTGCTGCCTGTGCTTGCTATGCTGCCTGTGCTTGCTGTGCTGCCTGTGCTTGCTGGCTGTGCTTGCTGTGCTGCCTGTGCTTGCTGCCTGTGCTTGCTGTTTGTCCTTGCTGCCTGTGCTTGCTGTGCTGCCTGTGCTGGCTGTGCTTGCTGTGCTGCCTGTGCTTGCTGCCTGTGCTTGCTGTTTGTCCTTGCTGCCTGTGCTTGCTGTGCTGCCTGTGCTGCCTCTGCTGTGCTGCCTGTGCTGCCTGTGCTTGCTGCCTGTGCTTGCTGTGCTGCCTGTGCTTGCTGCCTGTGCGTGCTGTGCTGCCTGTGCTTGCTGTGCTGAGTGTGCTTGCTCCCTGTGCTTGCTGTGCTGCCTGTACTTGCTGTGCTGCCTGTGCTTGCTGCCTGTGCGTGCTGTGCTGCCTGTGCTTGCTGTGCTGAGTGTGCTTGCTCCCTGTGCTTGCTGTGCTGCCTGTACTTGCTGTGCTGCCTCTGCTGTGCTGCCTGTGCTGCCTGTGCTTGCTGCCTGTGCTTGCTGTGCTGCCTGTGCTGCCTGTGCTTGCTGCCTGTGCTTGCTGTGCTGCCTGTGCTTGCTGCCTGCACTTGCTGTGCTGCCTGTGCTTGCTGCCTGTGCTTGCTGTGCTGCCTGTGCTTGCTGTGCTGTCTGTGCTTGCAGCCTGTGCTTGCTGTGCTGCCTGTTCTTGCTGCGCTGCCTGTGCTTGCTGCCTGTGCTTGCTGCCTGTGCTTGCTGCCTGTGCTTGTCCTTGCTGCCTGTGCTTGCTGTGCTGCCTGAGCTGCCTGTGCTTGCTGTGCTGCCTGTGCTTGCTGCCTGTGCTTGCTGTGCTGCCTGTGCTTGCCGCCTGTGCTTGCTGCCTGTGCTTGCTGTGCCGCCTGTGCTTGCTGTGTTGCCTGAGCTTGCTGTGCTGCCTCTGCTTGCTATGCTGCCTGTGCTTGCTCTGCTGCCTGTGCTTGCTGCCTGTGCTTGCTGTGCTGCCTGTGCTTGCTGCGTGTGCTTGCTGTGCTGTCTGTGCTTGCTGCCTGTGCTTGCTGTGCTGCCTGTGCTGTGCTGCCTGTGCTTGCTGTGCTGCATGTGCTTGCTGTGCAGCCTGTGCTTGCTGCCTGTGCTTGCTGTGCTGCCTGTGTTTGCTGCCTGTGCTTGCTGTGCTGAGTGTGCTTGCTGCCTGTGCTTTCTGTGCTGCCTGTGCTTGCTGCCTGTGCTTGCTGCCTGTGCTTGTCCTTGCTGCCTGTGCTTAGTGTGCTGCCTGAGCTGCCAGTGCTTGCTGCCTGTGCTTGCTGCCTGTGCTTGCTGTGCTGCCTGTGCTTGCTGTGCTGCCTGTGCTTGCTGTGCTGCCTGTGCATGCTGCCTGTGCTTGCTGTGCTGCCTGTGCTTGCTGCCTGTGCTTTCTGTGCTGCCTCTGCTTGCTGCCTGTGCTTGCTATGTGTGCTTGCTGTGCTGCCTGTCCTTGCTGCCTGTGCTTGCTGTGCTGCCTGTGCTGCCTGTGCTTGCTGCCTGTGCTTGCTGCCTGTACTTGCTGTGCTGCCTGTGCTTGCTGCCTGTGCTTGCTGTGCTGCCTGTGCTTGCTGCCTGTGCTTGCTGCCTGTGCTTGCTGTGCTGCCTGTGCCTGCTGCCTGTGCTTGCTATGCTGAGTGTGCTTGCTGCCTGTGCTTGCTGTGCTGCCTGAGCTTGCTGCCTGTGCTTGTCCTTGCTGCCTGTGCTTGCTGTGCTGCCTGTGCTGTGCTGCCTGTGCTTGCTGTGCTGCATGTGCTTGCTGTGCAGCCTGTGCTTGCTGCCTGTGCTTGCTGTGCTGCCTGTGTTTGCTGCCTGTGCTTGCTGTGCTGAGTGTGCTTGCTGCCTGTGCTTTCTGTGCTGCCTGTGCTTGCTGCCTGTGCTTGCTGCCTGTGCTTGTCCTTGCTGCCTGTGCTTAGTGTGCTGCCTGAGCTGCCAGTGCTTGCTGCCTGTGCTTGCTGCCTGTGCTTGCTGTGCTGCCTGTGCTTGCTGTGCTGCCTGTGCTTGCTGTGCTGCCTGTGCTTGCTGCCTGTGCTTGCTGTGCTGCCTGTGCTTGCTGCCTGTACTTGCTGTGCTGCCTGAGCTTGCTGCCTGTGCTTGTCCTTGCTGCCTGTGCTTGCTGTGCTGCCTGTGCTTGCTGCCTGTGCTTGCTGTGCTGCCTGTGCTTGCTGCCGGTGCTTGCTGTGCCGCCTGTGCTTGTTGTGCTGCCTGTGCTTGCTGTGCTGCCTGTGCTTGCTGCCTGTGCTTGCTGTGCTTGCTGTGCTGCCTGTGCTTGCTGTGCTGAGTGTGCTTGCTGCCTGTGCTTGCTGTGCTGCCTGTGCTTGCTGTGCTGCCTGTGCTTGCTGCCTGTGCTTGGTGTGCTGCCTGTGCTTGCTGTGCATGCTGTGTTGCCTGTGCTGCCTGTGCTTGCTGTGCTGAGTGTGCTTGCTGCCTGTGCTTGCTGTGCTGCCTGTGCTTGCTGCCTGTACTTGCTGTGCTGCCTGTGCTTACTGCCTGTGCTTGCTGTTTGTGCTTGCTGTGCTGCCTGTGCTTGCTGCCGGTGCTTGCTGCCTGTGCTTGCTGCCTGTGCTTGCTGCCTGTGCTTGCTGTGCTGCCTGTGCTTGCTGTGCTGCCTGTGCTTGCTGCCTGTGCTGCCTGTGCTGCCTGTGCTTGCTGCCTGTGCTTGCTGTGCTGCCTGTGCTTGGTGTGCTGCCTGTACTTGCTGCCCGTGCGTGCTGTGCTGCCTGTGCTGAGTGTGCTTGCTGCCTGTGCTTGCTGTGCTGCCTGTGCTGCCTCTGCTGTGCTGCCTGTGCTGCCTGTGCTTGCTGCCTGTGCTTGCTGTGCTGCCTGTGCTTGCTGCCTGTGCGTGCTGTGCTGCCTGTGCTTGCTGTGCTGAGTGTGCTTGCTCCCTGTGCTTGCTGTGCTGCCTGTACTTGCTATGCTGCCTGTGCTTGCTGTGCTGCCTGTGCTTGCTGCCTGTGCTTGCTGTGCTGCCTGTGCTTGCTGTGCTGAGTGTGCTTGCTGCCTGTGCTTGCTGTGCTGCCTGTGCTTGCTGCCTGTGCTTGCTGTGCTGCCTGTCCTTGCTGCCTGTGCTTGCTGTGCTGCCTGTGCTTGCTGTGCTGCCTGTGCTTGCTGCGCTGCCTGTGCTTGCTGCCTGTCCTTGCTGCCTGTGCTTGCTGTGCTGCCTGTGCTTGCTGCCTGTGCTTGCTGTGCTGCCTGTGCTGCCTCTGCTGTGCTGCCTGTGCTTGCTGCCTGTGCGTGCTGTGCTGCCTGTGCTTGCTGTGCTGAGTGTGCTTGCTGCCTGTGCTGCCTGTGCTTGCTGTGCTGCCTGTGCTTGCTGCCTGTGCTGCCTGTGCTTGCTGTGCTGCCTGTGCTGCCTGTGCTTGCTGCCTGTGTTTGCTATGCTGCTTGTGCTGCCTGTGCTTGCTGCCTGTGCTTGCTGTGCTGCCTGTGCATGCTGCCTGTGCTTGCTGTGCTGCCTGTGCTTGCTGCCTGTGCTTTCTGTGCTGCCTCTGCTTGCTGCCTGTGCTTGCTGCGTGTGCTTGCTGTGCTGCCTGTCCTTGCTGCCTGTGCTTGCTGTGCTGCCTGTGCTGCCTGTGCTTGCTGCCTGTGCTTGCTGTGCTGCCTGTGCTTGCTGCCTGTACTTGCTGTGCTGCCTGTGCTTGCTGCCTGTGCTTGCTGTGCTGCCTGTGCTTGCTGTGCTGCCTGTGCTTGCTGTGCTGCCTGTGCTTGCTGCCTGTGCTTGCTGTGCTGCCTGTGCTTGCTGCCTGTGCTTGTCCTTGCTGCCTGTGCTTGCTGTGCTGCCTGAGCTGCCTGTGCTTGCTGCCTGTGCTTGCTGTGCTGCCTGTGCTTGCTGCCTGTGCTTGCTGTGCTATGTGTGCTTGCTGCCTGTGCTTGCTGTGCTGCCTGTGCTTGCTGCCTGTGCTTGCTGCCTGTGCTTGTCCTTGCTGCCTGTGCTTGTCCTTGCTGCCTGTGCTTGCTGTGCTGCCTGAGCTGCCTGTGCTTGCTGCCTGTGCTGCCTGTGCTGCCTGTGCTTGCTGCCTGTGCTTGCTGTGCTGCCTGTGCTTGCTGCCTGTACTTGCTGTGCTGCCTGTGCTTGCTGCCTGTGCTTGCTGTGCTGCCTGTGCTTGCTGTGCTGCCTGTGCTTGCTGTGCTGCCTGTGCTTGCTGCCTGTGCTTGCTGTGCTGCCTGTGCTTGCTGCCTGTGCTTGTCCTTGCTGCCTGTGCTTGCTGTGCTGCCTGAGCTGCCTGTGCTTGCTGCCTGTGCTTGCTGTGCTGTCTGTGCTTGCTGCCTGTGCTTGCTGTGCTGCCTGTTCTTGCTGCGCTGCCTGTGCTTGCTGCCTGTGCTTGCTGCCTGTGCATGCTGTGCTGCCTGTGCTTGGTATGCTGCCTGTGCTTGGTGTGCTGCCTGTGCTTGCTGTGCATGCTGTGCTGCCTGTGCTTGCTGTGCTGCCTGTGCTTGCTGTGCTGCTTGCTGTGCTGCCTGTGCTGCCTGTGCTGTGCTGCCTGTGCTTGCTGTGCTGCCTTTGCTTTCTGCCTGTGCTTGCTGTGCTGCCTGTGCTTGCTGCGCTGCCTGTGCTTGCTGCCTGTGCTTGCTGCCTGTGCTTGCTGTGCTGCCTGTGCTTGCTGCCTGTGCTTGCTATGCTGCCGGTGATGTGCTGCCTGTGCTTGCTGTGCTGCCTGTGCTTGCTGTGCTTGCTGTGCTGCCTGTGCTTGCTGCCTGTGCTTGCTGTGCTGCCTGTGCCTGCTGCCTGTGCTTGCTGTGCTAAGTGTGCTTGCTGCCTGTGCTTGCTGTGCTGCCTGTGCTTGCTGCCTGTGCTTGCTGCCTGTGCTTGTCCTTGCTGCCTGTGCTTGTCCTTGCTGCCTGTGCTTGCTGTGCTGCCTGAGCTGCCTGTGCTTGCTGCCTGTGCTTGCTGTGCTGCCTTTGCTTGCTGCCTGTACTTGCTGTGCTGCCTGTGCTTGCTGCCTGTGCTTGCTGTGCTGCCTGTGCTTGCTGTGCTGTCTGTGCTTGCTGCCTGTGCTTGCTGTGCTGCCTATTCTTGCTGCGCTGCCTGTGCTTGCTGCCTGTGCTTGCTGTGCTGCCTGTGCTTGCTGTGCTGCCTGTGCTTGCTGCCTGTGCTTGGTGTGCTGCCTGTGCTTGCTGCCTGTGCTTGCTGTGCATGCTGTGCTGCCTGTGCTTGCTGTGCTGAGTGTGCTTGCTGTTTGTGCTTGCTGTGCTGCCTGTGCTTGCTATGCTGCCTGTGCTTGCTGTGCTGCTCGTGCTTGCTGCCTGTGCTTGCTGTGCTGCCTGTGCTTGCTGTGCTGCCTGTTAGCGATGCATTTGATTTCGCCAATAACACGCGGTAATTCGACAGTGGCACACGACAGTGCGTTGCTGTGTCACCTGTTTTTGGAGGCGCCGAGAGTCGCGAATCATATGTTTACCTCGGCGGCCGGTGCATTGACCTGCGTCTCAGTAAGAGTAAGCATTGTTAACAAATGCGAGAGTGAATCTCGCCGAAGATCGGAGCAGGCTTTGCCTGTTGGAAAGAGGACGGAGCTTGACCCCTCTGCACTTCCCCCAGAATCGCTAAAACGAACACATCTCGTCGAGCTATTTTGCGGGTTTCAAATATGCCTGTGCTTGCTGTGCTGCCTGAGCTGCCTGTGCTTGCTGTGCTGCCTGTGCTTGCTGTGCTGCCTGTGCTTGCTGCCTGTGCTTGCTGTGCTGCCTGGGCTTGCTGCCTGTGCTTGCTGTGCCGCCTGTGCTTGTTGTGCTGCCTGTGCTTGCTGTGCTGCCTGTGCTTGCTGCCTGTGCTTGCTGTGCTTGCTGTGCTGCCTGTGCTTGCTGTGCTGAGTGTGCTTGCTGCCTGTGCTTGCTGTGCTGCCTGTGCTTGCTGCCTGTGCTTGCTGTGCTGCCTGTGCTTGCTGCCTGTGCTTGCTGTGCATGCTGTGCTGCCTGTGCTTGCTGTGCTGCCTGTGCTTGCTGTGCTGAGTGTGCTTGCTGCCTGTGCTTGCTGTGCTGCCTGTGCTTGCTGCATGTGCTTGCTGTGCTCTCTGTCCTTGCTGCCTGTGCTTGCTGTGCTGCCTGTGCTTGCTGTGCTGCCTGTGCTTGCTGCCTGTGCTTGCTGTGCTGCCTGTGCTTGCTGCCTGTGCTTGATGTGCTGCCTGTGCTTGCTGCCTGTGCTTGCTGCCTGTGCTTGCTGCCTGGGCTTGTCCTTGCTGCCTGTGCTTGCTGTGCTGCGTGAGCTGCCTGTGCTTGCTGCCTGTGCTTGCTGTGCTGCCTGTACTTGCTGTGCTGCCTGTGCTTGCTGCCTGTGCTTGCTGTGCTGCCTGTGCTTGCTGTGCTGTCTGTGCTTGCTACCTGTGCTTGCTGTGCTGCCTGTTCTTGCTGCGCTGCCTGTGCTTGCTGCCTGTGCTTGCTGTGCTGCCTGTGCTTGCTGCCTGTGCTTGGTGTGCTGCCTGTGCTTGCTGTGCATGCTGTGCTGCCTGTGCTTGCTGTGCTGCCTGTGCTTGCTGCCTGTGCTTGCTGTGCTGCCTGTGCTGTGCTGCCTGTGCTTGCTGTGCTGCCTGTGCTGCCTGTGCTTGCTGTGCTGCCTGTGCTTGCTGTGCTGCCTGTGCTTGCTGCCTGTGCTTGCTGCCTGTGCTTGCTGTGCTGCCTGTGCTTGCTGCCTGTGCTTGGTGTGCTGCCTGTGCTTGTTGTGCTGCCTGTGCTTGCTGCGCTGCCTGTTCTTGCTGCCTGTGCTTGCTGCGTGTGCTTGCTGTGCTGCCTGTGCTTGCTGCCTGTGCTTGCTGTGCTGCCTGTGCTGCCTGTGCTTGCTGCCTGTGCTTGCTGTGCTGCCTGTGCTTGCTGCCTGTGCTTGCTGTGCTGCCTGTGCTTGCTGTGCTGCCTGTGCTGCCTGTGCTTGCTGCCTGTGCTTGCTGTGCTGCCTGTGCTTGCTGTGCTGCCTGTGCTGCCTCTGCTGTGTTGCCTGTGCTTGCTGCCTGTGCTTGCTGCCTGTGCTCGCTGTGCTGCCTGTGCTTGCTGCCTGTGCTTGCTGCCTGTGCTTGCTGCCTGTGCTTGCTGTGCTGCCTGTGCTTGCTGCCTGTGCTTGCTGTGCTGCCTGTGCTTGCTGCCTGTGCTGCCTGTGCTGCCTGTGCTTGCTGCCTGTGCTTGCTGTGCTGCCTGTGCTTGGTGTGCTGCCTGTGCTTGCTGCCTGTGCGTGCTGTGCTGCCTGTGCTTGCTGTGCTGAGTGTGCTTGCTGCCTGTGCTTGCTGTGGTGCCTGTGCTTGCTATGCTGCCTGTGCTTGCTGTGCTGCCTGTGCTTGCTGCCTGTGCTTGCTGTTTGTGCTTGCTGTGCTGCCTGTGCTTGCTGCCTGTGCTTGCTGCCTGTGCTTGCTGTGCTGCCTGTGCTTGCTGCCTGTGCTGCCTGTGCTGCCTGTGCTTGCTGCCTGTGCTTGCTGTGCTGCCTGTGCTTGGTGTGCTGCCTGTACTTGCTGCCTGTGCGTGCTGTGCTGCCTGTGCTTGCTGTGCTGAGTGTGCTTGCTGCCTGTGCTTGCTGTGCTGCCTGTGCTTGCTATGCTGCCTGTGCTTGCTGTGCTGCCTGTGCTTGCTGGCTGTGCTTGCTGTGCTGCCTGTGCTTGCTGCCTGTGCTTGCTGTTTGTCCTTGCTGCCTGTGCTTGCTGTGCTGCCTGTGCTGGCTGTGCTTGCTGTGCTGCCTGTGCTTGCTGCCTGTGCTTGCTGCCTGTGTTTGCTGTGCTGCCTGTGCTTGCTGCCTGTGCTTGCTGTGCTGCCTGTGCTTGCTGCCTGTGCGTGCTGTGCTGCCTGTGCTTGCTGTGCTGAGTGTGCTTGCTCCCTGTGCTTGCTGTGCTGCCTGTACTTGCTATGCTGCCTGTGCTTGCTGTGCTGCCTGTGCTTGCTGCCTGTGCTTGCTGTGCTGCCTGTGCTTGCTGCCTGTGCTTGCTGTTTGTGCTTGCTGTGCTGCCTGTGCTTGCTGCCTGTGCTTGCTGTGCTGCCTGTGCTTGCTGTGCTGAGTGTGCTTGCTGCCTGTGCTTGCTGTGCTGCCTGTGCTTGCTGCCTGTGCTTGCTGTGCTGCCTGTCCTTGCTGCCTGTGCTTGCTGTGCTGCCTGTGCTTGCTGTGCTGAGTGTGCTTGCTGCCTGTGCTTGCTGTGCTGCCTGTGCTTGCTGCCTGTGCTTGCTGTGCTGCCTGTGCTTGCTGTGCTGAGTGTGCTTGCTGTGCTGCCTGTGCTTGCTGGGCTGCCTGTGCTTGCTGCGCTGCCTGTGCTTGCTGCCTGTCCTTGCTGCCTGTGCTTGCTGCCTGTGCTTGCTGTGCTGCCTGTGCTGCCTCTGCTGTGCTGCCTGTGCTTGCTGCCTGTGCGTGCTGTGCTGCCTGTGCTTGCTGTGCTGAGTGTGCTTGCTGCCTGTGCTTGCTGTGCTGCCTG
This sequence comes from Priocnemis perturbator, assembly GCA_963942575.1. Taxonomy (NCBI): domain Eukaryota; kingdom Metazoa; phylum Arthropoda; class Insecta; order Hymenoptera; family Pompilidae; genus Priocnemis; species Priocnemis perturbator. Next base: position 166,421 of record CAWWDK010000226.1, on the reverse strand, counting down.
TTTTTGGTGTGCTGCCTGTGCTTGCTGCCTGTGCGTGCTGTGCTGCCTGTGCTTGCTGCGCTGCCTGTGCTTGCTGCCTGTGCTTGCTGCCTGTGCTGCCTGTGCTTGCTGTGCTGCCTGTGCTTTCTGTGCTGCATCTGCTTGCTATGCTGCCTGTGCTTGCTGCCTGTGCTTGCTCTGCTGCCTGTGCTTGCTGCCTGCGCTTGCTGTGCTGCCTGTGCTTGCTATGCTGCCTGTGCTTGCTGCCTGTGCTTGCTCTGCTGCCTGTGCTTGCTGCCTGTGCTTGCTGTGCTGCCTGTGCTTGCTGCCTGTGCTGCCTGTGCTTGCTGTGCTGCCTGTGCTTGCTGCCTGTGCTGCCTGTGCTGCCTGTGCTGCCTGTGCTTGCTGCCTGTGTTTGCTATGCTGCTTGTGCTGCCTGTGCTTGCTGCCTGTGCTTGCTGTGCTGCCTGTGCTTGCTGCCTGTGCTTGCTGTGCTGCCTGTGCTTGCTGCCTGTGCTTTCTGTGCTGCCTCTGCTTGCTGCCTGTGCTTGCTGCGTGTGCTTGCTGTGCTGCCTGTGCTTGCTGCCTGTGCTTGCTGTGCTGCCTGTGCTGCCTGTGCTTGCTGCCTGTGCTTGCTGTGCTGCCTGTGCTTGCTGCCTGTGCTTGCTGTGCTGCCTGTGCTTGCTGTGCTGCCTGTGCTGCCTGTGCTTGCTGCCTGTGCTTGCTGTGCTGCCTGTGCTTGCTGCCTGTGCTTTCTGTGCTGCCTCTGCTTGCTGCCTGTGCTTGCTGCCTGTGCTTGCTGCCTGTGCTTGCTGTGCTGCCTGAGCTGCCTGTGCTTGCTGCCTGTGCTTGCTGTGCTGCCTGTGCTTGCTGCCTGTGCTTGCTGCCTGTGCTTGCTGTGCTGTCTGTGCTTGCTGCCTGTGCTTGCTGCCTGTGCTTGCTGTGCTGAGTGTGCTTGCTGCCTGTGCTGCCTGTGCTTGCTGCCTGTGCTTGCTGTGGTTGCTGTGGTTGCTGTGCTGCCTGTGCTTGCTGTGCTTGCTATGCTGCCTGTGCTTGCTGTGCTGCCTGTGCTTGCTGTGCTGCCTGTGCTTGCTGCCTGTGCTTGCTGTGCTGCCTGTGCTTGTTGTGCTGCCTGTGCTTGCTGCCTGTGCTTGCTGTGCTGCCTGTGCTGTGCTGCCTGTGCTTGCTGTGCTGCCTGTGCTTGCTGTGCTGCCTGTGCTTGCTGTGCTGCCTGAGCTGCCTGTGCTTGCTGCCTGTGCTTGCTGTACTGCCTGTGCTTGCTGCCTGTGCTTGCTGTGCTGCCTGTGCTTGCTGCCTGTGCATGCTGTGCTGCCTGTGCTTGCTGTGCTGTCTGTGCTTGCTGCCTGTGCTTGCTGTGCTGCCTGTGCTTGCTGCCTGTGCTTGCTGTGCTGCCTGTGCTTGCTGCCTGTACTTGCTGTGCTGCCTGTGCTTGCTGCCTGAGCTTGCTGTGCTGTCTGTGCTTGCTGCCTGTGCGTGCTGTGCTGCCTGTGCTTGCTGTGCTGAGTGTGCTTGCTGCCTGTGCTTGCTGTGGTGCCTGTGCTTGCTATGCTGCCTGTGCTTGCTGTGCTGCCTGTGCTTGCTGCCTGTGCTTGCTGTTTGTGCTTGCTGTGCTGCCTGTGCTTGCTGCCTGTGCTTGCTGCCTGTGCTTGCTGCCTGTGCTTGCTGTGCTGCCTGTGCTTGCTGCCTGTGCTGCCTGTGCTGCCTGTGCTTGCTGCCTGTGCTTGCTGTGCTGCCTGCGCTTGGTGTGCTGCCTGTACTTGCTGCCTGTGCGTGCTGTGCTGCCTGTGCTTGCTGTGCTGAGTGTGCTTGCTGCCTGTGCTTGCTGTGCTGCCTGTGCTTGCTATGCTGCCTGTGCTTGCTGTGCTGCCTGTGCTTGCTGGCTGTGCTTGCTGTGCTGCCTGTGCTAGCTGCCTGTGCTTGCTGTTTGTCCTTGCTGCCTGTGCTTGCTGTGCTGCCTGTGCTGGCTGTGCTTGCTGTGCTGCCTGTGCTTGCTGCCTGTGCTGCCTGTGCTGCCTGTGCTTGCTGCCTGTGCTTGCTGTGCTGCCTGTGCTTGCTGTGCTGCCTGTGCTGCCTGTGCTTGCTGCCTGTGCTTGCTGTGCTGCCTGTGCTTGCTGCCTGTGCTTTCTGTGCTGCCTCTGCTTGCTGCCTGTGCTTGCTGCCTGTGCTTGCTCCCTGTGCTTGCTGTGCTGCCTGAGCTGCCTGTGCTTGCTGCCTGTGCTTGCTGTGCTGCCTGTGCTTGCTGCCTGTGCTTGCTGCCTGTGCTTGCTGTGCTGAGTGTGCTTGCTGCCTGTGCTGCCTGTGCTTGCTGCCTGTGCTTGCTGTGGTTGCTGTGGTTGCTGTGCTGCCTGTGCTGGCTGTGCTGCCTGTGCTTGCTGTGCTTGCTATGCTGCCTGTGCTTGCTGTGCTGCCTGTGCTTGCTGCCTGTGCTTGCTGTGCTGCCTGTGCTTGTTGTGCTGCCTGTGCTTGCTGCCTGTGCTTGCTGTGCTGCCTGTGCTGTGCTGCCTGTGCTTGCTGTGCTGCCTGTGCTTGCTGTGCTGCCTGAGCTGCCTGTGCTTGCTGCCTGTGCTTGCTGTACTGCCTGTGCTTGCTGCCTGTGCTTGCTGTGCTGCCTGTGCTTGCTGCCTGTGCATGCTGTGCTGCCTGTGCTTGCTGTGCTGTCTGTGCTTGCTGCCTGTGCTTGCTGTGCTGCCTGTGCTTGCTGCCTGTGCTTGCTGTGCTGCCTGTGCTTGCTGTGCTGCCTGTGCTTGCTGTGCTGCCTGTGCTGCCTGTGCTTGCTGCCTGTGCTTGCTGTGCTGCCTGTGCTTGCTGCCTGTGCTTTCTGTGCTGCCTCTGCTTGCTGCCTGTGCTTGATGTGCTGCCTGGGCTTGCTGCCTGTGCTTGCTGTGCTGTCTGTGCTTGCTGCCTGTGCTTGCTGTGCTGCCTGTGCTTGCTGCGCTGCCTGTGCTTGCTGGCTGTGCTTGCTGCCAGTGCTTGCTGTGCTGCCTGTGCTTGGTGTGCTGCCTGTGCTTGCTGCCTGTGCTTGCTGTGCATGCTGTGCTGCCTGTGCTTGCTGTGCTGAGTGTGCTTGCTGTTTGTGCTTGCTGTGCTGCCTGTGCTTGCTGCCTGTGCTTGCTGCGCTGAGTGTGCTTGCTGCCTGTGCTTGCTGTGCTGCCTGTGCTTGCACCCTGTGCTTGCTGTGCTGCCTGTGCTGCCTCTGCTGTGCTGCCTGTGCTTGCTGTGCTGCCTGTGCTTGCTGCCTGTGCTTGCTGCCTGTGCTTGCTGTGCTGCCTGTGTTTGCTGCCTGTGCTTGCTGTGCTGCCTGTGCTTGCTGCCTGTGCTGCCTGTGCTGCCTGTGCTTGCTGTGCTGCCTGTGCTTGCTGCCTGTGTTTGCTGCCTGTGCTTGCTGTGCTGAGTGTGCTTGCTGCCTGTGTTTGCTGTGCATGCTGTGCTGCCTGTGCTTGCTGTGCTGCCTGTCCTTGCTGCCTGTGCTTGCTGCCTGTGCTTGCTGTGCTGCCTGTGCTTGCTGCCTGTGCTTGCTGTGCATGCTGTGCTGCCTGTGCTTGCTGTGTTGAGTTTGCTTGCTGTTTGTGCTTGCTGTGCTGCCTGTGCTTGCTGCCTGTGCTTGCTGTGCTGCCTGTGCTTGCTGCGCTGAGTGTGCTTGCTGCCTGTGCTTGCTGTGCTGCCTGTGCTTGCTGCCTGTGCTGCCTGTGCTTGCTGCCTGTGCTTGCTGCCTGTGCTTGTCCTTGCTGCCTGTGCTTGCTGTGCTGCCTGAGCTGCCTGTGCTTGCTGCCTGTGCTTGCTGTGCTGCAAGTGCTTGCTGCCTGTACTTGCTGTGCTGCCTGAGCTTGCTGCCTGTGCTTGCTGTGCTGCCTGTGCTTGCTGTGCTGTCTGTGCTTGCTGCCTGTGCTTGCTGTGCTGCCTGTTCTTGCTGCCTGTGCTTGCTGTGCTGCCTGTGATTGCTGCCTGTGCTTGCTGTGCTTGCTGTGCTGTCTGTGCTTGCTGCCTGTGCTTGCTGTGCTCCCTGTGCTTGCTGCCTGTGCTTGCTGCCTGTGCTTGCTGTGCTGCCTGTGCTTGCTGTGCTGTCTGTGCTTGCTGCCTGTGCTGCCTGTTCTTGCTGCGCTGCCTGTGCTTGCTGCCTGTGCTTGCTGCCTGTGCTTGCTGCCTGTGCTTGCTGTGCTGCCTGTGCTTGCTGCCTGTGCTTGCTGTGCTGCCTGTGCTTGCTGTGCTGCCTGTGCTTGCTGCCTGTGCTTGCTGTGCTGCCTGTGCTTGCTGCCTGTACTTGCTGTGCTGCCTGAGCTTGCTGCCTGTGCTTGTCCTTGCTGCCTGTGCTTGCTGTGCTGCCTGTGCTTGCTGTGCTGCCTGTGCTTGCTGCCTGTGCTTGCTGTGCTGCCTGTGCTTGCTGCCTGTGCTTGCTGTGCCGCCTGTGCTTGTTGTGCTGCCTGTGCTTGCTGTGCTGCCTGTGCTTGCTGCCTGTGCTTGCTGTGCTTGCTGTGCTGCCTGTGCTTGCTGTGCTGAGTGTGCTTGCTGCCTGTGCTTGCTGTGCTGCCTGTGCTTGCTGTGCTGCCTGTGCTTGCTGCCTGTGCTTGGTGTGCTGCCTGTGCTTGCTGTGCATGCTGTGTTGCCTGTGCTGCCTGTGCTTGCTGTGCTGAGTGTGCTTGCTGCCTGTGCTTGCTGTGCTGCCTGTGCTTGCTGCCTGTACTTGCTGTGCTGCCTGTGCTTACTGCCTGTGCTTGCTGTTTGTGCTTGCTGTGCTGCCTGTGCTTGCTGCCGGTGCTTGCTGCCTGTGCTTGCTGCCTGTGCTTGCTGCCTGTGCTTGCTGTGCTGCCTGTGCTTGCTGCCTGTGCTGCCTGTGCTGCCTGTGCTTGCTGCCTGTGCTTGCTGTGCTGCCTGTGCTTGGTGTGCTGCCTGTACTTGCTGCCTGTGCGTGCTGTGCTGCCTGTGCTGAGTGTGCTTGCTGCCTGTGCTTGCTGTGCTGCCTGTGCTGCCTCTGCTGTGCTGCCTGTGCTGCCTGTGCTTGCTGCCTGTGCTTGCTGTGCTGCCTGTGCTTGCTGCCTGTGCGTGCTGTGCTGCCTGTGCTTGCTGTGCTGAGTGTGCTTGCTCCCTGTGCTTGCTGTGCTGCCTGTACTTGCTATGCTGCCTGTGCTTGCTGTGCTGCCTGTGCTTGCTGCCTGTGCTTGCTGTGCTGCCTGTGCTTGCTGCCTGTGCTTGCTGTTTGTGCTTGCTGTGCTGCCTGTGCTTGCTGCCTGTGCTTGCTGTGCTGCCTGTGCTTGCTGTGCTGAGTGTGCTTGCTGCCTGTGCCTGCTGTGCTGCCTGTGCTTGCTGCCTGTGCTTGCTGTGCTGCCTGTGCTTGCTGTGCTGCCTGTGCTTGCTGTGCTGCCTGTGCTTGCTGCGCTGCCTGTGCTTGCTGCCTGTCCTTGCTGCCTGTGCTTGCTGTGCTGCCTGTGCTTGCTGCCTGTGCTTGCTGTGCTGCCTGTGCTGCCTCTGCTGTGCTGCCTGTGCTTGCTGCCTGTGCGTGCTGTGCTGCCTGTGCTTGCTGTGCTGAGTGTGCTTGCTGCCTGTGCTGCCTGTGCTTGCTGTGCTGCCTGTGCTTGCTGCCTGTGCTGCCTGTGCTTGCTGTGCTGCCTGTGCTGCCTGTGCTTGCTGCCTGTGTTTGCTATGCTGCTTGTGCTGCCTGTGCTTGCTGCCTGTGCTTGCTGTGCTGCCTGTGCATGCTGCCTGTGCTTGCTGTGCTGCCTGTGCTTGCTGCCTGTGCTTTCTGTGCTGCCTCTGCTTGCTGCCTGTGCTTGCTGCGTGTGCTTGCTGTGCTGCCTGTCCTTGCTGCCTGTGCTTGCTGTGCTGCCTGTGCTGCCTGTGCTTGCTGCCTGTGCTTGCTGTGCTGCCTGTGCTTGCTGCCTGTACTTGCTGTGCTGCCTGTGCTTGCTGCCTGTGCTTGCTGTGCTGCCTGTGCTTGCTGTGCTGCCTGTGCTTGCTGTGCTGCCTGTGCTTGCTGCCTGTGCTTGCTGTGCTGCCTGTGCCTGCTGCCTGTGCTTGCTATGCTGAGTGTGCTTGCTGCCTGTGCTTGCTGTGCTGCCTGTGCTTGCTGTGCTGAGTGTGCTTGCTGCCTGTGCTTGCTGTGCTGCCTGTGCTTGCTGCCTGTGCTTGCTGTGCTGCCTGTGCTTGCTGCCTGTGCTTGCTGTGCTGCCTGTGCTTGCTGCCTGTACTTGCTGTGCTGCCTGTGCTTGCTGCCTGTGCTTGCTGTGCTGTCTGTGCTTGCTGCCTGTGCTTGCTGCGCTGCCTGTGCTTGCTGCCTGTGCTTGTCCTTGCTGCCTGTGCTTGCTGTGCTGCCTGAGCTGCCTGTGCTTGCTGCCTGTTCTTGCTGTGCTGCCTGTGCTTGCTGCCTGTACTTGCTGTGCTGCCTGTGCTTGCTGCCTGTGCTTGCTGTGCTGCCTGTGCTTGCTGTGCTTTCTGTGCTTGCTGCCTGTGCTTGCTGTGCTGCCTGTCCTTGCTGCCTGTGCTTGCTGTGCTGCCTGTGCTTGCTGTGCTGCCTGTGCTTGCTGCCTGTGCGTGCTGTGCTGCCTGTTAGCGATGCATTAGATTTCGCCCATAACACGCGGTAATTCGACAGTGGCACACGACAGTGCGTTGCTGTGTCACCTGTTTTTGGAGGCGCCGAAAGTCGCGGATCATATGTTTACCTCGGCGGCCGGTGCATTGACCTGCGTTTCAGTAAGAGTAAGCATTGTTAACAAATGCGAGAGTGAATCTCGCCGAAGATCGGAGCAGGCTTTGCCTGTTGGAAAGAGGACGGAGCTTGACCCCTCTGCACTTCCCCCAGAATCGCTAAAACGAACACATCTCGTCGAGCTATTTTGCGGGTTTCAAACATGCCTGTGCTTGCTGTGCTGCCTGTGCTTGCTGCCTGTGCTTGCTGTGCTGCCTGTGCTTGCTGTGCTGAGTGTGCTTGCTGCCTGTGCTGCCTGTGCTTGCTGTGCTGCCTGAGCTGCCTGTGCTTGCTGTCTGTGCTTGCTGCGCTGCCTGTGCTTGCTGCCTGTACTTGCTGTGCTGCCTGTGCTTGCTGCCTGTGCTTGCTGCGCTGCCTGTGCTTGCTGTGCTGTCTGTGCTTGCTGCCTGTCCTTGCTGTGCTGCCTGTTCTTGCTGCGCTGCCTGTGCTTGCTGCCTGTGCTTGCTGCCTGTGCTTGCTGTGCTGCCTGTGCTTGCTGTGCTGCCTTTGCTTGCTGCCTGTGCTTGGTGTGCTGCCTGTGCTTGCTGTCTGTGCTTGCTGTGCATGCTGTGCTGCCTGTGCTTGCTGTGCTGAGTGTGCTTGCTGTTTGTGCTTGCTGTGCTGCCTGTGCTTGGTGTGCTGCCTGTGCTTGCTGTCTGTGCTTGCTGTGCATGCTGTGCTGCCTGTGCTTGCTGTGCTGAGTGTGCTTGCTGTTTGTGCTTGCTGTGCTGCCTGTGCTTGCCATGCTGCCTGTGCTTGCTATGCTGCCTGTGCTTGCTGTGCTGCCTGTGCTTGCTGCCTGTGCTTGCTGTGCTGCCTGAGCTGCCTGTGCTTGCTGCCTGTTCTTGCTGTGCTGCCTGTGCGTGCTGTGCTGCCTGTGCTTGGTGTGCTGCCTGTGCTTGCTGCCTGTGCGTGCTGTGCTGCCTGTGCTTGGTGTGCTGCCTGTGCTTGCTGCCTGTGCGTGCTGTGCTGCCTGTGCTTGCTGCCTGTGCTTGCTGTTTGTGCTTGCTGTGCTGCCTGTGCTTGCTGCCTGTGCTTGCTGTGCTGCCTGTGCTTGCTGTGCTGAGTGTGCTTGCTGCCTGTGCTTGCTGTGCTGCCTGTGCTTGCTGCCTGTGCTTGCTGTGCTGCCTGTGCTTGCTGCCTGTGCTTGCTGTGCTGCCTCAGCTGCCTGTGCTTGCTGCCTGTTCTTGCTGTGCTGCCTGTGCGTGCTGTGCTGCCTGTGCTTGGTGTGCTGCCTGTGCTTGCTGCCTGTGCGTGCTGTGCTGCCTTTGCTTGGTGTGCTGCCTGTGCTTGCTGCCTGTGCGTGCTGTGCTGCCTGTGCTTGCTGCCTGTGCTTGCTGTTTGTGCTTGCTGTGCTGCCTGTGCTTGCTGCCTGTGCTTGCTGCCTGTGCTTGCTGTGCTGCCTGTACTTGCTGCCTGTGCTTGCTGCCTGTGCTTGCTGCCTGTGCTTGCTGTGCTGCCTGTGCTTGCTGCCTGTGCTTGCTGTGCTGCCTGTGCTTGCTGCCTGTGCTTGCTGTGCTGTCTGTGCTTGCTGCCTGTGCTTGCTGTGCTGCCTGTGCTTGCTGCGCTGCCTGTGCTTGCTGCCTGTGCTTGCTGCCTGTGCTTGCTGCCTGTGCTTGTCCTTGCTGCCTGTGCTTGCTGCCTGTGCTTGTCCTTGCTGCCTGTGCTTGCTGTGCTGCCTGAGCTGCCTGTGCTTGCTGCCTGTGCTTGCTGTGCTGCCTGTGCTTGCTGCCTGTGCTTGCTGTGCTGCCTGTGCTTGCTGCCTGTACTTGCTGAGCTGCCTGTGCTTGCTGCCTGTGCTTGCTGTGCTGCCTGTGCTTGCTGTGCTGTCTGTGCTTGCTGCCTGTGCTTGTGCTGTGCTGCCTGTTCTTGCTGCGCTGCCTGTGCTTGCTGCCTGTGCTTGCTGCCTGTGCATGCTGTGCTGCCTGTGCTTGGTATGCTGCCTGTGCTTGGTGTGCTGCCTGTGCTTGCTGTGCATGCTGTGCTGCCTGTGCTTGCTGTGCTGCCTGTGCTTGCTGTGCTGCTTGCTGTGCTGCCTGTGCTGCCTGTGCTGTGCTGCCTGTGCTTGCTGTGCTGCCTTTGCTTTCTGCCTGTGCTTGCTGTGCTGCCTGTGCTTGCTGCGCTGCCTGTGCTTGCTGCCTGTGCTTGCTGCCTGTGCTGCCTGTGCTTGCTGTGCTGCCTGTGCTTGCTGCCTGTGCTTGCTATGCTGCCGGTGCTGTGCTGCCTGTGCTTGCTGTGCTGCCTGTGCTTGCTGTGCTGCCTGTGCTTGCTGCCTGTGCTTGCTGTGCTGCCTGTGCCTGCTGCCTGTGCTTGCTGTGCTAAGTGTGCTTGCTGCCTGTGCTTGCTGTGCTGCCTGTGCTTGCTGCCTGTGCTTGCTGCCTGTGCTTGTCCTTGCTGCCTGTGCTTGTCCTTGCTGCCTGTGCTTGCTGTGCTGCCTGAGCTGCCTGTGCTTGCTGCCTGTGCTTGCTGTGCTGCCTTTGCTTGCTGCCTGTACTTGCTGTGCTGCCTGTGCTTGCTGCCTGTGCTTGCTGTGCTGCCTGTGCTTGCTGTGCTGTCTGTGCTTGCTGCCTGTGCTTGCTGTGCTGCCTATTCTTGCTGCGCTGCCTGTGCTTGCTGCCTGTGCTTGCTGTGCTGCCTGTGCTTGCTGTGCTGCCTGTGCTTGCTGCCTGTGCTTGGTGTGCTGCCTGTGCTTGCTGCCTGTGCTTGCTGTGCATGCTGTGCTGCCTGTGCTTGCTGTGCTGAGTGTGCTTGCTGTTTGTGCTTGCTGTGCTGCCTGTGCTTGCTATGCTGCCTGTGCTTGCTGTGCTGCTCGTGCTTGCTGCCTGTGCTTGCTGTGCTGCCTGTGCTTGCTGTACTGCCTGTGCTTGCTGTGCTGCCTGTTAGCGATGCATTTGATTTCGCCAATAACACGCGGTAATTCGACAGTGGCACACGACAGTGCGTTGCTGTGTCACCTGTTTTTGGAGGCGCCGAGAGTCGCGAATCATATGTTTACCTCGGCGGCCGGTGCATTGACCTGCGTCTCAGTAAGAGTAAGCATTGTTAACAAATGCGAGAGTGAATCTCGCCGAAGATCGGAGCAGGCTTTGCCTGTTGGAAAGAGGACGGAGCTTGACCCCTCTGCACTTCCCCCAGAATCGCTAAAACGAACACATCTCGTCGAGCTATTTTGCGGGTTTCAAATATGCCTGTGCTTGCTGTGCTGCCTGAGCTGCCTGTGCTTGCTGTGCTGCCTGTGCTTGCTGTGCTGCCTGTGCTTGCTGCCTGTGCTTGCTGTGCTGCCTGGGCTTGCTGCCTGTGCTTGCTGTGCCGCCTGTGCTTGTTGTGCTGCCTGTGCTTGCTGTGCTGCCTGTGCTTGCTGCCTGTGCTTGCTGTGCTTGCTGTGCTGCCTGTGCTTGCTGTGCTGAGTGTGCTTGCTGCCTGTGCTTGCTGTGCTGCCTGTGCTTGCTGCCTGTGCTTGCTGTGCTGAGTGTGCTTGCTGCCTGTGCTTGCTGTGCTGCCTGTGCTTGCTGCATGTGCTTGCTGTGCTCTCTGTCCTTGCTGCCTGTGCTTGCTGTGCTGCCTGTGCTTGCTGTGCTGCCTGTGCTTGCTGCCTGTGCTTGCTGTGCTGCCTGTGCTTGCTGCCTGTGCTTGATGTGCTGCCTGTGCTGTGCTGCCTGTGCTTGCTGTGCTGCCTGTGCTGCCTGTGCTTGCTGTGCTGCCTGTGCTTGCTGCCTGTGCTTGCTGCCTGTGCTTGCTGTGCTGCCTGTGCTTGCTGCCTGTGCTTGGTGTGCTGCCTGTGCTTGTTGTGCTGCCTGTGCTTGCTGCGCTGCCTGTTCTTGCTGCCTGTGCTTGCTGCGTGTGCTTGCTGTGCTGCCTGTGCTTGCTGCCTGTGCTTGCTGTGCTGCCTGTGCTGCCTGTGCTTGCTGCCTGTGCTTGCTGTGCTGCCTGTGCTTGCTGCCTGTGCTTGCTGTGCTGCCTGTGCTTGCTGTGCTGCCTGTGCTGCCTGTGCTTGCTGCCTGTGCTTGCTGTGCTGCCTGTGCTTGCTGTGCTGCCTGTGCTGCCTCTGCTGTGTTGCCTGTGCTTGCTGCCTGTGCTTGCTGCCTGTGCTCGCTGTGCTGCCTGTGCTTGCTGCCTGTGCTTGCTGCCTGTGCTTGCTGCCTGTGCTTGCTGTGCTGCCTGTGCTTGCTGCCTGTGCTTGCTGTGCTGCCTGTGCTTGCTGCCTGTGCTGCCTGTGCTGCCTGTGCTTGCTGCCTGTGCTTGCTGTGCTGCCTGTGCTTGGTGTGCTGCCTGTGCTTGCTGCCTGTGCGTGCTGTGCTGCCTGTGCTTGCTGTGCTGAGTGTGCTTGCTGCCTGTGCTTGCTGTGCTGCCTGTGCTGCCTGTGCTTGCTGCCTGTGCTTGCTGTGCTGCCTGTGCTTGCTGCCTGTGCTTGCTGTGCTGCCTGTGCTTGCTGTGCTGCCTGTGCTGCCTGTGCTTGCTGCCTGTGCTTGCTGTGCTGCCTGTGCTTGCTGTGCTGCCTGTGCTGCCTCTGCTGTGTTGCCTGTGCTTGCTGCCTGTGCTTGCTGCCTGTGCTCGCTGTGCTGCCTGTGCTTGCTGCCTGTGCTTGCTGCCTGTGCTTGCTGCCTGTGCTTGCTGTGCTGCCTGTGCTTGCTGCCTGTGCTTGCTGTGCTGCCTGTGCTTGCTGCCTGTGCTGCCTGTGCTGCCTGTGCTTGCTGCCTGTGCTTGCTGTGCTGCCTGTGCTTGGTGTGCTGCCTGTGCTTGCTGCCTGTGCGTGCTGTGCTGCCTGTGCTTGCTGTGCTGAGTGTGCTTGCTGCCTGTGCTTGCTGTGGTGCCTGTGCTTGCTATGCTGCCTGTGCTTGCTGTGCTGCCTGTGCTTGCTGCCTGTGCTTGCTGTTTGTGCTTGCTGTGCTGCCTGTGCTTGCTGCCTGTGCTTGCTGTTTGTCCTTGCTGCCTGTGCTTGCTGTGCTGCCTGTGCTGCCTCTGCTGTGCTGCCTGTGCTGCCTGTGCTTGCTGCCTGTGCTTGCTGTGCTGCCTGTGCTTGCTGCCTGTGCTTGCTGTGCTGCCTGTGCTTGCTGCCTGTGCGTGCTGTGCTGCCTGTGCTTGCTGTGCTGAGTGTGCTTGCTCCCTGTGCTTGCTGTGCTGCCTGTACTTGCTATGCTGCCTGTGCTTGCTGTGCTGCCTGTGCTTGCTGCCTGTGCTTGCTGTGCTGCCTGTGCTTGCTGCCTGTGCTTGCTGTTTGTGCTTGCTGTGCTGCCTGTGCTTGCTGCCTGTGCTTGCTGTGCTGCCTGTGCTTGCTGTGCTGAGTGTGCTTGCTGCCTGTGCTTGCTGTGCTGCCTGTGCTTGCTGCCTGTGCTTGCTGTGCTGCCTGTCCTTGCTGCCTGTGCTTGCTGTGCTGCCTGTGCTTGCTGTGCTGAGTGTGCTTGCTGCCTGTGCTTGCTGTGCTGCCTGTGCTTGCTGCCTGTGCTTGCTGTGCTGCCTGTGCTTGCTGTGCTGAGTGTGCTTGCTGCCTGTGCTTGCTCTGCTGCCTGTGCTTGCTGCCTGCGCTTGCTGTGCTGCCTGTGCTTGCTATGCTGCCTGTGCTTGCTGCCTGTGCTTGCTCTGCTGCCTGTGCTTGCTGCCTGTGCTTGCTGTGCTGCCTGTGCTTGCTGCCTGTGCTGCCTGTGCTTGCTGCCTGTGCTGCCTGTGCTTGCTGTGCTGCCTGTGCTGCCTGTGCTTGCTGCCTGTGTTTGCTATGCTGCTTGTGCTGCCTGTGCTTGCTGTGCTGCCTGTGCTTGCTGCCTGTGCTTGCTGTGCTGCCTGTGCTTGCTGCCTGTGCTTTCTGTGCTGCCTCTGCTTGCTGCCTGTGCTTGCTGCGTGTGCTTGCTGTGCTGCCTGTGCTTGCTGCCTGTGCTTGCTGTGCTGCCTGTGCTGCCTGTGCTTGCTGCCTGTGCTTGCTGTGCTGCCTGTGCTTGCTGCCTGTGCTTGCTGTGCTGCCTGTGCTTGCTGTGCTGCCTGTGCTGCCTGTGCTTGCTGCCTGTGCTTGCTGTGCTGCCTGTGCTTGCTGCCTGTGCTTTCTGTGCTGCCTCTGCTTGCTGCCTGTGCTTGCTGCCTGTGCTTGCTGCCTGTGCTTGCTGCCTGTGCTTGCTGTGCTGCCTGAGCTGCCTGTGCTTGCTGCCTGTGCTTGCTGTGCTGCCTGTGCTTGCTGCCTGTGCTTGCTGCCTGTGCTTGCTGTGCTGTCTGTGCTTGCTGCCTGTGCTTGCTGCCTGTGCTTGCTGTGCTGAGTGTGCTTGCTGCCTGTGCTGCCTGTGCTTGCTGCCTGTGCTTGCTGTGGTTGCTGTGGTTGCTGTGCTGCCTGTGCTTGCTGTGCTTGCTATGCTGCCTGTGCTTGCTGTGCTGCCTGTGCTTGCTGCCTGTGCTTGCTGTGCTGCCTGTGCTTGTTGTGCTGCCTGTGCTTGCTGCCTGTGCTTGCTGTGCTGCCTGTGCTGTGCTGCCTGTGCTTGCTGTGCTGCCTGTGCTTGCTGTGCTGCCTGTGCTTGCTGTGCTGCCTGAGCTGCCTGTGCTTGCTGCCTGTGCTTGCTGTACTGCCTGTGCTTGCTGCCTGTGCTTGCTGTGCTGCCTGTGCTTGCTGCCTGTGCATGCTGTGCTGCCTGTGCTTGCTGTGCTGTCTGTGCTTGCTGCCTGTGCTTGCTGTGCTGCCTGTGCTTGCTGCCTGTGCTTGCTGTGCTGCCTGTGCTTGCTGCCTGTACTTGCTGTGCTGCCTGTGCTTGCTGCCTGAGCTTGCTGTGCTGTCTGTGCTTGCTGCCTGTGCGTGCTGTGCTGCCTGTGCTTGCTGTGCTGAGTGTGCTTGCTGCCTGTGCTTGCTGTGGTGCCTGTGCTTGCTGTGCTGCCTGTGCTTGCTGCCTGTGCTTGCTGTTTGTGCTTGCTGTGCTGCCTGTGCTTGCTGCCTGTGCTTGCTGCCTGTGCTTGCTGTGCTGCCTGTGCTTGCTGCCTGTGCTGCCTGTGCTGCCTGTGCTTGCTGCCTGTGCTTGCTGTGCTGCCTGTGCTTGGTGTGCTGCCTGTACTTGCTGCCTGTGCGTGCTGTGCTGCCTGTGCTTGCTGTGCTGAGTGTGCTTGCTGCCTGTGCTTGCTGTGCTGCCTGTGCTTGCTATGCTGCCTGTGCTTGCTGTGCTGCCTGTGCTTGCTGGCTGTGCTTGCTGTGCTGCCTGTGCTAGCTGCCTGTGCTTGCTGTTTGTCCTTGCTGCCTGTGCTTGCTGTGCTGCCTGTGCTGGCTGTGCTTGCTGTGCTGCCTGTGCTTGCTGCCTGTGCTGCCTGTGCTGCCTGTGCTTGCTGCCTGTGCTTGCTGTGCTGCCTGTGCTTGCTGTGCTGCCTGTGCTGCCTGTGCTTGCTGCCTGTGCTTGCTGTGCTGCCTGTGCTTGCTGCCTGTGCTTTCTGTGCTGCCTCTGCTTGCTGCCTGTGCTTGCTGCCTGTGCTTGCTCCCTGTGCTTGCTGTGCTGCCTGAGCTGCCTGTGCTTGCTGCCTGTGCTTGCTGTGCTGCCTGTGCTTGCTGCCTGTGCTTGCTGCCTGTGCTTGCTGTGCTGAGTGTGCTTGCTGCCTGTGCTGCCTGTGCTTGCTGCCTGTGCTTGCTGTGGTTGCTGTGGTTGCTGTGCTGCCTGTGCTGGCTGTGCTGCCTGTGCTTGCTGTGCTTGCTATGCTGCCTGTGCTTGCTGTGCTGCCTGTGCTTGCTGCCTGTGCTTGCTGTGCTGCCTGTGCTTGTTGTGCTGCCTGTGCTTGCTGCCTGTGCTTGCTGTGCTGCCTGTGCTGTGCTGCCTGTGCTTGCTGTGCTGCCTGTGCTTGCTGTGCTGCCTGAGCTGCCTGTGCTTGCTGCCTGTGCTTGCTGTACTGCCTGTGCTTGCTGCCTGTGCTTGCTGTGCTGCCTGTGCTTGCTGCCTGTGCATGCTGTGCTGCCTGTGCTTGCTGTGCTGTCTGTGCTTGCTGCCTGTGCTTGCTGTGCTGCCTCTGCTTGCTGCCTGTGCTTGCTGTGCTGCCTGTGCTTGCTGTGCTGCCTGTGCTTGCTGTGCTGCCTGTGCTGCCTGTGCTTGCTGCCTGTGCTTGCTGTGCTGCCTGTGCTTGCTGCCTGTGCTTTCTGTGCTGCCTCTGCTTGCTGCCTGTGCTTGCTGTGCTGCCTGGGCTTGCTGCCTGTGCTTGCTGTGCTGTCTGTGCTTGCTGCCTGTGCTTGCTGTGCTGCCTGTGCTTGCTGCGCTGCCTGTGCTTGCTGGCTGTGCTTGCTGCCAGTGCTTGGTGTGCTGCCTGTGCTTGGTGTGCTGCCTGTGCTTGCTGCCTGTGCTTGCTGTGCATGCTGTGCTGCCTGTGCTTGCTGTGCTGAGTGTGCTTGCTGTTTGTGCTTGCTGTGCTGCCTGTGCTTGCTGCCTGTGCTTGCTGCGCTGAGTGTGCTTGCTGCCTGTGCTTGCTGTGCTGCCTGTGCTTGCACCCTGTGCTTGCTGTGCTGCCTGTGCTGCCTCTGCTGTGCTGCCTGTGCTTGCTGTGCTGCCTGTGCTTGCTGTGCTGCCTGTGCTTGCTGCCTGTGCTTGCTGCCTGTGCTTGCTGTGCTGCCTGTGTTTGCTGCCTGTGCTTGCTGTGCTGCCTGTGCTTGCTGCCTGTGCTGCCTGTGCTGCCTGTGCTTGCTGTGCTGCCTGTGTTTGCTGCCTGTGCTTGCTGTGCTGAGTGTGCTTGCTGCCTGTGTTTGCTGTGCATGCTGTGCTGCCTGTGCTTGCTGTGCTGCCTGTCCTTGCTGCCTGTGCTTGCTGCCTGTGCTTGCTGTGCTGCCTGTGCTTGCTGCCTGTGCTTGCTGTGCATGCTGTGCTGCCTGTGCTTGCTGTGTTGAGTTTGCTTGCTGTTTGTGCTTGCTGTGCTGCCTGTGCTTGCTGCCTGTGCTTGCTGTGCTGCCTGTGCTTGCTGCGCTGAGTGTGCTTGCTGCCTGTGCTTGCTGTGCTGCCTGTGCTTGCTGCCTGTGCTGCCTGTGCTTGCTGCCTGTGCTTGCTGCCTGTGCTTGTCCTTGCTGCCTGTGCTTGCTGTGCTGCCTGAGCTGCCTGTGCTTGCTGCCTGTGCTTGCTGTGCTGCAAGTGCTTGCTGCCTGTACTTGCTGTGCTGCCTGAGCTTGCTGCCTGTGCTTACTGTGCTGCCTGTGCTTGCTGTGCTGTCTGTGCTTGCTGCCTGTGCTTGCTGTGCTGCCTGTTCTTGCTGCCTGTGCTTGCTGTGCTGCCTGTGATTGCTGCCTGTGCTTGCTGTGCTTGCTGTGCTGTCTGTGCTTGCTGCCTGTGCTTGCTGTGCTCCCTGTGCTTGCTGCCTGTGCTTGCTGCCTGTGCTTGCTGTGCTGCCTGTGCTTGCTGTGCTGTCTGTGCTTGCTGCCTGTGCTGCCTGTTCTTGCTGCGCTGCCTGTGCTTGCTGCCTGTGCTTGCTGCCTGTGCTTGCTGCCTGTGCTTGCTGTGCTGCCTGTGCTTGCTGTGCTGCCTGTGCTTGCTGCCTGTGCTTGCTGTGCTGCCTGTGTTTGCTGCCAGTGCTTGCTGTGCTGCCTGTGCTTGCTGCCTGTGCTGCCTGTGCTTGCTGTGCTGCCTGTGCTGCCTGTGCTTGCTGTGCTGCCTGTGCTTGCTGCCTGCGCTTGCTGCCTGTGCTTGCTGTGCTGCCTGTGCTTGCTGCCTGTGCTGCCTGTGCTGCCTGTGCTTGCTGCCTGTGCTGCCTGTGCTGCCTGTGCTTGCTGCCTGTGCTTGCTGCCTGTGCTTGCTGTGCTGCCTGTGCTTGGTGTGCTGCCTGTGCTTGCTGTCTGTGTGTGCTGTGCTGCCTGTGCTTGCTGTGCTGAGTGTGCTTGCTGCCTGTGCTTGCTGTGCTGCCTGTGCTTGGTGTGCTGCCTGTGCTTGCTGCCTGTGCTTGCTGTGCATGCTGTGCTGCCTGTGCTTGCTGTGCTGCCTGTGCTTGCTGCCTGTGCTTGGTGTGCTGCCTGTCCTTGCTGTGCTACCTGTGCTTGCTGTGCTGCCTGTGCTTGCTGCCTGTGCTTGCTGCCTGTGCTGCCTGTGCTTGCTGTGCTGCCTGTGCTTGCTGTGCTGCCTGTGCTTGCTGCCTGTGCTTGCTGCCTGTGCTTGCTGTGCTGCCTGTGCTTGCTGCCTGTGCTTGCTGTGCTGCCTGTGCTTGCTGCCTGTGCTGCCTGTGCTTGCTGTCTGTGCTGCCTGTGCTGCCTGTGCTTGCTGCCTGTGCTTGCTGTGCTGCCTGTGCTTGCACCCTGTGCTTGCTGTGCTGCCTGTGCTGCCTCTGCTGTGCTGCCTGTGCTTGCTGTGCTGCCTGTGCTTGCTGCCTGTGCTTGCTGCCTGTGCTTGCTGTGCTGCCTGTGTTTGCTGCCTGTGCTTGCTGTGCTGCCTGTGCTTGCTGCCTGTGTTGCCTGTGCTGCCTGTGCTTGCTGTGCTGCCTGTGCTTGCTGCCTGTGTTTGCTGCCTGTGCTTGCTGTGCTGAGTGTGCTTGCTGCCTGTGCTTTCTGTGCATGCTGTGCTGCCTGTGCTTGAAGTGCTGCCTGTCCTTGCTGCCTGTGCTTGCTGCCTGTGCTTGCTGTGCTGCCTGTGCTTGCTGCCTGTGCTGCCTGTGCTTGCTGTGCTGCCTGTGCTGCCTGTGCTTGCTGCCTGTGCTTGCTGTGCTGCCTGTGCTTGCTGCCTGTGCTTGCTGTGCTGCCTGTGCTTGCTGCCTGTGCTTGGTGTGCTGCCTGTGCTTGCTGCCTGTGCTTGCTGTGCATGCTGTGCTGCCTGTGCTTGCTGTGTTGAGTTTGCTTGCTGTTTGTGCTTGCTGTGCTGCCTGTGCTTGCTGCCTGTGCTTGCTGTGCTGCCTGTGCTTGCTGCGCTGAGTGTGCTTGCTGCCTGTGCTTGCTGTGCTGCCTGTGCTTGCTGCCTGTGCTTGCTGTGCTGCCTGCCCTTGCTGCCTGTGCTTGCTGTGCTGCCTGTGCTTGCTGCCTGTGCTTGCTGTGCTGCCTGTGCTTGCTGCCTGTGCTGCCTGTGCTTGCTGCCTGTGCTTGTCCTTGCTGCCTGTGCTTGCTGTGCTGCCTGTGCTTGCTGCCTGTGCTTGCTGCCTGTGCTTGCTGTGCTGCAAGTGCTGCCTGTGCTTGCTGCCTGAGCTTGCTGTGCTGAGTGTGCTTGCTGCCTGAGCTTGCTGTGCTGAGTGTGCTTGCCGCCTGTGCTTGCTGTGCTGCCTGTGCTTGCTGTGCTGCCTGTGCTTGCTGTGCTGCCTGTGCTGCCTGTGCTTGCTGCCTGTGCTTGCTGTGCTGCCTGTGCTTGCTGCCTGTGCTTTCTGTGCTGCCTCTGCTTGCTGCCTGTGCTTGCTGTGCTGCCTGTGCTTGCTGCCTGTGCTTGCTGTGCTGCCTGTGCTGCCTGTGCTTGCTGCCTGTGCTTGCTGTGCTGCCTGTGCTTGCTGCCTGTGCTTGCTGTGCTGCCTGTGCTTGCTGCCTGTGCTTTTTGTGCTGCCTCTGCTTGCTGCCTGTGCTTGCTGCCTGTGCTTGCTGCCTGTGCTTGCTGTGCTGCCTGTGCTTGCTGCCTGTGCTTGCTGCCTGTGCTTGCTGTGCTGAGTGTGCTTGCTGCCTGTGCTGCCTGTGCTTGCTGCCTGTGTTTGCTGCCTGTGCTTGCTGTGCTGAGTGTGCTTGCTGCCTGTGTTTGCTGTGCATGCTGTGCTGCCTGTGCTTGCTGTGCTGCCTGTCCTTGCTGCCTGTGCTTGCTGCCTGTGCTTGCTGTGCTGCCTGTGCTTGCTGCCTGTGCTTGCTGTGCATGCTGTGCTGCCTGTGCTTGCTGTGTTGAGTTTGCTTGCTGTTTGTGCTTGCTGTGCTGCCTGTGCTTGCTGCCTGTGCTTGCTGTGCTGCCTGTGCTTGCTGCGCTGAGTGTGCTTGCTGCCTGTGCTTGCTGTGCTGCCTGTGCTTGCTGCCTGTGCATGCTGTGCTGCCTGCCCTTGCTGCCTGTGCTTGCTGTGCTGCCTGTGCTTGCTGCCTGTGCTTGCTGTGCTGCCTGTGCTTGCTGCCTGTGCTTGCTGCCTGTGCTTGTCCTTGCTGCCTGTGCTTGCTGTGCTGCCTGCCCTTGCTGCCTGTGCTTGCTGTGCTGCCTGTGCTTGCTGCCTGTGCTTGCTGTGCTGCCTGTGCTTGCTGCCTGTGCTTGCTGCCTGTGCTTGTCCTTGCTGCCTGTGCTTGCTGTGCTGCCTGAGCTGCCTGTGCTTGCTGCCTGTGCTTGCTGTGCTGCAAGTGCTTGCTGCCTGTACTTGCTGTGCTGCCTGAGCTTGCTGCCTGTGCTTGCTGTGCTGCCTGTGCTTGCTGTGCTGTCTGTGCTTGCTGCCTGTGCTTGCTGTGCTGCCTGTTCTTGCTGCCTGTGCTTGCTGTGCTGCCTGTGATTGCTGCCTGTGCTTGCTGTGCTTGCTGTGATTGCTGCCTGTGCTTGCTGTGCTTGCTGTGCTGTCTGTGCTTGCTGCCTGTGCTTGCTGTGCTCCCTGTGCTTGCTGCCTGTGCTTGCTGCCTGTGCTTGCTGTGCTGCCTGTGCTTGCTGTGCTGTCTGTGCTTGCTGCCTGTGCTGCCTGTTCTTGCTGCGCTGCCTGTGCTTGCTGCCTGTGCTTGCTGCCTGTGCTTGCTGTGCTGCCTGTGCTTGCTGTGCTGCCTGTGCTTGCTGCCTGTGCTTGCTGTGCTGCCTGTGTTTGCTGCCAGTGCTTGCTGTGCTGCCTGTGCTTGCTGCCTGTGCTGCCTGTGCTTGCTGTGCTGCCTGTGCTGCCTGTGCTTGCTGTGCTGCCTGTGCTTGCTGCCTGTGCTTGCTGCCTGCGCTTGCTGCCTGTGCTTGCTGTGCTGCCTGTGCTTGCTGCCTGTGCTGCCTGTGCTGCCTGTGCTTGCTGCCTGTGCTGCCTGTGCTGCCTGTGCTTGCTGCCTGTGCTTGCTGCCTGTGCTTGCTGTGCTGCCTGTGCTTGCTGCCTGTGTGTGCTGTGCTGCCTGTGCTTGCTGTGCTGAGTGTGCTTGCTGCCTGTGCTTGCTGTGCTGCCTGTGCTTGCTGTGCTGCCTGTGCTTGGTGTGCTGCCTGTGCTTGCTGCCTGTGCTTGCTGTGCTGCCTGTGCTTGCTGCCTGTGCTTGGTGTGCTGCCTGTCCTTGCTGTGCTACCTGTGCTTGGTGTGCTGCCTGTGCTTGCTGCCTGTGCTTGCTGTGCTGCCTGTGCTTGCTGCCTGTGCTTGGTGTGCTGCCTGTCCTTGCTGTGCTACCTGTGCTTGCTGTGCTGCCTGTGCTTGCTGCCTGTGCTGCCTGTGCTTGCTGTCTGTGCTGCCTGTGCTGCCTGTGCTTGCTGCCTGTGCTTGCTGTGCTGCCTGTGCTTGGTGTGCTGCCTGTGCTTGCACCCTGTGCTTGCTGTGCTGCCTGTGCTGCCTCTGCTGTGCTGCCTGTGCTTGCTGTGCTGCCTGTGCTTGCTGCCTGTGCTTGCTGCCTGTGCTTGCTGTGCTGCCTGTGTTTGCTGCCTGTGCTTGCTGTGCTGCCTGTGCTTGCTGCCTGTGCTGCCTGTGCTGCCTGTGCTTGCTGTGCTGCCTGTGCTTGCTGCCTGTGTTTGCTGCCTGTGCTTGCTGTGCTGAGTGTGCTTGCTGCCTGTGCTTTCTGTGCATGCTGTGCTGCCTGTGCTTGAAGTGCTGCCTGTCCTTGCTGCCTGTGCTTGCTGCCTGTGCTTGCTGTGCTGCCTGTGCTTGCTGCCTGTGCTGCCTGTGCTTGCTGTGCTGCCTGTGCTGCCTGTGCTTGCTGCCTGTGCTTGCTGTGCTGCCTGTGCTTGCTGCCTGTGCTTGCTGTGCTGCCTGTGCTTGCTGCCTGTGCTTGGTGTGCTGCCTGTGCTTGCTGCCTGTGCTTGCTGTGCATGCTGTGCTGCCTGTGCTTGCTGTGTTGAGTTTGCTTGCTGTTTGTGCTTGCTGTGCTGCCTGTGCTTGCTGCCTGTGCTTGCTGTGCTGCCTGTGCTTGCTGCGCTGAGTGTGCTTGCTGCCTGTGCTTGCTGTGCTGCCTGTGCTTGCTGCCTGTGCTTGCTGTGCTGCCTGCCCTTGCTGCCTGTGCTTGCTGTGCTGCCTGTGCTTGCTGCCTGTGCTTGCTGTGCTGCCTGTGCTTGCTGCCTGTGCTGCCTGTGCTTGCTGCCTGTGCTTGCTGCCTGTGCTTGCTGCCTGTGCTTGCTGCCTGTGCTTGTCCTTGCTGCCTGTGCTTGCTGTGCTGCCTGAGCTGCCTGTGCTTGCTGCCTGTGCTTGCTGTGCTGCAAGTGCTTGCTGCCTGTACTTGCTGTGCTGCCTGAGCTTGCTGCCTGTGCTTGCTGTGCTGCCTGTGCTGCCTGTGCTTGCTGTGCTGCCTGTGCTTGCTGCCTGTGCTTGCTGTGCTGCCTGTGCTTGCTGCCTGTACTTGCTGTGCTGCCTGTGCTTGCTGCCTGTGCTTGCTGTGCTGCCTGTGCTTGCTGCCTGTACTTGCTGTGCTGCCTGAGCTTGCTGCCTGTGCTTGCTGTGCTGCCTGTGCTTGCTGTGCTGTCTGTGCTTCCTGCCTGTGCTTGCTGCCTGTGCTTGCTGTGCTGTCTGTGCTTGCTGCCTGTGCTTGCTGTGCTGCCTCTGCTTGCTGCGCTGACTGTGCTTGCTGCCTGTGCTTGCTGCCTGTGCTTGCTGCCTGTGCTTGCTGCCTGTGCTTGCTGTGCTGCCTGATCTGCCTGTGCTTGCTGCCTGTGCTTGCTGTGCTGCCTGTGCTTGCTGCCTGTACTTGCTGTGCTGCCTGTTCTTGCTGCGCTGCCTGTGCTTGCTGCCTGTGCTTGCTGCCTGTGCTTGGTGTGCTGCCTGTGCTTGCTGCCTGTGCTTGCTGTGCATGCTGTGCTGCCTGTGCTTGCTGTGCTGAGTGTGCTTGCTGTTTGTGCTTGCTGTGCTGCCTGTGCTTGCTGCCTGTGCTTGCTGTGCTGCCTGTGCTTGCTGCGCTGAGTGTGCTTGCTGCCTGTGCTTGCTGCCTGTGCTTGCTGTGCTGCCTGTGCTGCCTGTGCTTGCTGCCTGTACTTGCTGTGCTGCCTGTGCTTGCTGCCTGTGCTTGCTGTGCTGTCTGTGCTTGCTGCCTGTGCTTGCTGTGCTGCCTGTGTTTGCTGCCTGTGCTTGCTGTGCTGCCTGTGCTTGCTGCCTGTGCTTGCTGTGCTGCCTGTGCTTGCTGTGCTGTCTGTGCTTGCTGCCTGTGCTGCCTGTTCTTGCTGCGCTGCCTGTGCTTGCTGCCTGTGCTTGCTGCCTGTGCTTGCTGCCTGTGCTTGCTGCCTGTCCTTGCTGCCTGTGCTTGCTGTGCTGCCTGAGCTGCCTGTGCTTGCTGCCTGTGCTTGCTGTGCTGCCTGTGCTTGCTGCCTGTACTTGCTGTGCTGCCTGTGCTTGCTGCCTGTGCTTGCTGCCTGTGCTTGCTGTGCTGCCTGTGCTTGCTGTGCTGTCTGTGCTTGCTGCCTGTGCTTGCTGTGCTGCCTGTTCTTGCTGCGCTGCCTGTGCTTGCTGCCTGTGCTTGCTGCCTGTGCTTGCTGTGCTGCCTGTGCTTGCTGTGCTGCCTTTGCTTGCTGCCTGTGCTTGGTGTGCTGCCTGTGCTTGCTGCCTGTGCTTGCTGTGCTGAGTGTGCTTGCTGTTTGTGCTTGCTGTGCTGCCTGTGCTTGCTGCCTGTGCTTGCTGCGCTGAGTGTGCTTGCTGCCTGTCCTTGCTGTGCTGCCTGTGCTGCCTGTGCTGCCTGTGCTTGCTGCCTGTGCTTGCTGTGCTGCCTGTGCTTGCTGTCTGTGCTTGCTGCCTGTGCTTGCTGTGCTGCCTGTGTTTGCTGCCTGTTCTTGCTGCGCTGCCTGTGCTTGCTGCCTGTGCTTGCTGTGCTGCCTGTGCTTGTTGCCTGTGCTTGGTGTGCTGCCTGTGCTTGCTGTGCATGCTGTGCTGCCTGTGCTTGCTGTGCTGCCTGTGCTTCCTGTGCTGCCTGTGCTTGCTGCCTGTGCTTGCTGTGCTGCCTGTGCTTGCTGTGCTGAGTGTGCTTGCTGCCTGTGCTTGCTGCCTGTACTTGCTGTGCTGCCTGTGCTTGCTGCCTGTGCTTGCTGTGCTGTCTGTGGTTGCTGCCTGTGCTTGGTGCGCTGCCTGTGCTTGCTGCCTGTCCTAGCTGCCTGTGCTTGCTGTGCTGCCTGAGCTGCCTGTGCTTGCTGCCTGTGCTTGCTGTGCTGCCTGTGCTTGCTGCCTGTACTTGCTGTGCTGCCTGTGCTTGCTGCCTGTGCTTGCTGTGCTGCCTGTGCTTGCTGTGCTGTCTGTGCTTGCTGCCTGTGCTTGCTGTGCTGCCTGTTCTTGCTGCGCTGCCTGTGCTTGCTGCCTGTGCTTGCTGCCTGTGCTTGCTGTGCTGCCTGTGCTTGCTGTGCTGCCTGTGCTTGCTGTGCTGCCTTTGCTTGCTGCCTGTGCTTGGTGTGCTGCCTGTGCTTGCTGCCTGTGCTTGCTGTGCTGAGTGTGCTTGCTGTTTGTGCTTGCTGTGCTGCCTGTGCTTGCTGCCTGTGCTTGCTGCGCTGAGTGTGCTTGCTGCCTGTGCTTGCTGTGCTGCCTGTGCTTGCTGCCTGTGCTTGCTGTGGTGCCTGTGCTTGCACCCTGTGCTTGCTGTGCTGCCTGTGCTGCCTCTGCTGTGCTGCCTGTGCTTGCTGTGCTGCCTGTGCTTGCTGCCTGTGCTTGCTGCCTGTGCTTGCTGTGCTGCCTGTGTTTGCTGCCTGTGCTTGCTGTGCTGCCTGTGCTTGCTGCCTGTGCTGCCTGTGCTGCCTGTGCTTGCTGTGCTGCCTGTGCTTGCTGCCTGTGTTTGCTGCCTGTGCTTGCTGTGCTGCCTGAGCTGCCTGTGCTTGCTGCCTGTGCTTGCTGTGCTGCAAGTGCTTGCTGCCTGTACTTGCTGTGCTGCCTGAGCTTGCTGCCTGTGCTTGCTGTGCTGCCTGTGCTTGCTGCCTGTGCTTGCTGTGCTGCCTGTGCTTGCTGCCTGTACTTGCTGTGCTGCCTGTTCTTGCTGCGCTGCCTGTGCTTGCTGCCTGTACTTGCTGTGCTGCCTGTTCTTGCTGCGCTGCCTGTGCTTGCTGCCTGTGCTTGCTGCCTGTGCTTGCTGTGCTGCCTCTGCTTGCTGCGCTGACTGTGCTTGCTGCCTGTGCTTGCTGCCTGTGCTTGCTGCCTGTGCTTGCTGCCTGTGCTTGCTGCCTGTGCTTGCTGTGCTGCCTGATCTGCCTGTGCTTGCTGCCTGTGCTTGCTGTGCTGCCTGTGCTTGCTGCCTGTACTTGCTGTGCTGCCTGTTCTTGCTGCGCTGCCTGTGCTTGCTGCATGTGCTTGCTGCCTGTGCTTGGTGTGCTGCCTGTGCTTGCTGCCTGTGCTTGCTGTGCATGCTGTGCTGCCTGTGCTTGCTGTGCTGAGTGTGCTTGCTGTTTGTGCTTGCTGTGCTGCCTGTGCTTGCTGCCTGTGCTTGCTGTGCTGCCTGTGCTTGCTGCGCTGAGTGTGCTTGCTGGCTGTGCTTGCTGTGCTGCCTGTGCTTGCTGCCTGTGCTTGCTGTGCTGCCTGTCCTTGCTGCCTGTGCTTGCTGTGCTGCCTGTGCTTGCTGCCTGTGCTTGCTGCCTGTGCTTGCTGTGCTGCCTGTGCTTGCTGCCTGTGCTGCCTGTGCTGCCTGTGCTTGCTGCCTGTGCTGCCTGTGCTGCCTGTGCTGCCTGTGCTTGCTGCCTGTGCTTGCTGTGCTGCCTGTGCTTGCTGCCTGTGCTTGCTGTGCTGCCTGTGCTTGCTGTGCTGTCTGTGCTTGCTGCCTGTGCTGCCTGCGCTGAGTGTGCTTGCTGCCTGTGCTTGCTGTGCTGCCTGTGCTTGCACCCTGTGCTTGCTGTGCTGCCTGTGCTGCCTCTGCTGTGCTGCCTGTGCTTGCTGTGCTGCCTGTGCTTGCTGCCTGTGCTTGCTGCCTGTGCTAGCTGTGCTGCCTGTGCTTGCTGTGCTGCCTGTGCTTGCTGCCTGTGCTGCCTGTGCTGCCTGTGCTTGCTGTGCTGCCTGTGCTTGCTGCCTGTGTTTGCTGCCTGTGCTTGCTGTGCTGAGTGTGCTTGCTGCCTGTGTTTGCTGTGCATGCTGTGCTGCCTGTGCTTGCTGTGCTGCCTGTCCTTGCTGCCTGTGCTTGCTGCCTGTGCTTGCTGTGCTGCCTGTGCTTGCTGCCTGTGCTTGCTGTGCATGCTGTGCTGCCTGTGCTTGCTGTGTTGAGTTTGCTTGCTGTTTGTGCTTGCTGTGCTGCCTGTGCTTGCTGCCTGTGCTTGCTGTGCTGCCTGTGCTTGCTGCGCTGAGTGTGCTTGCTGCCTGTGCTTGCTGTGCTGCCTGTGCTTGCTGCCTGTGCATGCTGTGCTGCCTGCCCTTGCTGCCTGTGCTTGCTGTGCTGCCTGTGCTTGCTGCCTGTGCTTGCTGTGCTGCCTGTGCTTGCTGCCTGTGCTGCCTGTGCTTGCTGCCTGTGCTTGCTGCCTGTGCTTGTCCTTGCTGCCTGTGCTTGCTGTGCTGCCTGAGCTGCCTGTGCTTGCTGCCTGTGCTTGCTGTGCTGCAAGTGCTTGCTGCCTGTACTTGCTGTGCTGCCTGAGCTTGCTGCCTGTGCTTGCTGTGCTGCCTGTGCTTGCTGTGCTGTCTGTGCTTGCTGCCTGTGCTTGCTGTGCTGCCTGTTCTTGCTGCCTGTGCTTGCTGTGCTGCCTGTGATTGCTGCCTGTGCTTGCTGTGCTTGCTGTGCTGTCTGTGCTTGCTGCCTGTGCTTGCTGTGCTCCCTGTGCTTGCTGCCTGTGCTTGCTGCCTGTGCTTGCTGTGCTGCCTGTGCTTGCTGTGCTGTCTGTGCTTGCTGCCTGTGCTGCCTGTTCTTGCTGCGCTGCCTGTGCTTGCTGCCTGTGCTTGCTGCCTGTGCTTGCTGCCTGTGCTTGCTGTGCTGCCTGTGCTTGCTGTGCTGCCTGTGCTTGCTGCCTGTGCTTGCTGTGCTGCCTGTGTTTGCTGCCAGTGCTTGCTGTGCTGCCTGTGCTTGCTGCCTGTGCTGCCTGTGCTTGCTGTGCTGCCTGTGCTGCCTGTGCTTGCTGTGCTGCCTGTGCTTGCTGCCTGTGCTTGCTGCCTGCGCTTGCTGCCTGTGCTTGCTGTGCTGCCTGTGCTTGCTGCCTGTGCTGCCTGTGCTGCCTGTGCTTGCTGCCTGTGCTGCCTGTGCTGCCTGTGCTTGCTGCCTGTGCTTGCTGCCTGTGCTTGCTGTGCTGCCTGTGCTTGGTGTGCTGCCTGTGCTTGCTGCCTGTGTGTGCTGTGCTGCCTGTGCTTGCTGTGCTGAGTGTGCTTGCTGCCTGTGCTTGCTGTGCTGCCTGTGCTTGCTGTGCTGCCTGTGCTTGGTGTGCTGCCTGTGCTTGCTGCCTGTGCTTGCTGTGCTGCCTGTGCTTGCTGCCTGTGCTTGGTGTGCTGCCTGTCCTTGCTGTGCTACCTGTGCTTGCTGTGCTGCCTGTGCTTGCTGCCTGTGCTTGCTGTGCTGCCTGTGCTTGCTGCCTGTGCTGCCTGTGCTTGCTGTGCTGCCTGTGCTTGCTGCCTGTGCTTGCTGCCTGTGCTTGCTGTGCTGCCTGTGCTTGCTGCCTGTGCTTGCTGTGCTGCCTGTGCTTGCTGCCTGTGCTGCCTGTGCTTGCTGTCTGTGCTGCCTGTGCTGCCTGTGCTTGCTGCCTGTGCTTGCTGTGCTGCCTGTGCTTGGTGTGCTGCCTGTGCTTGCACCCTGTGCTTGCTGTGCTGCCTGTGCTGCCTCTGCTGTGCTGCCTGTGCTTGCTGTGCTGCCTGTGCTTGCTGCCTGTGCTTGCTGCCTGTGCTTGCTGTGCTGCCTGTGTTTGCTGCCTGTGCTTGCTGTGCTGCCTGTGCTTGCTGCCTGTGCTGCCTGTGCTGCCTGTGCTTGCTGTGCTGCCTGTGCTTGCTGCCTGTGTTTGCTGCCTGTGCTTGCTGTGCTGAGTGTGCTTGCTGCCTGTGCTTTCTGTGCATGCTGTGCTGCCTGTGCTTGAAGTGCTGCCTGTCCTTGCTGCCTGTGCTTGCTGCCTGTGCTTGCTGTGCTGCCTGTGCTTGCTGCCTGTGCTGCCTGTGCTTGCTGTGCTGCCTGTGCTGCCTGTGCTTGCTGCCTGTGCTTGCTGTGCTGCCTGTGCTTGCTGCCTGTGCTTGCTGTGCTTGCTGCCTGTGCTTGGTGTGCTGCCTGTGCTTGCTGCCTGTGCTTGCTGTGCATGCTGTGCTGCCTGTGCTTGCTGTGTTGAGTTTGCTTGCTGTTTGTGCTTGCTGTGCTGCCTGTGCTTGCTGCCTGTGCTTGCTGTGCTGCCTGTGCTTGCTGCGCTGAGTGTGCTTGCTGCCTGTGCTTGCTGTGCTGCCTGTGCTTGCTGCCTGTGCTTGCTGTGCTGCCTGCCCTTGCTGCCTGTGCTTGCTGTGCTGCCTGTGCTTGCTGCCTGTGCTTGCTGTGCTGCCTGTGCTTGCTGCCTGTGCTGCCTGTGCTTGCTGCCTGTGCTTGCTGCCTGTGCTTGCTGTGCTGCAAGTGCTTGCTGCCTGTACTTGCTGTGCTGCCTGAGCTTGCTGCCTGTGCTTGCTGTGCTGCCTGTGCTGCCTGTGCTTGCTGTGCTGCCTGTGCTTGCTGCCTGTGCTTGCTGTGCTGCCTGTGCTTGCTGCCTGTACTTGCTGTGCTGCCTGTGCTTGCTGCCTGTGCTTGCTGTGCTGCCTGTGCTTGCTGCCTGTACTTGCTGTGCTGCCTGAGCTTGCTGCCTGTGCTTGCTGTGCTGCCTGTGCTTGCTGTGCTGTCTGTGCTTCCTGCCTGTGCTTGCTGCCTGTGCTTGCTGTGCTGTCTGTGCTTGCTGCCTGTGCTTGCTGTGCTGCCTCTGCTTGCTGCGCTGACTGTGCTTGCTGCCTGTGCTTGCTGCCTGTGCTTGCTGCCTGTGCTTGCTGCCTGTGCTTGCTGCCTGTGCTTGCTGTGCTGCCTGATCTGCCTGTGCTTGCTGCCTGTGCTTACTGTGCTGCCTGTGCTTGCTGCCTGTACTTGCTGTGCTGCCTGTTCTTGCTGCGCTGCCTGTGCTTGCTGCCTGTGCTTGCTGCCTGTGCTTGGTGTGCTGCCTGTGCTTGCTGCCTGTGCTTGCTGTGCATGCTGTGCTGCCTGTGCTTGCTGTGCTGAGTGTGCTTGCTGTTTGTGCTTGCTGTGCTGCCTGTGCTTGCTGCCTGTGCTTGCTGTGCTGCCTGTGCTTGCTGCGCTGAGTGTGCTTGCTGCCTGTGCTTGCTGCCTGTGCTTGCTGTGCTGCCTGTGCTGCCTGTGCTTGCTGCCTGTACTTGCTGTGCTGCCTGTGCTTGCTGCCTGTGCTTGCTGTGCTGTCTGTGCTTGCTGCCTGTGCTTGCTGTGCTGCCTGTGTTTGCTGCCTGTGCTTGCTGTGCTGCCTGTGCTTGCTGCCTGTGCTTGCTGTGCTGCCTGTGCTTGCTGTGCTGTCTGTGCTTGCTGCCTGTGCTGCCTGTTCTTGCTGCGCTGCCTGTGCTTGCTGCCTGTGCTTGCTGCCTGTGCTTGCTGCCTGTGCTTGCTGCCTGTGCTTGCTGCCTGTCCTTGCTGCCTGTGCTTGCTGTGCTGCCTGAGCTGCCTGTGCTTGCTGCCTGTGCTTGCTGTGCTGCCTGTGCTTGCTGCCTGTACTTGCTGTGCTGCCTGTGCTTGCTGCCTGTGCTTGCTGCCTGTGCTTGCTGTGCTGCCTGTGCTTGCTGTGCTGTCTGTGCTTGCTGCCTGTGCTTGCTGTGCTGCCTGTTCTTGCTGCGCTGCCTGTGCTTGCTGCCTGTGCTTGCTGCCTGTGCTTGCTGTGCTGCCTGTGCTTGCTGTGCTGCCTTTGCTTGCTGCCTGTGCTTGGTGTGCTGCCTGTGCTTGCTGCCTGTGCTTGCTGTGCTGAGTGTGCTTGCTGTTTGTGCTTGCTGTGCTGCCTGTGCTTGCTGCCTGTGCTTGCTGCGCTGAGTGTGCTTGCTGCCTGTCCTTGCTGTGCTGCCTGTGCTGCCTGTGCTGCCTGTGCTTGCTGCCTGTGCTTGCTGTGCTGTCTGTGCTTGCTGCCTGTGCTTGCTGTGCTGCCTGTGTTTGCTGCCTGTTCTTGCTGCGCTGCCTGTGCTTGCTGCCTGTGCTTGCTGTGCTGCCTGTGCTTGTTGCCTGTGCTTGGTGTGCTGCCTGTGCTTGCTGTGCATGCTGTGCTGCCTGTGCTTGCTGTGCTGCCTGTGCTTGCTGTGCTGCCTGTGCTTGCTGCCTGTGCTTGCTGTGCTGCCTGTGCTTGCTGTGCTGAGTGTGCTTGCTGCCTGTGCTTGCTGCCTGTACTTGCTGTGCTGCCTGTGCTTGCTGCCTGTGCTTGCTGTGCTGTCTGTGGTTGCTGCCTGTGCTTGGTGCGCTGCCTGTGCTTGCTGCCTGTCCTTGCTGCCTGTGCTTGCTGTGCTGCCTGAGCTGCCTGTGCTTGCTGCCTGTGCTTGCTGTGCTGCCTGTGCTTGCTGCCTGTACTTGCTGTGCTGCCTGTGCTTGCTGTCTGTGCTTGCTGTGCTGCCTGTGCTTGCTGTGCTGTCTGTGCTTGCTGCCTGTGCTTGCTGTGCTGCCTGTTCTTGCTGCGCTGCCTGTGCTTGCTGCCTGTGCTTGCTGCCTGTGCTTGCTGTGCTGCCTGTGCTTGCTGTGCTGCCTGTGCTTGCTGTGCTGCCTTTGCTTGCTGCCTGTGCTTGGTGTGCTGCCTGTGCTTGCTGTGCTGAGTGTGCTTGCTGTTTGTGCTTGCTGTGCTGCCTGTGCTTGCTGCCTGTGCTTGCTGCGCTGAGTGTGCTTGCTGCCTGTGCTGCCTGTGCTTGCTGCCTGTGCTTGCTGTGGTGCCTGTGCTTGCACCCTGTGCTTGCTGTGCTGCCTGTGCTGCCTCTGCTGTGCTGCCTGTGCTTGCTGTGCTGCCTGTGCTTGCTGCCTGTGCTTGCTGCCTGTGCTTGCTGTGCTGCCTGTGTTTGCTGCCTGTGCTTGCTGTGCTGCCTGTGCTTGCTGCCTGTGCTGCCTGTGCTGCCTGGGCTTGCTGTGCTGCCTGTGCTTGCTGCCTGTGTTTGCTGCCTGTGCTTGCTGTGCTGCCTGAGCTGCCTGTGCTTGCTGCCTGTGCTTGCTGTGCTGCAAGTGCTTGCTGCCTGTACTTGCTGTGCTGCCTGAGCTTGCTGCCTGTGCTTGCTGTGCTGCCTGTGCTTGCTGCCTGTGCTTGCTGTGCTGCCTGTGCTTGCTGCCTGTACTTGCTGTGCTGCCTGTTCTTGCTGCGCTGCCTGTGCTTGCTGCCTGTACTTGCTGTGCTGCCTGTTCTTGCTGCGCTGCCTGTGCTTGCTGCCTGTGCTTGCTGCCTGTGCTTGCTGTGCTGCCTCTGCTTGCTGCGCTGACTGTGCTTGCTGCCTGTGCTTGCTGCCTGTGCTTGCTGCCTGTGCTTGCTGCCTGTGCTTGCTGCCTGTGCTTGCTGTGCTGCCTGATCTGCCTGTGCTTGCTGCCTGTGCTTGCTGTGCTGCCTGTGCTTGCTGCCTGTACTTGCTGTGCTGCCTGTTCTTGCTGCGCTGCCTGTGCTTGCTGCATGTGCTTGCTGCCTGTGCTTGGTGTGCTGCCTGTGCTTGCTGCCTGTGCTTGCTGTGCATGCTGTGCTGCCTGTGCTTGCTGTGCTGAGTGTGCTTGCTGTTTGTGCTTGCTGTGCTGCCTGTGCTTGCTGCCTGTGCTTGCTGTGCTGCCTGTGCTTGCTGCGCTGAGTGTGCTTGCTGGCTGTGCTTGCTGTGCTGCCTGTGCTTGCTGCCTGTGCTTGCTGTGCTGCCTGTCCTTGCTGCCTGTGCTTGCTGTGCTGCCTGTGCTTGCTGCCTGTGCTTGCTGTGCTGCCTGTGCTTGCTGTGCTGCCTGTGCTTGCTGCCTGTGCTGCCTGTGCTGCCTGTGCTTGCTGCCTGTGCTGCCTGTGCTGCCTGTGCTGCCTGTGCTTGCTGCCTGTGCTTGCTGTGCTGCCTGTGCTTGCTGCCTGTGCTTGCTGTGCTGCCTGTGCTTGCTGTGCTGTCTGTGCTTGCTGCCTGTGCTGCCTGCGCTGAGTGTGCTTGCTGCCTGTGCTTGCTGTGCTGCCTGTGCTTGCACCCTGTGCTTGCTGTGCTGCCTGTGCTGCCTCTGCTGTGCTGCCTGTGCTTGCTGTGCTGCCTGTGCTTGCTGCCTGTGCTTGCTGCCTGTGCTTGCTGTGCTGCCTGTGTTTGCTGCCTGTGCTTGCTGTGCTGCCTGTGCTTGCTGCCTGTGCTGCCTGTGCTGCCTGTGCTTGCTGTGCTGCCTGTGCTTGCTGCCTGTGTTTGCTGCCTGTGCTTGCTGTGCTGAGTGTGCTTGCTGCCTGTGTTTGCTGTGCATGCTGTGCTGCCTGTGCTTGCTGTGCTGCCTGTCCTTGCTGCCTGTGCTTGCTGCCTGTGCTTGCTGTGCTGCCTGTGCTTGCTGCCTGTGCTTGCTGTGCATGCTGTGCTGCCTGTGCTTGCTGTGTTGAGTTTGCTTGCTGTTTGTGCTTGCTGTGCTGCCTGTGCTTGCTGCCTGTGCTTGCTGTGCTGCCTGTGCTTGCTGCGCTGAGTGTGCTTGCTGCCTGTGCTTGCTGTGCTGCCTGTGCTTGCTGCCTGTGCATGCTGTGCTGCCTGCCCTTGCTGCCTGTGCTTGCTGTGCTGCCTGTGCTTGCTGCCTGTGCTTGCTGTGCTGCCTGTGCTTGCTGCCTGTGCTGCCTGTGCTTGCTGCCTGTGCTTGCTGCCTGTGCTTGTCCTTGCTGCCTGTGCTTGCTGTGCTGCCTGAGCTGCCTGTGCTTGCTGCCTGTGCTTGCTGTGCTGCAAGTGCTTGCTGCCTGTACTTGCTGTGCTGCCTGAGCTTGCTGCCTGTGCTTGCTGTGCTGCCTGTGCTTGCTGTGCTGTCTGTGCTTGCTGCCTGTGCTTGCTGTGCTGCCTGTTCTTGCTGCCTGTGCTTGCTGTGCTGCCTGTGATTGCTGCCTGTGCTTGCTGTGCTTGCTGTGCTGTCTGTGCTTGCTGCCTGTGCTTGCTGTGCTCCCTGTGCTTGCTGCCTGTGCTTGCTGCCTGTGCTTGCTGTGCTGCCTGTGCTTGCTGTGCTGTCTGTGCTTGCTGCCTGTGCTGCCTGTTCTTGCTGCGCTGCCTGTGCTTGCTGCCTGTGCTTGCTGCCTGTGCTTGCTGCCTGTGCTTGCTGTGCTGCCTGTGCTTGCTGTGCTGCCTGTGCTTGCTGCCTGTGCTTGCTGTGCTGCCTGTGTTTGCTGCCAGTGCTTGCTGTGCTGCCTGTGCTTGCTGCCTGTGCTGCCTGTGCTGCCTGTGCTTGCTGTGCTGCCTGTGCTTGCTGCCTGTGCTTGCTGCCTGCGCTTGCTGCCTGTGCTTGCTGTGCTGCCTGTGCTTGCTGCCTGTGCTGCCTGTGCTGCCTGTGCTTGCTGCCTGTGCTGCCTGTGCTGCCTGTGCTTGCTGCCTGTGCTTGCTGCCTGTGCTTGCTGTGCTGCCTGTGCTTGGTGTGCTGCCTGTGCTTGCTGCCTGTGTGTGCTGTGCTGCCTGTGCTGAGTGTGCTTGCTGCCTGTGCTTGCTGTGCTGCCTGTGCTTGCTGTGCTGCCTGTGCTTGGTGTGCTGCCTGTGCTTGCTGCCTGTGCTTGCTGTGCTGCCTGTGCTTGCTGCCTGTGCTTGGTGTGCTGCCTGTCCTTGCTGTGCTACCTGTGCTTGCTGTGCTGCCTGTGCTTGCTGCCTGTGCTTGCTGTGCTGCCTGTGCTTGCTGCCTGTGCTGCCTGTGCTTGCTGTGCTGCCTGTGCTTGCTGCCTGTGCTTGCTGCCTGTGCTTGCTGTGCTGCCTGTGCTTGCTGCCTGTGCTTGCTGTGCTGCCTGTGCTTGCTGCCTGTGCTGCCTGTGCTTGCTGTCTGTGCTGCCTGTGCTGCCTGTGCTTGCTGCCTGTGCTTGCTGTGCTGCCTGTGCTTGGTGTGCTGCCTGTGCTTGCACCCTGTGCTTGCTGTGCTGCCTGTGCTGCCTCTGCTGTGCTGCCTGTGCTTGCTGTGCTGCCTGTGCTTGCTGCCTGTGCTTGCTGCCTGTGCTTGCTGTGCTGCCTGTGTTTGCTGCCTGTGCTTGCTGTGCTGCCTGTGCTTGCTGCCTGTGCTGCCTGTGCTGCCTGTGCTTGCTGTGCTGCCTGTGCTTGCTGCCTGTGTTTGCTGCCTGTGCTTGCTGTGCTGAGTGTGCTTGCTGCCTGTGCTTTCTGTGCATGCTGTGCTGCCTGTGCTTGAAGTGCTGCCTGTCCTTGCTGCCTGTGCTTGCTGCCTGTGCTTGCTGTGCTGCCTGTGCTTGCTGCCTGTGCTGCCTGTGCTTGCTGTGCTGCCTGTGCTGCCTGTGCTTGCTGCCTGTGCTTGCTGTGCTGCCTGTGCTTGCTGCCTGTGCTTGCTGTGCTGCCTGTGCTTGCTGCCTGTGCTTGGTGTGCTGCCTGTGCTTGCTGCCTGTGCTTGCTGTGCATGCTGTGCTGCCTGTGCTTGCTGTGTTGAGTTTGCTTGCTGTTTGTGCTTGCTGTGCTGCCTGTGCTTGCTGCCTGTGCTTGCTGTGCTGCCTGTGCTTGCTGCGCTGAGTGTGCTTGCTGCCTGTGCTTGCTGTGCTGCCTGTGCTTGCTGCCTGTGCTTGCTGTGCTGCCTGCCCTTGCTGCCTGTGCTTGCTGTGCTGCCTGTGCTTGCTGCCTGTGCTTGCTGTGCTGCCTGTGCTTGCTGCCTGTGCTGCCTGTGCTTGCTGCCTGTGCTTGCTGCCTGTGCTTGCTGCCTGTGCTTGTCCTTGCTGCCTGTGCTTGCTGTGCTGCCTGAGCTGCCTGTGCTTGCTGCCTGTGCTTGCTGTGCTGCAAGTGCTTGCTGCCTGTACTTGCTGTGCTGCCTGAGCTTGCTGCCTGTGCTTGCTGTGCTGCCTGTGCTGCCTGTGCTTGCTGTGCTGCCTGTGCTTGCTGCCTGTGCTTGCTGTGCTGCCTGTGCTTGCTGCCTGTACTTGCTGTGCTGCCTGTGCTTGCTGCCTGTGCTTGCTGTGCTGCCTGTGCTTGCTGCCTGTACTTGCTGTGCTGCCTGAGCTTGCTGCCTGTGCTTGCTGTGCTGCCTGTGCTTGCTGTGCTGTCTGTGCTTCCTGCCTGTGCTTGCTGCCTGTGCTTGCTGTGCTGTCTGTGCTTGCTGCCTGTGCTTGCTGTGCTGCCTCTGCTTGCTGCGCTGACTGTGCTTGCTGCCTGTGCTTGCTGCCTGTGCTTGCTGCCTGTGCTTGCTGCCTGTGCTTGCTGCCTGTGCTTGCTGTGCTGCCTGATCTGCCTGTGCTTGCTGCCTGTGCTTGCTGTGCTGCCTGTGCTTGCTGCCTGTACTTGCTGTGCTGCCTGTTCTTGCTGCGCTGCCTGTGCTTGCTGCCTGTGCTTGCTGCCTGTGCTTGGTGTGCTGCCTGTGCTTGCTGCCTGTGCTTGCTGTGCATGCTGTGCTGCCTGTGCTTGCTGTGCTGAGTGTGCTTGCTGTTTGTGCTTGCTGTGCTGCCTGTGCTTGCTGCCTGTGCTTGCTGTGCTGCCTGTGCTTGCTGCGCTGAGTGTGCTTTCTGCCTGTGCTTGCTGCCTGTGCTTGCTGTGCTGCCTGTGCTGCCTGTGCTTGCTGCCTGTACTTGCTGTGCTGCCTGTGCTTGCTGCCTGTGCTTGCTGTGCTGTCTGTGCTTGCTGCCTGTGCTTGCTGTGCTGCCTGTGTTTGCTGCCTGTGCTTGCTGTGCTGCCTGTGCTTGCTGCCTGTGCTTGCTGTGCTGTCTGTGCTTGCTGCCTGTGCTGCCTGTTCTTGCTGCGCTGCCTGTGCTTGCTGCCTGTGCTTGCTGCCTGTGCTTGCTGCCTGTGCTTGCTGCCTGTGCTTGCTGCCTGTCCTTGCTGCCTGTGCTTGCTGTGCTGCCTGAGCTGCCTGTGCTTGCTGCCTGTGCTTGCTGTGCTGCCTGTGCTTGCTGCCTGTACTTGCTGTGCTGCCTGTGCTTGCTGCCTGTGCTTGCTGCCTGTGCTTGCTGTGCTGCCTGTGCTTGCTGTGCTGTCTGTGCTTGCTGCCTGTGCTTGCTGTGCTGCCTGTTCTTGCTGCGCTGCCTGTGCTTGCTGCCTGTGCTTGCTGCCTGTGCTTGCTGTGCTGCCTGTGCTTGCTGTGCTGCCTTTGCTTGCTGCCTGTGCTTGGTGTGCTGCCTGTGCTTGCTGCCTGTGCTTGCTGTGCTGAGTGTGCTTGCTGTTTGTGCTTGCTGTGCTGCCTGTGCTTGCTGCCTGTGCTTGCTGCGCTGAGTGTGCTTGCTGCCTGTCCTTGCTGTGCTGCCTGTGCTGCCTGTGCTGCCTGTGCTTGCTGCCTGTGCTTGCTGTGCTGCCTGTGCTTGCTGTCTGTGCTTGCTGCCTGTGCTTGCTGTGCTGCCTGTGTTTGCTACCTGTTCTTGCTGCGCTGCCTGTGCTTGCTGCCTGTGCTTGCTGTGCTGCCTGTGCTTGTTGCCTGTGCTTGGTGTGCTGCCTGTGCTTGCTGTGCATGCTGTGCTGCCTGTGCTTGCTGTGCTGCCTGTGCTTGCTGTGCTGCCTGTGCTTGCTGCCTGTGCTTGCTGTGCTGCCTGTGCTTGCTGTGCTGAGTGTGCTTGCTGCCTGTGCTTGCTGCCTGTACTTGCTGTGCTGCCTGTGCTTGCTGCCTGTGCTTGCTGTGCTGTCTGTGGTTGCTGCCTGTGCTTGGTGCGCTGCCTGTGCTTGCTGCCTGTCCTTGCTGCCTGTGCTTGCTGTGCTGCCTGAGCTGCCTGTGCTTGCTGCCTGTGCTTGCTGTGCTGCCTGTGCTTGCTGCCTGTACTTGCTGTGCTGCCTGTGCTTGCTGCCTGTGCTTGCTGTGCTGCCTGTGCTTGCTGTGCTGTCTGTGCTTGCTGCCTGTGCTTGCTGTGCTGCCTGTTCTTGCTGCGCTGCCTGTGCTTGCTGCCTGTGCTTGCTGCCTGTGCTTGCTGTGCTGCCTGTGCTTGCTGTGCTGCCTGTGCTTGCTGTGCTGCCTTTGCTTGCTGCCTGTGCTTGGTGTGCTGCCTGTGCTTGCTGCCTGTGCTTGCTGTGCTGAGTGTGCTTGCTGTTTGTGCTTGCTGTGCTGCCTGTGCTTGCTGCCTGTGCTTGCTGCGCTGAGTGTGCTTGCTGCCTGTGCTTGCTGTGCTGCCTGTGCTTGCTGCCTGTGCTTGCTGTGGTGCCTGTGCTTGCACCCTGTGCTTGCTGTGCTGCCTGTGCTGCCTCTGCTGTGCTGCCTGTGCTTGCTGTGCTGCCTGTGCTTGCTGCCTGTGCTTGCTGCCTGTGCTTGCTGTGCTGCCTGTGTTTGCTGCCTGTGCTTGCTGTGCTGCCTGTGCTTGCTGCCTGTGCTGCCTGTGCTGCCTGTGCTTGCTGTGCTGCCTGTGCTTGCTGCCTGTGTTTGCTGCCTGTGCTTGCTGTGCTGCCTGAGCTGCCTGTGCTTGCTGCCTGTGCTTGCTGTGCTGCAAGTGCTTGCTGCCTGTACTTGCTGTGCTGCCTGAGCTTGCTGCCTGTGCTTGCTGTGCTGCCTGTGCTTGCTGCCTGTGCTTGCTGTGCTGCCTGTGCTTGCTGCCTGTACTTGCTGTGCTGCCTGTTCTTGCTGCGCTGCCTGTGCTTGCTGCCTGTACTTGCTGTGCTGCCTGTTCTTGCTGCGCTGCCTGTGCTTGCTGCCTGTGCTTGCTGCCTGTGCTTGCTGTGCTGCCTCTGCTTGCTGCGCTGACTGTGCTTGCTGCCTGTGCTTGCTGCCTGTGCTTGCTGCCTGTGCTTGCTGCCTGTGCTTGC
The DNA here is from genome assembly GCA_963942575.1 of Priocnemis perturbator. Classification (NCBI taxonomy): domain Eukaryota; kingdom Metazoa; phylum Arthropoda; class Insecta; order Hymenoptera; family Pompilidae; genus Priocnemis; species Priocnemis perturbator. The sequence continues at coordinate 130,060 of CAWWDK010000226.1, read as the reverse complement.
TGCCTGTGCTTGCTGTGCTGCCTGATCTGCCTGTGCTTGCTGCCTGTGCTTGCTGTGCTGCCTGTGCTTGCTGCCTGTACTTGCTGTGCTGCCTGTTCTTGCTGCGCTGCCTGTGCTTGCTGCATGTGCTTGCTGCCTGTGCTTGGTGTGCTGCCTGTGCTTGCTGCCTGTGCTTGCTGTGCATGCTGTGCTGCCTGTGCTTGCTGTGCTGAGTGTGCTTGCTGTTTGTGCTTGCTGTGCTGCCTGTGCTTGCTGCCGTGCTTGCTGTGCTGCCTGTGCTTGCTGCGCTGAGTGTGCTTGCTGGCTGTGCTTGCTGCGCTGAGTGTGCTTGCTGGCTGTGCTTGCTGTGCTGCCTGTCCTTGCTGCCTGTGCTTGCTGTGCTGCCTGTGCTTGCTGCCTGTGCTTGCTGCCTGTGCTTGCTGTGCTGCCTGTGCTTGCTGTGCTGCCTGTGCTTGCTGCCTGTGCTGCCTGTGCTGCCTGTGCTTGCTGCCTGTGCTGCCTGTGCTGCCTGTGCTGCCTGTGCTTGCTGCCTGTGCTTGCTGTGCTGCCTGTGCTTGCTGCCTGTACTTGCTGTGCTGCCTGTGCTTGCTGTGCTGTCTGTACTTGCTGCCTGTGCTTGCTGTGCTGCCTGTGCTTGCTGCGCTGCCTGTGCTTGCTGCCTGTGCTTGCTGTGCTGCCTGTGCTTGCTGTGCTGTCTGTGCTTGCTGCCTGTGCTGCCTGTGCTTGCTGCCTGTGCTTGCTGTGCTGCCTGTGCTTGCTGCCTGTGCTTGCTGTGCTGCCTGTGCTTGCTGTGCTGTCTGTGCTTGCTGCCTGTGCTGCCTGTTCTTGCTGCGCTGCCTGTGCTTGCTGCCTGTGCTTGCTGTGCTGCCTGTGCTTGTTGCCTGTGCTTGGTGTGCTGCCTGTGCTTGCTGTGCATGCTGTGCTGCCTGTGCTTGCTGTGCTGCCTGTGCTTGCTGTGCTGCCTGTGCTTGCTGCCTGTGCTTGCTGTGCTGCCTGTGCTTGCTGTGCTGAGTGTGCTTGCTGCCTGTGCTTGCTGCCTGTACTTGCTGTGCTGCCTGTGCTTGCTGCCTGTGCTTGCTGTGCTGTCTGTGGTTGCTGCCTGTGCTTGCTGCGCTGCCTGTGCTTGCTGTGCTGCCTGTGCTTGCTGCCTGTGTTTGCTGCCTGTGCTTGCTGTGCTGCCTGAGCTGCCTGTGCTTGCTGCCTGTGCTTGCTGTGCTGCAAGTGCTTGCTGCCTGTACTTGCTGTGCTGCCTGAGCTTGCTGCCTGTGCTTGCTGTGCTGCCTGTGCTTGCTGCCTGTGCTTGCTGTGCTGCCTGTGTTTGCTGCCTGTGCTTGCTGTGCTGCCTGTGCTTGCTGCCTGTGCTGCCTGTGCTGCCTGTGCTTGCTGTGCTGCCTGTGCTTGCTGCCTGTGTTTGCTGCCTGTGCTTGCTGTGCTGCCTGAGCTGCCTGTGCTTGCTGCCTGTGCTTGCTGTGCTGCAAGTGCTTGCTGCCTGTACTTGCTGTGCTGCCTGAGCTTGCTGCCTGTGCTTGCTGTGCTGCCTGTGCTTGCTGTGCTGTCTGTGCTTGCTGCCTGTGCTTGCTGTGCTGCCTGTTCTTGCTGCCTGTGCTTGCTGTGTTGCCTGTGATTGCTGCCTGTGCTTGCTGTGCTGCCTGTGCTGCCTGTGCATGCTGCCTGTGCTTGCTGTGCTGCCTGTGCTTGCTGCCTGTACTTGCTGTGCTGCCTGTGCTTGCTGCCTGTGCTTGCTGTGCTGCCTGTGCTTGCTGTGCTGTCTGTGCTTGCTGCCTGTGCTTGCTGTGCTCCCTGTGCTTGCTGCCTGTGCTTGCTGTGCTGCCTGTGCTTGCTGCCTGTGCTTGCTGTGCTGCCTGTGCTTGCTGTGCTGTCTGTGCTTGCTGCCTGTGCTGCCTGTTCTTGCTGCGCTGCCTGTGCTTGCTGCCTGTGCTTGCTGCCTGTGCTTGCTGCCTGTGCTTGCTGCCTGTACTTGCTGTGCTGCCTGTTCTTGCTGCGCTGCCTGTGCTTGCTGCCTGTACTTGCTGTGCTGCCTGTTCTTGCTGCGCTGCCTGTGCTTGCTGCCTGTGCTTGCTGCCTGTGCTTGCTGTGCTGCCTCTGCTTGCTGCGCTGACTGTGCTTGCTGCCTGTGCTTGCTGCCTGTGCTTGCTGCCTGTGCTTGCTGCCTGTGCTTGCTGCCTGTGCTTGCTGCCTGTGCTTGCTGTGCTGCCTGATCTGCCTGTGCTTGCTGCCTGTGCTTGCTGTGCTGCCTGTGCTTGCTGCCTGTACTTGCTGTGCTGCCTGTTCTTGCTGCGCTGCCTGTGCTTGCTGCATGTGCTTGCTGCCTGTGCTTGGTGTGCTGCCTGTGCTTGCTGCCTGTGCTTGCTGTGCATGCTGTGCTGCCTGTGCTTGCTGTGCTGAGTGTGCTTGCTGTTTGTGCTTGCTGTGCTGCCTGTGCTTGCTGCCTGTGCTTGCTGTGCTGCCTGTGCTTGCTGCGCTGAGTGTGCTTGCTGGCTGTGCTTGCTGCGCTGAGTGTGCTTGCTGGCTGTGCTTGCTGTGCTGCCTGTCCTTGCTGCCTGTGCTTGCTGTGCTGCCTGTGCTTGCTGCCTGTGCTTGCTGCCTGTGCTTGCTGTGCTGCCTGTGCTTGCTGTGCTGCCTGTGCTTGCTGCCTGTGCTGCCTGTGCTGCCTGTGCTTGCTGCCTGTGCTGCCTGTGCTGCCTGTGCTGCCTGTGCTTGCTGCCTGTGCTTGCTGTGCTGCCTGTGCTTGCTGCCTGTACTTGCTGTGCTGCCTGTGCTTGCTGTGCTGTCTGTACTTGCTGCCTGTGCTTGCTGTGCTGCCTGTGCTTGCTGCGCTGCCTGTGCTTGCTGCCTGTGCTTGCTGTGCTGCCTGTGCTTGCTGTGCTGTCTGTGCTTGCTGCCTGTGCTGCCTGTGCTTGCTGCCTGTGCTTGCTGTGCTGCCTGTGCTTGCTGCCTGTGCTTGCTGTGCTGCCTGTGCTTGCTGTGCTGTCTGTGCTTGCTGCCTGTGCTGCCTGTTCTTGCTGCGCTGCCTGTGCTTGCTGCCTGTGCTTGCTGTGCTGCCTGTGCTTGTTGCCTGTGCTTGGTGTGCTGCCTGTGCTTGCTGTGCATGCTGTGCTGCCTGTGCTTGCTGTGCTGCCTGTGCTTGCTGTGCTGCCTGTGCTTGCTGCCTGTGCTTGCTGTGCTGCCTGTGCTTGCTGTGCTGAGTGTGCTTGCTGCCTGTGCTTGCTGCCTGTACTTGCTGTGCTGCCTGTGCTTGCTGCCTGTGCTTGCTGTGCTGTCTGTGGTTGCTGCCTGTGCTTGCTGCGCTGCCTGTGCTTGCTGTGCTGCCTGTGCTTGCTGCCTGTGTTTGCTGCCTGTGCTTGCTGTGCTGCCTGAGCTGCCTGTGCTTGCTGCCTGTGCTTGCTGTGCTGCAAGTGCTTGCTGCCTGTACTTGCTGTGCTGCCTGAGCTTGCTGCCTGTGCTTGCTGTGCTGCCTGTGCTTGCTGCCTGTGCTTGCTGTGCTGCCTGTGTTTGCTGCCTGTGCTTGCTGTGCTGCCTGTGCTTGCTGCCTGTGCTGCCTGTGCTGCCTGTGCTTGCTGTGCTGCCTGTGCTTGCTGCCTGTGTTTGCTGCCTGTGCTTGCTGTGCTGCCTGAGCTGCCTGTGCTTGCTGCCTGTGCTTGCTGTGCTGCAAGTGCTTGCTGCCTGTACTTGCTGTGCTGCCTGAGCTTGCTGCCTGTGCTTGCTGTGCTGCCTGTGCTTGCTGTGCTGTCTGTGCTTGCTGCCTGTGCTTGCTGTGCTGCCTGTTCTTGCTGCCTGTGCTTGCTGTGTTGCCTGTGATTGCTGCCTGTGCTTGCTGTGCTGCCTGTGCTGCCTGTGCATGCTGCCTGTGCTTGCTGTGCTGCCTGTGCTTGCTGCCTGTACTTGCTGTGCTGCCTGTGCTTGCTGCCTGTGCTTGCTGTGCTGCCTGTGCTTGCTGTGCTGTCTGTGCTTGCTGCCTGTGCTTGCTGTGCTCCCTGTGCTTGCTGCCTGTGCTTGCTGTGCTGCCTGTGCTTGCTGCCTGTGCTTGCTGTGCTGCCTGTGCTTGCTGTGCTGTCTGTGCTTGCTGCCTGTGCTGCCTGTTCTTGCTGCGCTGCCTGTGCTTGCTGCCTGTGCTTGCTGCCTGTGCTTGCTGCCTGTGCTTGCTGCTTGTGCTTGCTGTGCTGCCTGTGCTTGCTGCCTGTGCTTGCTGTGGTGCCTGTGCTTGCTGCCTGTGCTGCCTGTGCTTGCTGTCTGTGCTGCCTGTGCTGCCTGTGCTTGCTGCCTGTGCTTGCTGTGCTGCCTGTGCTTGGTGTGCTGCCTGTGCTTGCTGCCTGTGCGTGCTGTGCTGCCTGTGCTTGCTGTGCTGAGTGTGCTTGCTGCCTGTGCTTGCTGTGCTGCCTGTGCTTGCTGTGCTGCCTGTGCTTGCTGCCTGTACTTGCTGTGCTGCCTGTGCTTGCTGCCTGGGCTTGCTGTGCTGTCTGTGGTTGCTGCCTGTGCTTGCTGTGCTGCCTGTGCTTGCTGCGCTGCCTGTGCTTGTTGCCTGTCCTTGCTGCCTGTGCTTGCTGTGCTGCCTGAGCTTGCTGCCTGTGCTTTCTGTGCTGCCTGTGCTTGCTGTGCTGCCTGTGCTTGGTGTGCTGCCTGTACTTGCTGCCTGTGCTTGCTGTGCATGATGTGCTCCCTGTGCTTGCTGTGCTGAGTGTGCTTGCTGTTTGTGCTTGCTGTGCTGCCTGTGCTTGCTGCCTGTGCTTGCTGCGCTGAGTGTGCTTGCTGCCTGTGCTTGCTGTGCTGCCTGTGCTTGCTGCCTGTGCTTGCTGTGCTGCCTGTGCTGCCTCTGCTGTGCTGCCTGTGCTTGCTGCCTGTGCTTGCTGCCTGTGCTTGCTGTGCTGCCTGTGTTTGCTGCCAGTGCTTGCTGTGCTGCCTATGCTTGCTGCCTGTGCTGCCTGTGCTTGCTGTGCTGCCTGTGCTGCCTGTGCTTGCTGTGCTGCCTGTGCTTGCTGCCTGTGCTTGCTGCCTGTTCTTGCTGCCTGTGCTTGCTGTGCTGCCTGTGCTTGCTGTGCTGCCTGTGCTTGCTGCCTGTGCTGCCTGTGCTTGCTGCCTGTGCTGCCTGTGCTGCCTGTGCTTGCTGCCTGTGCTTGCTGCCTGTGCTTGCTGTGCTGCCTGTGCTTGGTGTGCTGCCTGTGCTTGCTGCCTGTGAGTGCTGTGCTGCCTGTGCTTGCTGTGCTGAGTGTGCTTGCTGCCTGTGCTTGCTGTGCTGCCTGTGCTTGCTGCCTGTGCTGCCTGTGCTTGCTGTCTGTGCTGCCTGTGCTGCCTGTGCTTGCTGCCTGTGCTTGCTGTGCTGCCTGTGCTTGGTGTGCTGCCTGTGCTTGCTGCCTGTGCGTGCTGTGCTGCCTGTGCTTGCTGTGCTGAGTGTGCTTGCTGCCTGTGCTTGCTGTGCTGCCTGTGCTTGCTATGCTGCCTGTGCTTGCTGTGCTGCCTGTGCTTGCTGCCTGTGCTTGCTGTGCTGCCTGTGCTTGCTGCCTGTGCTTGCTGTTTGTGCTTGCTGTGCTGCCTGTGCTTGCTGCCTGTGCTTGCTGTGCTGCCTGTGCTTGCTGTGCTGAGTGTGCTTGCTGCCTGTGCTTGCTGTGCTGCCTGTGCTTGCTGCCTGTGCTTGCTGTGCTGCCTGTGCTGCCTCTGCTGTGCTGCCTGTGCTGCCTGTGCTTGCTGCCTGTGCTTGCAACCTGTGCTTGCTGTGCTGCCTGTGCTTGCTGCATGTGCTTGCTGTGCTGCCTGTGCTTGCTGTTTGTGCTTGCTGTGCTGCCTGTGTTTGCTGCCTGTCCTTGCTGTGCTGCCTGTGCTGCCTGTGCTGCCTGTGCTTGCTGCCTGTGCTTGCTGTGCTGCCTGTGCTTGCTGCCTGTGCTTGCTGTGCTGCCTGTGCTTGCTGCCTGTGCTTGCTGTGCTGCCTGTGCTTGCTGCCTGTGCTTGCTGTGCTGCCTGTGCTTGCTGCTTGTGCTTGCTGTGCTGTCTGTGCTTGCTGCGCTGCCTGTGCTTGCTGCCTGTGCTTGCTGTGCTATCTGTGCTTGCTGCCTGTGCTTGCTGTGCTGTCTGTGCTTGCTGCCTGTGCTTGCTGTGCTGTCTGTGCTTGCTGCCTGTGCTTGCTGTGCTGCCTGTGCTTGCTGCGCTGACTGTGCTTGCTGCCTGTGCTTGCTGTCTGTGCTTGCTGCCTGTGCTTGCTGCCTGTGCTTGTCCTTGCTGCCTGTGCTTGCTGTTTGTGCTTGCTGTGCTGCCTGTGTTTGCTGCCTGTGCTTGCTGTGCTGCCTGTGCTTGCTGCCTGTGCTTGCTGTGCTGCCTGTGCTGCCTGTGCTTGCTGCCTGTGCTTGCTGTGCTGCCTGTGCTTGCTGTGCTGCCTGAGCTGCCTGTGCTTGCTACCTGTGCTTGCTGTGCTGCCTGTGCTTGCTGCCTGTACTTGCTGTGCTGCCTGTGCTTGCTGCCTGTGCTTACTGTGCTGCCTGTGCTTGCTGTGCTGTCTGTGCTTGCTGCCTGTGCTTGCTGTGCTGCCTGTGCAGCCTGTGCTTGCTGTGCTGCCTGTGCTTGCTGCATGTGCTTGCTGTGCTGCCTGTGCTTGCTGTTTGTGCTTGCTGTGCTGCCTGTGCTGCCTGTGCTGCCTGTGCTTGCTGCCTGTGCTTGCTGTGCTGCCTGTGCTTGCTGCCTGTGCTTGCTGTGCTGCCTGTGCTTGCTGTGCTGCCTGTGCTTGCTGTGCTGCCTGTGCTTGCTGCCTGTGCTTGCTGTGCTGCCTGTGCTTGCTGCTTGTGCTTGCTGTGCTGTCTGTGCTTGCTGCGCTGCCTGTGCTTGCTGCCTGTGCTTGCTGTGCTGCCTGTGCTTGCTGCCTGTGCTTGCTGTGCTGTCTGTGCTTGCTGCGCTGCCTGTGCTTGCTGCCTGTGCTTGCTGTGCTGCCTGATCTGCCTGTGCTTGCTGCCTGTGCTTGCTGTGCTGCCTGTGCTTGCTGCCTGTACTTGCTGTGCTGCCTGTTCTTGCTGCGCTGCCTGTGCTTGCTGCCTGTGCTTGCTGCCTGTGCTTGGTGTGCTGCCTGTGCTTGCTGCCTGTGCTTGCTGTGCATGCTGTGCTGCCTGTGCTTGCTGTGCTGCCTGTGCTTGCTGCCTGTGCTTGCTGTGCTGCCTGTGCTTGCTGCCTGTACTTGCTGTGCTGCCTGAGCTTGCTGCCTGTGCTTGCTGTGCTGCCTGTGCTTGCTGTGCTGTCTGTGCTTCCTGCCTGTGCTTGCTGTGCTGCCTGTTCTTGCTGCCTGTGCTTGCTGTGCTGCCTGTGCTTGCTGCCTGTGCTTGCTGTGCTTCCTGTGCTGCCTGTGCTTGCTGCCTGTGCTTGCTGTGCTGCCTGTGCTTGCTGTGCTGCCTGTGCTTGCTGCCTGTGCTTGCTGTGCTGCCTGTGCTTGCTGCATGTGCTTGCTGTGCTGCCTGTGCTTGCTGCCTGTGCTTGGTGTGCTGCCTGTGCTTGCTGCCTGTGCTTGCTGTGCATGCTGTGCTGCCTGTGCTTGCTGTGCTGAGTGTGCTTGCTGTTTGTGCTTGCTGTGCTGTCTGTGCTTGCTGGCTGTGCTGCCTGTGCTGCCTGTGCTTGCTGCCTGTGCTTGCTGTGCTGCCTGTGCTTGCTGTGCTGAGTGTGCTTGCTGTGCTGCCTGTGCTTGCTGCCTGTGCTTGGTGTGCTGCCTGTCCTTGCTGCCTGTGCTTGCTGTGCATGCTGTGCTGCCTGTGCTTGCTGTGCTGCCTGTGCTTGCTGCCTGTGCTTGCTGCCTGTGCTTGCTGTGCTGCCTGTGCTTGCTGCCTGTGCTGCCTGTGCTTGCTGTGCTGCCTGTGCTTGCTGCCTGTGCTTGCTGCCTGTGCTTGCTGTGCTGCCTGTGCTTGCTGCCTGTGCTTGCTGTGCTGCCTGTGCTTGCTGTGCTGCCTGTGCTTGCTGCCTGTGCTGCCTGTGCTGTCTGTGCTTGCTGCCTGTGCTTGCTGTGCTGAGTGTGCTTGCTGTTTGTGCTTGCTGTGCTGCCTGTGCTTGCTGCCTGTGCTTGCTGCCTGTGCTTGCTGTGCTGCCTGTGCTTGCTGCCTGTGCTTGCTGTGCTGCCTGTGCTTGCTGCCTGTGCTGCCTGTGCTGTCTGTGCTTGCTGCCTGTGCTTGCTGTGCTGAGTGTGCTTGCTGTTTGTGCTTGCTGTGCTGCCTGTGCTTGCTGCCTGTGCTTGCTGCCTGTGCTTGCTGTGCTGCCTGTGCATGCTGTGCTGAGTGTGCTTGTTGCCTGTGCTTGCTGTGCTGCCTGTGCTTGCTGCCTGTGCTTGCTGTGCTGCCTGTCCTTGCTGCCTGTGCTTGCTGTGCTGCCTGTGCTTGCTGCCTGTGCTTGCTGTGCTGCCTGTGCTGCCTCTGCTGTGCTGCCTGTGCTGCCTGTGCTTGCTGCCTGTGCTTGCTGTGCTGCCTGTGCTTGCTGCCTGTGCTTGCTGTGCTGCCTGTGCTTGCTGTGCTGAGTGTGCTTGCTGTGCTGCCTGTGCTTGCTGCCTGTGCTTGGTGTGCTGCCTGTGCTTGCTGCCTGTGCTTGCTGTGCATGCTGTGCTGCCTGTGCTTGCTGTGCTGCCTGTGCTTGCTGCCTGTGCTTGCTGTGCTGCCTGTGCTTGCTGCCTGTACTTGCTGTGCTGCCTGAGCTTGCTGCCTGTGCTTGCTGTGCTGCCTGTGCTTGCTGTGCTGCCTGTGCTTGCTGTGCTGAGTGTGCTTGTTGCCTGTGCTTGCTGTGCTGCCTGTGCTTGCTGCCTGTGCTTGCTGTGCTGCCTGTCCTTGCTGCCTGTGCTTGCTGTGCTGCCTGTGCTTGCTGCCTGTGCTTGCTGTGCTGCCTGTGCTGCCTCTGCTGTGCTGCCTGTGCTGCCTGTGCTTGCTGCCTGTGCTTGCTGTGCTGCCTGTGCTTGCTGCATGTGCTTGCTGTGCTGCCTGTGCTTGCTGCCTGTGCTTGGTGTGCTGCCTGTGCTTGCTGCCTGTGCTTGCTGTGCATGCTGTGCTGCCTGTGCTTGCTGTGCTGAGTGTGCTTGCTGTTTGTGCTTGCTGTGCTGTCTGTGCTTGCTGCCTGTGCTGCCTGTGCTGCCTGTGCTTGCTGCCTGTGCTTGCTGTGCTGCCTGTGCTTGCTGTGCTGAGTGTGCTTGCTGTGCTGCCTGTGCTTGCTGCCTGTGCTTGGTGTGCTGCCTGTGCTTGCTGCCTGTGCTTGCTGTGCATGCTGTGCTGCCTGTGCTTGCTGTGCTGCCTGTGCTTGCTGCCTGTGCTTGCTGTGCTGCCTGTGCTTGCTGCCTGTACTTGCTGTGCTGCCTGAGCTTGCTGCCTGTGCTTGCTGTGCTGCCTGTGCTTGCTGTGCTGCCTGTGCTGCCTCTGCTGTGCTGCCTGTGCTGCCTGTGCTTGCTGCCTGTGCTGCCTGTGCTGCCTGTGCTTGCTGCCTGTGCTTGCTGTGCTGCCTGTGCTTGCTGTGCTGAGTGTGCTTGCTGCCTGTGCTTGCTGTGCTGCCTGTGCTTGCTGCCTATGCTTGCTGCCTGTGCTTGCTGTGCTGCCTGTGCTTGCTGCCTGTGCTTGCTGCCTGTGCTTGCTGTGCTGCCTGTGCTTGCTGTGCTGTCTGTGCTTGCAGCCTGTGCTTGCTGTGCTGCCTGTTCTTGCTGCGCTGCCTGTGCTTGCTGCCTGTGCTTGCTGCCTGTGCTTGCTGTGCTGCCTGCGCTTGCTGCCTGTGATTGGCGTGCTGCCTGTGCTTGGTGTGCTGCCTGTGCTGGCTGTGCATGCTGTGCTGCCTGTGCTTGCTGCCTGTGCTTGCTGTGCTGCCTGTCCTTGCTGCCTGTGCTTGCTGTGCTGCCTGTGCTTGCTGCCTGTGCTTGCTGTGCTGCCTGTGCTTGCTGCCTGTGCTGCCTGTGCCTGCTGTGCTGCCTGTGCTGCCTGTGCTTGCTGCCTGTGCTTGCTGTGCTGCCTGTGCTTGCTGCCTGTGCTTGCTGTGCTGCCTGTGCTTCCTGCCTGTGCTTGCTGTGCTGCCTGTGCTTGCTGCCTGTGCTTGCTGTGCTGTCTGTGCTTGCTGCCTGTGCTTGCTGTGCTGCCTGTGCTTGCTGCGCTGCCTGTGCTTGCTGCCTGTGCTTGCTGCCTGTGCTTGTCCTTGCTGCCTGTGCTTGCTGTGCTACCTGAGCTGCCAGTGCTTGCTGCCTGTGCTTTCTGTGCTGCCTGTGCTTGCTGCCTGTACTTGCTGTGCTGCCTGTGCTTGCTGCCTGTGCTTGCTGTGCTGCCTGTGCTTGCTGTGCTGTCTGTGCTTGCAGCCTGTGCTTGCTGTGCTGCCTGTTCTTGCTGCGCTGCCTGTGCTTGCTGCCTGTGCTTGCTGCCTGTGCTTGTCCTTGCTGCCTGTGTTTGCTGTGCTGCCTGAGCTGCCTGTGCTTGTTGCCTGTGCTTGCTGTGCTGCCTGTGCTTGCTGCCTGTACTTGCTGTGCTGCCTGAGCTTGCTGCCTGTGCTTGCTGTGCTGCCTGTGCTTGGTGTGCTGCCTGTGCTTGCTGCCTGTGCTTGCTGTGCATGCTGTGCTGCCTGTGCTTGCTGTGCTGAGTGTTCTTGCTGTTTGTGCTTGCTGTGCTGCCTGTGCTTGCTGCCTGTGCTGCCTGTGCTGCCTGTGCTTGCTGCCTGTGCTTGCTGTGCTGCCTGTGCTTGCTGTGCTGAGTGTGCTTGCTGCCTGTGCTTGCTGTGCTGCCTGTGCTTGCTGCCTATGCTTGCTGCCTGTGCTTGCTGTGCTGCCTGTGCTTGCTGCCTGTGCTTGCTGCCTGTGCTTGCTGTGCTGCCTGTGCTTGCTGCCTGTGCTGCCTGTGCTGCCTGTGCTGCCTGTGCTTGCTGCCTGTGCTTGCTGTGCTGCCTGTGCTTGCTGTGCTGAGTGTGCTTGCTGCCTGTGCTTGCTGTGCTGCCTGTGCTTGCTGCCTATGCTTGCTGCCTGTGCTTGCTGTGCTGCCTGTGCTTGCTGCCTGTGCTTGCTGTACATGCTGAGCTGCCTGTGCTTGCTGTGCTGCCTGTGCTTGCTGTGCTGCCTGTGCTTGCTGCCTGTGCTTGCTGTGCTGCCTGTGCTTGCTGCCTGTGCTTGCTGTGCTGCCTGTGCTTGCTGCCTGTGCTTGCTGTGCTGTTTGTGCTTGCTGCCTGTGCTTGCTGTGCTGCCTGTGCTTGCTGCGCTGCCTGTGCTTGCTGCCTGTGTTTGTCCTTGCTGCCTGTGCTTGCTGTGCTGCCTGAGCTGCCAGTGCTTGCTGCCTGTGCTTGCTGTGCTGCCTGTGCTTGCTGCCTGTGCTTGCTGCCTGTGCTTGCTGTGCTGCCTGTGCTTGCTGTGCTGTCTGTGCTTGCAGCCTGTGCTTGCTGTGCTGCCTGTTCTTGCTGCGCTGCCTGTGCTTGCTGCCTGTGCTTGCTGTGCTGCCTGCGCTTGCTGCCTGTGCTTGGCGTGCTGCCTGTGCTTGGTGTGCTGCCTGTGCTGGCTGTGCATGCTGTGCTGCCTGTGCTTGCTGTGCTGCCTGTGCTTGCTGTGCTGAGTGTGCTTGCTGCCTGTGCTTGCTGTGCTGCCTGTGCTTGCTGCCTATGCTTGCTGCCTGTGCTTGCTGTGCTGCCTGTGCTTGCTGCCTGTGCTTGCTGCCTGTGCTTGCTGTGCTGCCTGTGCTTGCTGTGCTGCCTGTGCTTGCTGCCTGTGCTGCCTGTGCTGCCTGTGCTGCCTGTGCTTGCTGCCTGTGCTTGCTGTGCTGCCTGTGCTTGCTGTGCTGAGTGTGCTTGCTGCCTGTGCTTGCTGTGCTGCCTGTGCTTGCTGCCTATGCTTGCTGCCTGTGCTTGCTGTGCTGCCTGTGCTTGCTGCCTGTGCTTGCTGTACATGCTGAGCTGCCTGTGCTTGCTGTGCTGCCTGTGCTTGCTGTGCTGCCTGTGCTTGCTGCCTGTGCTTGCTGTGCTGCCTGTGCTTGCTGCCTGTGCTTGCTGTGCTGCCTGTGCTTGCTGCCTGTGCTTGCTGTGCTGTTTGTGCTTGCTGCCTGTGCTTGCTGTGCTGCCTGTGCTTGCTGCGCTGCCTGTGCTTGCTGCCTGTGTTTGTCCTTGCTGCCTGTGCTTGCTGTGCTGCCTGAGCTGCCAGTGCTTGCTGCCTGTGCTTGCTGTGCTGCCTGTGCTTGCTGCCTGTGCTTGCTGCCTGTGCTTGCTGTGCTGCCTGTGCTTGCTGTGCTGTCTGTGCTTGCAGCCTGTGCTTGCTGTGCTGCCTGTTCTTGCTGCGCTGCCTGTGCTTGCTGCCTGTGCTTGCTGTGCTGCCTGTGCTTGCTGTGCTGCCTGTGCTTGCTGCCTGTACTTGCTGTGCTGCCTGTGCTTGCTGCCCGTGCTTGCTGTGCTGCCTGTGCTTGCTGTGCTGTCTGTGCTTGCAGCCTGTGCTTGCTGTGCTGCCTGTGCTTGCTGCCTGCACTTGCTGTGCTGCCTGTGCTTGCTGCCTGTGCTTGCTGTGCTGCCTGTGCTTGCTGTGCTGTCTGTGCTTGCAGCCTGTGCTTGCTGTGCTGCCTGTTCTTGCTGCGCTGCCTGTGCTTGCTGCCTGTGCTTGCTGCCTGTGCTTGTCCTTGCTGCCTGTGCTTGCTGTGCTGCCTGAGCTGCCTGTGCTTGCTGTGCTGCCTGTGCTTGCTGCCTGTGCTTGCTGTGCTGCCTGTGCTTGCCGCCTGTGCTTGCTGCCTGTGCTTGCTGTGCCGCCTGTGCTTGCTGTGTTGCCTGAGCTTGCTGTGCTGCCTCTGCTTGCTATGCTGCCTGTGCTTGCTGTGCTGCCTGTCCTTGCTGCCTGTGCTTGCTGTGCTGCCTCTGCTTGCTATGCTGCCTGTGCTTGCTGTGCTGCCTGTCCTTGCTGCCTGTGCTTGCTGTGCTGCCTGTGCTTGCTGCCTGTGCTTGCTGCCTGTGCTGCCTGTGCTTGCTGTGCTGCCTGTGCTGCCTGTGCTTGCTGCCTGTGCTTGCTGCTTGTGCTTGCTGTGCTGCCTGTGCTTGCTGTGCTGCCTGTGCTTGCTGCCTGTGCTTGCTGTGCTGCCTGTGCTTGCTGCGCTGCCTGTGCTTGCTGCCTGTGCTTGCTGCCTGTGCTTGTCCTTGCTGCCTGTGCTTGCTGTGCTGCCTGTGATTGCTGCCTGAGCTTGCTGTGCTGCCGGTGCTTGCTGCCTGTGCTTGCTGTGCTGCCTGTGCTTGCTGCCTGTGCTTGCTGTGCTGAGTGTGCTTGCTGCCTGTGCTTGCTGTGCTGCCTGTGCTTGCTGCCTGTGCTTGCTGTGCTGCCTGTGCTTGCTGCTTGTGCTTGCTGTGCATGCTGTGCTGCCTGTGCTTGCTGTGCTGAGTGTGCTTGCTGCCTGTGCTTGGTATGCTGCCTGTGCTTGGTGTGCTGCCTGTGCTTGCTGTGCATGCTGTGCTGCCTGTGCTCGCTGTGCTGCCTGTGCTTGCTGTGCTGAGTGTGCTTGCTGTTTGTGCTTGCTGTGCTGCCTGTGCTTGCTGTGCTGCCTGTGCTTGCTGCGCTGAGTGTGCTTGCTGCCTGTGCTGCCTGTGCTTGCTGCCTGTGCTTGCTGTGCTGAGTGTGCTTGCTGTTTGTGCTTGCTGTGCTGCCTGTGCTTGCTGTGCTGCCTGTGCTTGCTGCGCTGAGTGTGCTTGCTGCCTGTGCTGCCTGTGCTTGCTGTGCATGCTGTGCTGCCTGTGCTTGCTGTGCTGCCTGTGCTTGCTGTGCTGCCTGTGCTTGCTGCCTGTGCTTGCTGTGCTGCCTGTGCTTGCTGTGCTGCCTGTGCTTGCTGCCTGTGCTTGCTGTGCTGCCTGTGCCTGCTGCCTGTGCTTGCTATGCTGAGTGTGCTTGCTGCCTGTGCTTGCTGTGCTGCCTGAGCTTGCTGCCTGTGCTTGTCCTTGCTGCCTGTGCTTGCTGTGCTGCCTGTGCTTGCTGTGCTGCCTGTGCTTGCTGCCTGTGCTTGCTGTGCTGCCTGTGCTTGCTGCCTGTGCTTGCTGTGCCGCCTGTGCTTGTTGTGCTGCCTGTGCTTGCTGTGCTGCCTGTGCTTGCTGCCTGTGCTTGCTGTGCTGCCTGTGCTTGCTGTGCTGAGTGTGCTTGCTGCCTGTGCTTGCTGTGCTGCCTGTGCTTGCTGTGCTGCCTGTGCTTGCTGCCTGTGCTTGGTGTGCTGCCTGTGCTTGCTGTGCATGCTGTGTTGCCTGTGGTTGCCTGTGCTTGCTGTGCTGAGTGTGCTTGCTGCCTGTGCTTGCTGTGCTGCCTGTGCTTGCTGCCTGTACTTGCTGTGCTGCCTGTGCTTGCTGCCTGTGCTTGCTGTGCTGTCTGTGCTTGCTGCCTGTGCTTGCTGTGCTGCCTGTGCTTACTGCGCTGCTTGTGCTTGCTGCCTGTGCTTGCTGCCTGTGCTTGCTGCCTGTGCTTGCTGTGCATGCTGTGCTGCCTGTGCTGCCTGTGCTTGCTGTGCATGCTGTGCTGCCTGTGCTTGCTGTGCTGCATGTGCTTGCTGTGCTGAGTGTGCTTGCTGCCTGTGCTTGCTGCCTGTGCTTGCTGTGCTGCCTGTGCTTGCTGCCCGTGCTTGCTGTGCTGCCTGTGCTTACTGCGCTGCCTGTGCTTGCTGCCTGTGCTTGCTGCCTGTGCTTGCTGTGCATGCTGTGCTGCCTGTGCTGCCTGTGCTTGCTGTGCATGCTGTGCTGCCTGTGCTTGCTGCCTGTGCTTGCTGTGCTGTCTGTGCTTGCTGCCTGTGCTTGCTGCCTGTGCTTGCTGTGCTGCCTGTGCTTACTGCGCTGCCTGTGCTTGCTACCTGTGCTTGCTGCCTGTGCTTGCTGCCTGTGCTTGCTGTGCATGCTGTGCTGCCTGTGCTGCCTGTGCTTGCTGTGCATGCTGTGCTGCCTGTGCTTGCTGTGCTGCCTGTGCTTGCTGTGCTGCCTGTGCTTGCTGCCTGTGCTTGCTGTGCTGCCTGTGCTTGCTGCCTGTGCTTGCTGTGCCGCCTGTGCTTGTTGTGCTGCCTGTGCTTGCTGTGCTGCCTGTGCTTGCTGCCTGTGCTTGCTGTGCTGAGTGTGCTTGCTGCCTGTGCTTGCTGTGCTGCCTGTGCTTGCTGTGCTGCCTGTGCTTGCTGCCTGTGCTTGGTGTGCTGCCTGTGCTTGCTGTGCATGCTGTGTTGCCTGTGCTTGCTGTGCTGTCTGTGCTTGCTGTGCTGAGTGTGCTTGCTGCCTGTGCTTGCTGTGCTGCCTGTGCTTGCTGCCTGTGCTTGCTGTGCTGCCTGTGCTTGCTGCCTGTGCTTGGTATGCTGCCTGTGCTTGGTGTGCTGCCTGTGCTTGCTGTGCATGCTGTGCTGCCTGTGCTCGCTGTGCTGCCTGTGCTTGCTGTGCTGAGTGTGCTTGCTGTTTGTGCTTGCTGTGCTGCCTGTGCTTGCTGCGCTGAGTGTGCTTGCTGCCTGTGCTGCCTGTGCTTGCTGCCTGTGCTGCTTGTGCTTGCTGCCTGTGCTTGCTGTGCTGAGTGTGCTTGCTGTTTGTGCTTGCTGTGCTGCCTGTGCTTGCTGTGCTGCCTGTGCTTGCTGCGCTGAGTGTGCTTGCTGCCTGTGCTGCCTGTGCTTGCTGTGCATGCTGTGCTGCCTGTGCTTGCTGTGCTGCCTGTGCTTGGTGTGCTGCCTGTGTTTGCGGTGCATGCTGTGCTGCCTGTACTTGCTGTGCTGCCTGTGCTTGCTGCCTGTGCTTGCTGTGCTGTCTGTGCTTGCTGCCTGTGCTTGTCCTTGCTGCCTGTGCTTGCTGAGCTGCCTGTGCTTGCTGCCTGTGCTTGCTGTGCTGCCTGTGCCTGCTGCCTGTACTTGCTGTGCTGCCTGTGCTTGCTGCCTGTGCTTGCTGTGCTGCCTGTGCTTGCTGTGCTGCCTGTGCCTGCTGCCTGTGCTTGCTATGCTGAGTGTGCTTGCTGCCTGTGCTTGCTGTGCTGCCTGAGCTTGCTGCCTGTGCTTGTCCTTGCTGCCTGTGCTTGCTGTGCTGCCTGTGCTTGCTGTGCTGCCTGTGCTTGCTGCCTGTGCTTGCTGTGCTGCCTGTGCTTGCTGCCTGTGCTTGCTGTGCCGCCTGTGCTTGTTGTGCTGCCTGTGCTTGCTGTGCTGCCTGTGCTTGCTGCCTGTGCTTGCTGTGCTTGCTGTGCTGCCTGTGCTTGCTGTGCTGAGTGTGCTTGCTGCCTGTGCTTGCTGTGCTGCCTGTGCTTGCTGTGCTGCCTGTGCTTGCTGCCTGTGCTTGGTGTGCTGCCTGTGCTTGCTGTGCATGCTGTGTTGCCTGTGCTGCCTGTGCTTGCTGTGCTGAGTGTGCTTGCTGCCTGTGCTTGCTGTGCTGCCTGTGCTTGCTGCCTGTACTTGCTGTGCTGCCTGTGCTTGCTGCCTGTGCTTGCTGTGCTGTCTGTGCTTGCTGCCTGTGCTTGCTGTGCTGCCTGTGCTTACTGCGCTGCTTGTGCTTGCTGCCTGTGCTTGCTGCCTGTGCTTGCTGCCTGTGCTTGCTGTGCATGCTGTGCTGCCTGTGCTGCCTGTGCTTGCTGTGCATGCTGTGCTGCCTGTGCTTGCTGTGCTGCCTGTGCTTGCTGTGCTGAGTGTGCTTGCTGCTTGTGCTTGCTGTGGTGCCTGTGCTTGCTATGCTGCCTGTGCTTGCTGTGCTGCCTGTGCTTGCTGCCTGTGCTTGCTGTTTGTGCTTGCTGTGCTGCCTGTGCTTGCTGCCGGTGCTTGCTGCCTGTGCTTGCTGCCTGTGCTTGCTGCCTGTGCTTGCTGTGCTGCCTGTGCTTGCTGTGCTGCCTGTGCTTGCTGCCTGTGCTGCCTGTGCTGCCTGTGCTTGCTGCCTGTGCTTGCTGTGCTGCCTGTGCTTGGTGTGCTGCCTGTACTTGCTGCCTGTGCGTGCTGTGCTGCCTGTGCTTGCTGTGCTGAGTGTGCTTGCTGCCTGTGCTTGCTGTGCTGCCTGTGCTTGCTATGCTGCCTGTGCTTGCTGTGCTGCCTGTGCTTGCTGGCTGTGCTTGCTGTGCTGCCTGTGCTTGCTGCCTGTGCTTGCTGTTTGTCCTTGCTGCCTGTGCTTGCTGTGCTGCCTGTGCTGGCTGTGCTTGCTGTGCTACCTGTGCTTGCTGCCTGTGCTTGCTGTTTGTCCTTGCTGCCTGTGCTTGCTGTGCTGCCTGTGCTGCCTCTGCTGTGCTGCCTGTGCTGCCTGTGCTTGCTGCCTGTGCTTGCTGTGCTGCCTGTGCTTGCTGCCTGTGCGTGCTGTGCTGCCTGTGCTTGCTGTGCTGAGTGTGCTTGCTCCCTGTGCTTGCTGTGCTGCCTGTGCTTGCTGCCTGTGCTTGCTGTGCTGCCTGTGCTTGCTGTGCTGCCTGTGCTTGCTGCCTGTGCTTGCTGTGCTGCCTGTGCCTGCTGCCTGTGCTGCCTGTGCTGCCTGTGCTTGCTGCCTGTGCTTGCTGTGCTGCCTGTGCTTGCTGCCTGTACTTGCTGTGCTGCCTGTGCTTGCTGCCTGTGCTTGCTGTGCTGCCTGTGCTTGCTGTGCTGCCTGTGCTTGCTGCCTGTGCTTGCTGTGCTGCCTGTGCTTGCTGCCTGTGCGTGCTGTGCTGCCTGTTGCTTGCTGTGCTGAGTGTGCTTGCTGCCTCTGCTTGCTGTGCTGCCTGTGCTTGCTATGCTGCCTGTGCTGCCTGTGCTTGCTGTGCTGCCTGTGCTTGCTGCCTGTGCTTGCTGTGCTGCCTGTGCTTGCTGCCTGTACTTGCTGTGCTGCCTGTGCTTGCTGCCTGTGCTTGCTGTACTGTCTGTGCTTGCTGGCTGTGCTTGCTGTGCTGCCTGTGCTTGCTGCGCTGACTGTGCTTGCTGCCTGTGCTTGCTGCCTGTGCTTGCTGCCTGTGCTTGCTGTGCTGCCTGTGCTTGCTGCCTGTGCTTGCTGTGCTGCCTGTGCTTGCTGCCTGTGCTTGCTGCCTGTGCTTGTCCTTGCTGCCTGTGCTTGTCCTTGCTGCCTGTGCTTGCTGTGCTGCCTGAGCTGCCTGTGCTTGCTGCCTGTGCTTGCTGTGTTGCCTGTACTTGCTGTGCTGCCTGAGCTTGCTGCCTGTGCGTGCTGTGCTGCCTGTGCTTGCTGTGCTGCCTGTGCTTGCTGCCTGTGCTTGCTGTGCTGCCTGTGCTTGCTGCCTGTGCTTGCTGTGCTGCCTGTGCTTGCTGCTTGTGCTTGCTGTGCTGCCTGTGCTTGCTGCCCGTGCTTGCTGTGCTGCCTGTGCTTGCTGCCTGTGCTTGCTGCCTGTGATTGTCCTTGCTGCCTGTGCTTGCTGTGCTGCCTGAGCTGCCAGTGCTTGCTGCCTGTGCTTGCTGTGCTGCCTGTGCTTGCTGCCTGTGCTTGCTGCCTGTGCTTGCTGTGCTGCCTGTGCTTGCTGTGCTGTCTGTGCTTGCAGCCTGTGCTTGCTGTGCTGCCTGTTCTTGCTGCGCTGCCTGTGCTTGCTGCCTGTGCTTGCTGCCTGTGCTTGCTGTGCTGCCTGCGCTTGCTGCCTGTGCTTGGCGTGCTGCCTGTGCTTGGTGTGCTGCCTGTGCTGGCTGTGCATGCTGTGCTGCCTGTGCTTGCTGTGCTGCCTGTCCTTGCTGTGCTGCCTGTCCTTGCTGCCTGTGCTTGCTGTGCTGCCTGTGCTTGCTGCCTGTGCTTGCTGTGCTGCCTGTGCTTGCTGCCTGTGCTGCCTGTGCCTGCTGTGCTGTCTGTGCTGCCTGTGCTTGCTGCCTGTGCTTGCTGTGCTGCCTGTGCTTGCTGCCTGTGCTTGCTGTGCTGCCTGTGCTTCCTGCCTGTGCTTGCTGTGCTGCCTGTGCTTGCTGCCTGTGCTTGCTGTGCTGCCTGTGCTTGCTGCTTGTGCTTGCTGTGCTGCCTGTGCTTGCTGTGCTGCCTGTGCTTGCTGCCTGTGCTTGCTGTGCTGTCTGTGCTTGCTGCCTGTGCTTGCTGTGCTGCCTGTGCTTGCTGCGCTGCCTGTGCTTGCTGCCTGTGCTTGCTGCCTGTGCTTGTCCTTGCTGCCTGTGCTTGCTGTGCTACCTGAGCTGCCAGTGCTTGCTGCCTGTGCTTGCTGTGCTGCCTGTGCTTGCTGCCTGTACTTGCTGTGCTGCCTGTGCTTGCTGCCTGTGCTTGCTGTGCTGCCTGTGCTTGCTGTGCTGTCTGTGCTTGCAGCTTGTGCTTGCTGTGCTGCCTGTTCTTGCTGCGCTGCCTGTGCTTGCTGCCTGTGCTTGCTGCCTGTGCTTGTCCTTGCTGCCTGTGTTTGCTGTGCTGCCTGAGCTGCCTGTGCTTGTTGCCTGTGCTTGCTGTGCTGCCTGTGCTTGCTGCCTGTACTTGCTGTGCTGCCTGAGCTTGCTGCCTGTGCTTGCTGTGCTGCCTGTGCTTGCTGTGCTGCCTGTGCTTGCTGCCTGTGCTTGCTGTGCATGCTGTGCTGCCTGTGCTTGCTGGTCTGAGTGTTCTTGCTGTTTGTGCTTGCTGTGCTGCCTGTGCTTGCTGCCTGTGCTGCCTGTGCTGCCTGTGCTTGCTGCCTGTGCTTGCTGTGCTGCCTGTGCTTGCTGTGCTGAGGGTGCTTGCTGCCTGTGCTTGCTGCCTATGCTTGCTGCCTGTGCTTGCTGTGCTGCCTGTGCTTGCTGCCTGTGCTTGCTGTACATGCTGAGCTGCCTGTGCTTGCTGTGCTGCCTGTGCTTGCTGTGCTGCCTGTGCTTGCTGCCTGTGCTTGCTGTGCTGCCTGTGCTTGCTGCCTGTGCTTGCTGTGCTGCCTGTGCTTGCTGCCTGTGCTTGCTGTGCTGTTTGTGCTTGCTGCCTGTGCTTGCTGTGCTGCCTGTGCTTGCTGCGCTGCCTGTGCTTGCTGCCTGTGTTTGTCCTTGCTGCCTGTGCTTGCTGTGCTGCCTGAGCTGCCAGTGCTTGCTGCCTGTGCTTGCTGTGCTGCCTGTGCTTGCTGCCTGTGCTTGCTGCCTGTGCTTGCTGTGCTGCCTGTGCTTGCTGTGCTGTCTGTGCTTGCAGCCTGTGCTTGCTGTGCTGCCTGTTCTTGCTGCGCTGCCTGTGCTTGCTGCCTGTGCTTGCTGCCTGTGCTTGCTGTGCTGCCTGCGCTTGCTGCCTGTGCTTGGCGTGCTGCCTGTGCTTGGTGTGCTGCCTGTGCTGGCTGTGCATGCTGTGCTGCCTGTGCTTGCTGTGCTGCCTGTGCTTGCTGCCTGTGCTTGCTGTGCTGCCTGTCCTTGCTGCCTGTGCTTGCTGTGCTGCCTGTGCTTGCTGCCTGTGCTTGCTGCCAGTGCTTGCTGTGCTGCCTGTGCTGCCTGTGCTTGCTGCCTGTGCTTGCTGCCTGTGCTTGCTGCCTGTGCTTGCTGCCTGTGCTTGCTGCCTGTGCTTGCTGCCTGTGCTTGCTGCCTGTGCTTGCTGCCTGTGCTTGCTGTGCTGCCTGTGCTTGCTACCTGTGCTGCCTGTGCTTGCTACCTGTGCTGCCTGTGCTGCCTGTGCTTGCTGCCTGTGCTTGCTGTGCTGCCTGTGCTTGGTGTGCTGCCTGTGCTTGCTGCCTGTGCGTGCTGTGCTGCCTGTGCTTGCTGCCTGTGCTTGCTGTACTGCCTGTGCTTGCTGCCTGTGCTTGCTGCCTGTGCTTGTCCTTGCTGCCTGTGCTTAGTGTGCTGCCTGAGCTGCCAGTGCTTGCTGCCTGTACTTGCTGTGCTGCCTGTGCTTGCTGCCTGTGCTTGCTGTGCTGCCTGTGCTTGCTGCCTGTACTTGCTGTGCTGCCTGTGCTTGCTGCCCGTGCTTGCTGTGCTGCCTGTGCTTGCTGTGCTGTCTGTGCTTGCAGCCTGTGCTTGCTGTGCTGCCTGTGCTTGCTGCCTGCACTTGCTGTGCTGCCTGTGCTTGCTGCCTGTGCTTGCTGTGCTGCCTGTGCTTGCTGTGCTGTCTGTGCTTGCAGCCTGTGCTTGCTGTGCTGCCTGTTCTTGCTGCGCTGCCTGTGCTTGCTGCCTGTGCTTGCTGCCTGTGCTTGTCCTTGCTGCCTGTGCTTGCTGTGCTGCCTGAGCTGCCTGTGCTTGCTGTGCTGCCTGTGCTTGCTGCCTGTGCTTGCTGTGCTGCCTGTGCTTGCCGCCTGTGCTTGCTGCCTGTGCTTGCTGTGCCGCCTGTGCTTGCTGTGTTGCCTGAGCTTGCTGTGCTGCCTCTGCTTGCTATGCTGCCTGTGCTTGCTGCCTGTGTTTGTCCTTGCTGCCTGTGCTTGCTGTGCTGCCTGAGCTGCCAGTGCTTGCTGCCTGTGCTTGCTGTGCTGCCTGTGCTTGCTGCCTGTGCTTGCTGCCTGTGCTTGCTGTGCTGCCTGTGCTTGCTGTGCTGTCTGTGCTTGCAGCCTGTGCTTGCTGTGCTGCCTGTTCTTGCTGCGCTGCCTGTGCTTGCTGCCTGTGCTTGCTGCCTGTGCTTGCTGTGCTGCCTGCGCTTGCTGCCTGTGCTTGGCGTGCTGCCTGTGCTTGGTGTGCTGCCTGTGCTGGCTGTGCATGCTGTGCTGCCTGTGCTTGCTGTGCTGCCTGTGCTTGCTGCCTGTGCTTGCTGTGCTGCCTGTCCTTGCTGCCTGTGCTTGCTGTGCTGCCTGTGCTTGCTGCCTGTGCTTGCTGCCTGTGCTTGCTGTGCTGCCTGTGCTGCCTGTGCTTGCTGCCTGTGCTTGCTGCCTGTGCTTGCTGTGCTGCCTGTGCTTGCTGCCTGTGCTTGCTGCCTGTGCTTGCTGCCTGTGCTTGCTGCCTGTGCTTGCTGTGCTGCCTGTGCTTGCTACCTGTGCTGCCTGTGCTTGCTACCTGTGCTGCCTGTGCTGCCTGTGCTTGCTGCCTGTGCTTGCTGTGCTGCCTGTGCTTGGTGTGCTGCCTGTGCTTGCTGCCTGTGCGTGCTGTGCTGCCTGTGCTTGCTGTGCTGTCTGTGCTTGCAGCCTGTGCTTGCTGTGCTGCCTGTTCTTGCTGCGCTGCCTGTGCTTGCTGCCTGTGCTTGCTGCCTGTGCTTGTCCTTGCTGCCTGTGTTTGCTGTGCTGCCTGAGCTGCCTGTGCTTGTTGCCTGTGCTTGCTGTGCTGCCTGTGCTTGCTGCCTGTACTTGCTGTGCTGCCTGAGCTTGCTGCCTGTGCTTGGTGTGCTGCCTGTGCTTGCTGCCTGTGCTTGCTGTGCATGCTGTGCTGCCTGTGCTTGCTGTGCTGAGTGTTCTTGCTGTTTGTGCTTGCTGTGCTGCCTGTGCTTGCTGCCTGTGCTGCCTGTGCTGCCTGTGCTTGCTGCCTGTGCTTGCTGTGCTGCCTGTGCTTGCTGCCTATGCTTGCTGCCTGTGCTTGCTGTGCTGCCTGTGCTTGCTGCATGTGCTTGCTGTACATGCTGAGCTGCCTGTGCTTGCTGTGCTGCCTGTGCTTGCTGTGCTGCCTGTGCTTGCTGCCTGTGCTTGCTGTGCTGCCTGTGCTTGCTGCCTGTGCTTGCTGCCTGTGCTTGCTGTGCTGTTTGTGCTTGCTGCCTGTGCTTGCTGTGCTGCCTGTGCTTGCTGCGCTGCCTGTGCTTGCTGCCTGTGTTTGTCCTTGCTGCCTGTGCTTGCTGTGCTGCCTGTGCTTGCTGCCTGTGCTTGCTGCCTGTGCTTGCTGTGCTGCCTGTGCTGCCTGTGCTTGCTGTGCTGCCTGTGCTTGCTGCCTGTGCTTGCTGTGTTGCCTGTACTTGCTGTGCTGCCTGAGCTTGCTGCCTGTGCGTGCTGTGCTGCCTGTGCTTGCTGTGCTGAGTGTGCTTGCTGCCTCTGCTTGCTGTGCTGCCTGTGCTTGCTATGCTGCCTGTGCTGCCTGTGCTTGCTGTGCTGCCTGTGCTTGCTGCCTGTACTTGCTGTGCTGCCTGAGCTTGCTGCCTGTGCTTGCTGTGCTGCCTGTGCTTGGTGTGCTGCCTGTGCTTGCTGCCTGTGCTTGCTGTGCATGCTGTGCTGCCTGTGCTTGCTGTGCTGAGTGTTCTTGCTGTTTGTGCTTGCTGTGCTGCCTGTGCTTGCTGCCTGTGCTGCCTGTGCTGCCTGTGCTTGCTGCCTGTGCTTGCTGTGCTGCCTGTGCTTGCTGCCTATGCTTGCTGCCTGTGCTTGCTGTGCTGCCTGTGCTTGCTGCATGTGCTTGCTGTACATGCTGAGCTGCCTGTGCTTGCTGTGCTGCCTGTGCTTGCTGTGCTGCCTGTGCTTGCTGCCTGTGCTTGCTGTGCTGCCTGTGCTTGCTGCCTGTGCTTGCTGTGCTGCCTGTGCTTGCTGCCTGTGCTTGCTGTGCTGTTTGTGCTTGCTGCCTGTGCTTGCTGTGCTGCCTGTGCTTGCTGCGCTGCCTGTGCTTGCTGCCTGTGTTTGTCCTTGCTGCCTGTGCTTGCTGTGCTGCCTGAGCTGCCAGTGCTTGCTGCCTGTGCTTGCTGTGCTGCCTGTGCTTGCTGCCTGTGCTTGCTGCCTGTGCTTGCTGTGCTGCCTGTGCTTGCTGTGCTGTCTGTGCTTGCAGCCTGTGCTTGCTGTGCTGCCTGTTCTTGCTGCGCTGCCTGTGCTTGCTGCCTGTGCTTGCTGCCTGTGCTTGCTGTGCTGCCTGCGCTTGCTGCCTGTGCTTGGCGTGCTGCCTGTGCTTGGTGTGCTGCCTGTGCTGGCTGTGCATGCTGTGCTGCCTGTGCTTGCTGTGCTGCCTGTGCTTGCTGCCTGTGCTTGCTGTGCTGCCTGTCCTTGCTGCCTGTGCTTGCTGTGCTGCCTGTGCTTGCTGCCTGTGCTTGCTGTGCTGAGTGTGCTTGCTGCCTGTGCTTGCTGTGCTGCCTGTGCTTGCTGCCTGTGCTTGCTGTGCTGCCTGTGCTTGCTGCTTGTGCTTGCTGTGCATGCTGTGCTGCCTGTGCTTGCTGTGCTGAGTGTGCTTGCTGCCTGTGCTTGGTATGCTGCCTGTGCTTGGTGTGCTGCCTGTGCTTGCTGTGCATGCTGTGCTGCCTGTGCTCGCTGTGCTGCCTGTGCTTGCTGTGCTGAGTGTGCTTGCTGTTTGTGCTTGCTGTGCTGCCTGTGCTTGCTGTGCTGCCTGTGCTTGCTGCGCTGAGTGTGCTTGCTGCCTGTGCTGCCTGTGCTTGCTGCCTGTGCTTGCTGTGCTGAGTGTGCTTGCTGTTTGTGCTTGCTGTGCTGCCTGTGCTTGCTGTGCTGCCTGTGCTTGCTGCGCTGAGTGTGCTTGCTGCCTGTGCTGCCTGTGCTTGCTGTGCATGCTGTGCTGCCTGTGCTTGCTGTGCTGCCTGTGCTTGCTGTGCTGCCTGTGCTTGCTGCCTGTGCTTGCTGTGCTGCCTGTGCTTGCTGTGCTGCCTGTGCTTGCTGCCTGTGCTTGCTGTGCTGCCTGTGCCTGCTGCCTGTGCTTGCTATGCTGAGTGTGCTTGCTGCCTGTGCTTGCTGTGCTGCCTGAGCTTGCTGCCTGTGCTTGTCCTTGCTGCCTGTGCTTGCTGTGCTGCCTGTGCTTGCTGTGCTGCCTGTGCTTGCTGCCTGTGCTTGCTGTGCTGCCTGTGCTTGCTGCCTGTGCTTGCTGTGCCGCCTGTGCTTGTTGTGCTGCCTGTGCTTGCTGTGCTGCCTGTGCTTGCTGCCTGTGCTTGCTGTGCTGCCTGTGCTTGCTGTGCTGAGTGTGCTTGCTGCCTGTGCTTGCTGTGCTGCCTGTGCTTGCTGTGCTGCCTGTGCTTGCTGCCTGTGCTTGGTGTGCTGCCTGTGCTTGCTGTGCATGCTGTGTTGCCTGTGGTTGCCTGTGCTTGCTGTGCTGAGTGTGCTTGCTGCCTGTGCTTGCTGTGCTGCCTGTGCTTGCTGCCTGTACTTGCTGTGCTGCCTGTGCTTGCTGCCTGTGCTTGCTGTGCTGTCTGTGCTTGCTGCCTGTGCTTGCTGTGCTGCCTGTGCTTACTGCGCTGCTTGTGCTTGCTGCCTGTGCTTGCTGCCTGTGCTTGCTGCCTGTGCTTGCTGTGCATGCTGTGCTGCCTGTGCTGCCTGTGCTTGCTGTGCATGCTGTGCTGCCTGTGCTTGCTGTGCTGCATGTGCTTGCTGTGCTGAGTGTGCTTGCTGCCTGTGCTTGCTGCCTGTGCTTGCTGTGCTGCCTGTGCTTGCTGCCCGTGCTTGCTGTGCTGCCTGTGCTTACTGCGCTGCCTGTGCTTGCTGCCTGTGCTTGCTGCCTGTGCTTGCTGTGCATGCTGTGCTGCCTGTGCTGCCTGTGCTTGCTGTGCATGCTGTGCTGCCTGTGCTTGCTGCCTGTGCTTGCTGTGCTGTCTGTGCTTGCTGCCTGTGCTTGCTGCCTGTGCTTGCTGTGCTGCCTGTGCTTACTGCGCTGCCTGTGCTTGCTACCTGTGCTTGCTGCCTGTGCTTGCTGCCTGTGCTTGCTGTGCATGCTGTGCTGCCTGTGCTGCCTGTGCTTGCTGTGCATGCTGTGCTGCCTGTGCTTGCTGTGCTGCCTGTGCTTGCTGTGCTGCCTGTGCTTGCTGCCTGTGCTTGCTGTGCTGCCTGTGCTTGCTGCCTGTGCTTGCTGTGCCGCCTGTGCTTGTTGTGCTGCCTGTGCTTGCTGTGCTGCCTGTGCTTGCTGCCTGTGCTTGCTGTGCTGAGTGTGCTTGCTGCCTGTGCTTGCTGTGCTGCCTGTGCTTGCTGTGCTGCCTGTGCTTGCTGCCTGTGCTTGGTGTGCTGCCTGTGCTTGCTGTGCATGCTGTGTTGCCTGTGCTTGCTGTGCTGTCTGTGCTTGCTGTGCTGAGTGTGCTTGCTGCCTGTGCTTGCTGTGCTGCCTGTGCTTGCTGCCTGTGCTTGCTGTGCTGCCTGTGCTTGCTGCCTGTGCTTGGTATGCTGCCTGTGCTTGGTGTGCTGCCTGTGCTTGCTGTGCATGCTGTGCTGCCTGTGCTCGCTGTGCTGCCTGTGCTTGCTGTGCTGAGTGTGCTTGCTGTTTGTGCTTGCTGTGCTGCCTGTGCTTGCTGCGCTGAGTGTGCTTGCTGCCTGTGCTGCCTGTGCTTGCTGCCTGTGCTGCTTGTGCTTGCTGCCTGTGCTTGCTGTGCTGAGTGTGCTTGCTGTTTGTGCTTGCTGTGCTGCCTGTGCTTGCTGTGCTGCCTGTGCTTGCTGCGCTGAGTGTGCTTGCTGCCTGTGCTGCCTGTGCTTGCTGTGCATGCTGTGCTGCCTGTGCTTGCTGTGCTGCCTGTGCTTGGTGTGCTGCCTGTGTTTGCGGTGCATGCTGTGCTGCCTGTACTTGCTGTGCTGCCTGTGCTTGCTGCCTGTGCTTGCTGTGCTGTCTGTGCTTGCTGCCTGTGCTTGTCCTTGCTGCCTGTGCTTGCTGAGCTGCCTGTGCTTGCTGCCTGTGCTTGCTGTGCTGCCTGTGCCTGCTGCCTGTACTTGCTGTGCTGCCTGTGCTTGCTGCCTGTGCTTGCTGTGCTGCCTGTGCTTGCTGTGCTGCCTGTGCCTGCTGCCTGTGCTTGCTATGCTGAGTGTGCTTGCTGCCTGTGCTTGCTGTGCTGCCTGAGCTTGCTGCCTGTGCTTGTCCTTGCTGCCTGTGCTTGCTGTGCTGCCTGTGCTTGCTGTGCTGCCTGTGCTTGCTGCCTGTGCTTGCTGTGCTGCCTGTGCTTGCTGCCTGTGCTTGCTGTGCCGCCTGTGCTTGTTGTGCTGCCTGTGCTTGCTGTGCTGCCTGTGCTTGCTGCCTGTGCTTGCTGTGCTTGCTGTGCTGCCTGTGCTTGCTGTGCTGAGTGTGCTTGCTGCCTGTGCTTGCTGTGCTGCCTGTGCTTGCTGTGCTGCCTGTGCTTGCTGCCTGTGCTTGGTGTGCTGCCTGTGCTTGCTGTGCATGCTGTGTTGCCTGTGCTGCCTGTGCTTGCTGTGCTGAGTGTGCTTGCTGCCTGTGCTTGCTGTGCTGCCTGTGCTTGCTGCCTGTACTTGCTGTGCTGCCTGTGCTTGCTGCCTGTGCTTGCTGTGCTGTCTGTGCTTGCTGCCTGTGCTTGCTGTGCTGCCTGTGCTTACTGCGCTGCTTGTGCTTGCTGCCTGTGCTTGCTGCCTGTGCTTGCTGCCTGTGCTTGCTGTGCATGCTGTGCTGCCTGTGCTGCCTGTGCTTGCTGTGCATGCTGTGCTGCCTGTGCTTGCTGTGCTGCCTGTGCTTGCTGTGCTGAGTGTGCTTGCTGCTTGTGCTTGCTGTGGTGCCTGTGCTTGCTATGCTGCCTGTGCTTGCTGTGCTGCCTGTGCTTGCTGCCTGTGCTTGCTGTTTGTGCTTGCTGTGCTGCCTGTGCTTGCTGCCGGTGCTTGCTGCCTGTGCTTGCTGCCTGTGCTTGCTGCCTGTGCTTGCTGTGCTGCCTGTGCTTGCTGTGCTGCCTGTGCTTGCTGCCTGTGCTGCCTGTGCTGCCTGTGCTTGCTGCCTGTGCTTGCTGTGCTGCCTGTGCTTGGTGTGCTGCCTGTACTTGCTGCCTGTGCGTGCTGTGCTGCCTGTGCTTGCTGTGCTGAGTGTGCTTGCTGCCTGTGCTTGCTGTGCTGCCTGTGCTTGCTATGCTGCCTGTGCTTGCTGTGCTGCCTGTGCTTGCTGGCTGTGCTTGCTGTGCTGCCTGTGCTTGCTGCCTGTGCTTGCTGTTTGTCCTTGCTGCCTGTGCTTGCTGTGCTGCCTGTGCTGGCTGTGCTTGCTGTGCTACCTGTGCTTGCTGCCTGTGCTTGCTGTTTGTCCTTGCTGCCTGTGCTTGCTGTGCTGCCTGTGCTGCCTCTGCTGTGCTGCCTGTGCTGCCTGTGCTTGCTGCCTGTGCTTGCTGTGCTGCCTGTGCTTGCTGCCTGTGCGTGCTGTGCTGCCTGTGCTTGCTGTGCTGAGTGTGCTTGCTCCCTGTGCTTGCTGTGCTGCCTGTGCTTGCTGCCTGTGCTTGCTGTGCTGCCTGTGCTTGCTGTGCTGCCTGTGCTTGCTGCCTGTGCTTGCTGTGCTGCCTGTGCCTGCTGCCTGTGCTGCCTGTGCTGCCTGTGCTTGCTGCCTGTGCTTGCTGTGCTGCCTGTGCTTGCTGCCTGTACTTGCTGTGCTGCCTGTGCTTGCTGCCTGTGCTTGCTGTGCTGCCTGTGCTTGCTGTGCTGCCTGTGCTTGCTGCCTGTGCTTGCTGTGCTGCCTGTGCTTGCTGCCTGTGCGTGCTGTGCTGCCTGTTGCTTGCTGTGCTGAGTGTGCTTGCTGCCTCTGCTTGCTGTGCTGCCTGTGCTTGCTATGCTGCCTGTGCTGCCTGTGCTTGCTGTGCTGCCTGTGCTTGCTGCCTGTGCTTGCTGTGCTGCCTGTGCTTGCTGCCTGTACTTGCTGTGCTGCCTGTGCTTGCTGCCTGTGCTTGCTGTACTGTCTGTGCTTGCTGGCTGTGCTTGCTGTGCTGCCTGTGCTTGCTGCGCTGACTGTGCTTGCTGCCTGTGCTTGCTGCCTGTGCTTGCTGCCTGTGCTTGCTGTGCTGCCTGTGCTTGCTGCCTGTGCTTGCTGTGCTGCCTGTGCTTGCTGCCTGTGCTTGCTGCCTGTGCTTGTCCTTGCTGCCTGTGCTTGTCCTTGCTGCCTGTGCTTGCTGTGCTGCCTGAGCTGCCTGTGCTTGCTGCCTGTGCTTGCTGTGTTGCCTGTACTTGCTGTGCTGCCTGAGCTTGCTGCCTGTGCGTGCTGTGCTGCCTGTGCTTGCTGTGCTGCCTGTGCTTGCTGCCTGTGCTTGCTGTGCTGCCTGTGCTTGCTGCCTGTGCTTGCTGTGCTGCCTGTGCTTGCTGCTTGTGCTTGCTGTGCTGCCTGTGCTTGCTGCCCGTGCTTGCTGTGCTGCCTGTGCTTGCTGCCTGTGCTTGCTGCCTGTGATTGTCCTTGCTGCCTGTGCTTGCTGTGCTGCCTGAGCTGCCAGTGCTTGCTGCCTGTGCTTGCTGTGCTGCCTGTGCTTGCTGCCTGTGCTTGCTGCCTGTGCTTGCTGTGCTGCCTGTGCTTGCTGTGCTGTCTGTGCTTGCAGCCTGTGCTTGCTGTGCTGCCTGTTCTTGCTGCGCTGCCTGTGCTTGCTGCCTGTGCTTGCTGCCTGTGCTTGCTGTGCTGCCTGCGCTTGCTGCCTGTGCTTGGCGTGCTGCCTGTGCTTGGTGTGCTGCCTGTGCTGGCTGTGCATGCTGTGCTGCCTGTGCTTGCTGTGCTGCCTGTCCTTGCTGTGCTGCCTGTCCTTGCTGCCTGTGCTTGCTGTGCTGCCTGTGCTTGCTGCCTGTGCTTGCTGTGCTGCCTGTGCTTGCTGCCTGTGCTGCCTGTGCCTGCTGTGCTGTCTGTGCTGCCTGTGCTTGCTGCCTGTGCTTGCTGTGCTGCCTGTGCTTGCTGCCTGTGCTTGCTGTGCTGCCTGTGCTTCCTGCCTGTGCTTGCTGTGCTGCCTGTGCTTGCTGCCTGTGCTTGCTGTGCTGCCTGTGCTTGCTGCTTGTGCTTGCTGTGCTGCCTGTGCTTGCTGTGCTGCCTGTGCTTGCTGCCTGTGCTTGCTGTGCTGTCTGTGCTTGCTGCCTGTGCTTGCTGTGCTGCCTGTGCTTGCTGCGCTGCCTGTGCTTGCTGCCTGTGCTTGCTGCCTGTGCTTGTCCTTGCTGCCTGTGCTTGCTGTGCTACCTGAGCTGCCAGTGCTTGCTGCCTGTGCTTGCTGTGCTGCCTGTGCTTGCTGCCTGTACTTGCTGTGCTGCCTGTGCTTGCTGCCTGTGCTTGCTGTGCTGCCTGTGCTTGCTGTGCTGTCTGTGCTTGCAGCTTGTGCTTGCTGTGCTGCCTGTTCTTGCTGCGCTGCCTGTGCTTGCTGCCTGTGCTTGCTGCCTGTGCTTGTCCTTGCTGCCTGTGTTTGCTGTGCTGCCTGAGCTGCCTGTGCTTGTTGCCTGTGCTTGCTGTGCTGCCTGTGCTTGCTGCCTGTACTTGCTGTGCTGCCTGAGCTTGCTGCCTGTGCTTGCTGTGCTGCCTGTGCTTGCTGTGCTGCCTGTGCTTGCTGCCTGTGCTTGCTGTGCATGCTGTGCTGCCTGTGCTTGCTGTGCTGAGTGTTCTTGCTGTTTGTGCTTGCTGTGCTGCCTGTGCTTGCTGCCTGTGCTGCCTGTGCTGCCTGTGCTTGCTGCCTGTGCTTGCTGTGCTGCCTGTGCTTGCTGTGCTGAGGGTGCTTGCTGCCTGTGCTTGCTGCCTATGCTTGCTGCCTGTGCTTGCTGTGCTGCCTGTGCTTGCTGCCTGTGCTTGCTGTACATGCTGAGCTGCCTGTGCTTGCTGTGCTGCCTGTGCTTGCTGTGCTGCCTGTGCTTGCTGCCTGTGCTTGCTGTGCTGCCTGTGCTTGCTGCCTGTGCTTGCTGTGCTGCCTGTGCTTGCTGCCTGTGCTTGCTGTGCTGTTTGTGCTTGCTGCCTGTGCTTGCTGTGCTGCCTGTGCTTGCTGCGCTGCCTGTGCTTGCTGCCTGTGTTTGTCCTTGCTGCCTGTGCTTGCTGTGCTGCCTGAGCTGCCAGTGCTTGCTGCCTGTGCTTGCTGTGCTGCCTGTGCTTGCTGCCTGTGCTTGCTGCCTGTGCTTGCTGTGCTGCCTGTGCTTGCTGTGCTGTCTGTGCTTGCAGCCTGTGCTTGCTGTGCTGCCTGTTCTTGCTGCGCTGCCTGTGCTTGCTGCCTGTGCTTGCTGCCTGTGCTTGCTGTGCTGCCTGCGCTTGCTGCCTGTGCTTGGCGTGCTGCCTGTGCTTGGTGTGCTGCCTGTGCTGGCTGTGCATGCTGTGCTGCCTGTGCTTGCTGTGCTGCCTGTGCTTGCTGCCTGTGCTTGCTGTGCTGCCTGTCCTTGCTGCCTGTGCTTGCTGTGCTGCCTGTGCTTGCTGCCTGTGCTTGCTGCCAGTGCTTGCTGTGCTGCCTGTGCTGCCTGTGCTTGCTGCCTGTGCTTGCTGCCTGTGCTTGCTGCCTGTGCTTGCTGCCTGTGCTTGCTGCCTGTGCTTGCTGCCTGTGCTTGCTGCCTGTGCTTGCTGCCTGTGCTTGCTGTGCTGCCTGTGCTTGCTACCTGTGCTGCCTGTGCTTGCTACCTGTGCTGCCTGTGCTGCCTGTGCTTGCTGCCTGTGCTTGCTGTGCTGCCTGTGCTTGGTGTGCTGCCTGTGCTTGCTGCCTGTGCGTGCTGTGCTGCCTGTGCTTGCTGCCTGTGCTTGCTGTACTGCCTGTGCTTGCTGCCTGTGCTTGCTGCCTGTGCTTGTCCTTGCTGCCTGTGCTTAGTGTGCTGCCTGAGCTGCCAGTGCTTGCTGCCTGTACTTGCTGTGCTGCCTGTGCTTGCTGCCTGTGCTTGCTGTGCTGCCTGTGCTTGCTGCCTGTACTTGCTGTGCTGCCTGTGCTTGCTGCCCGTGCTTGCTGTGCTGCCTGTGCTTGCTGTGCTGTCTGTGCTTGCAGCCTGTGCTTGCTGTGCTGCCTGTGCTTGCTGCCTGCACTTGCTGTGCTGCCTGTGCTTGCTGCCTGTGCTTGCTGTGCTGCCTGTGCTTGCTGTGCTGTCTGTGCTTGCAGCCTGTGCTTGCTGTGCTGCCTGTTCTTGCTGCGCTGCCTGTGCTTGCTGCCTGTGCTTGCTGCCTGTGCTTGTCCTTGCTGCCTGTGCTTGCTGTGCTGCCTGAGCTGCCTGTGCTTGCTGTGCTGCCTGTGCTTGCTGCCTGTGCTTGCTGTGCTGCCTGTGCTTGCCGCCTGTGCTTGCTGCCTGTGCTTGCTGTGCCGCCTGTGCTTGCTGTGTTGCCTGAGCTTGCTGTGCTGCCTCTGCTTGCTATGCTGCCTGTGCTTGCTGCCTGTGTTTGTCCTTGCTGCCTGTGCTTGCTGTGCTGCCTGAGCTGCCAGTGCTTGCTGCCTGTGCTTGCTGTGCTGCCTGTGCTTGCTGCCTGTGCTTGCTGCCTGTGCTTGCTGTGCTGCCTGTGCTTGCTGTGCTGTCTGTGCTTGCAGCCTGTGCTTGCTGTGCTGCCTGTTCTTGCTGCGCTGCCTGTGCTTGCTGCCTGTGCTTGCTGCCTGTGCTTGCTGTGCTGCCTGCGCTTGCTGCCTGTGCTTGGCGTGCTGCCTGTGCTTGGTGTGCTGCCTGTGCTGGCTGTGCATGCTGCGCTGCCTGTGCTTGCTGCCTGTGCTTGCTGTGCTGCCTGTGCTTGCTGTGCTGTCTGTGCTTGCTGCCTGTGCTGCCTGTGCTTGCTGCCTGTGCTTGCTGTGCTGCCTGTGCTTGCTGCCTGTGCTTGCTGTGCTGCCTGTGCTTGCTGTGCTGTCTGTGCTTGCTGCCTGTGCTGCCTGTTCTTGCTGCGCTGCCTGTGCTTGCTGCCTGTGCTTGCTGTGCTGCCTGTGCTTGTTGCCTGTGCTTGGTGTGCTGCCTGTGCTTGCTGTGCATGCTGTGCTGCCTGTGCTTGCTGTGCTGCCTGTGCTTGCTGTGCTGCCTGTGCTTGCTGCCTGTGCTTGCTGTGCTGCCTGTGCTTGCTGTGCTGAGTGTGCTTGCTGCCTGTGCTTGCTGCCTGTACTTGCTGTGCTGCCTGTGCTTGCTGCCTGTGCTTGCTGTGCTGTCTGTGGTTGCTGCCTGTGCTTGCTGCGCTGCCTGTGCTTGCTGTGCTGCCTGTGCTTGCTGCCTGTGTTTGCTGCCTGTGCTTGCTGTGCTGCCTGAGCTGCCTGTGCTTGCTGCCTGTGCTTGCTGTGCTGCAAGTGCTTGCTGCCTGTACTTGCTGTGCTGCCTGAGCTTGCTGCCTGTGCTTGCTGTGCTGCCTGTGCTTGCTGCCTGTGCTTGCTGTGCTGCCTGTGTTTGCTGCCTGTGCTTGCTGTGCTGCCTGTGCTTGCTGCCTGTGCTGCCTGTGCTGCCTGTGCTTGCTGTGCTGCCTGTGCTTGCTGCCTGTGTTTGCTGCCTGTGCTTGCTGTGCTGCCTGAGCTGCCTGTGCTTGCTGCCTGTGCTTGCTGTGCTGCAAGTGCTTGCTGCCTGTACTTGCTGTGCTGCCTGAGCTTGCTGCCTGTGCTTGCTGTGCTGCCTGTGCTTGCTGTGCTGTCTGTGCTTGCTGCCTGTGCTTGCTGTGCTGCCTGTTCTTGCTGCCTGTGCTTGCTGTGTTGCCTGTGATTGCTGCCTGTGCTTGCTGTGCTGCCTGTGCTGCCTGTGCATGCTGCCTGTGCTTGCTGTGCTGCCTGTGCTTGCTGCCTGTACTTGCTGTGCTGCCTGTGCTTGCTGCCTGTGCTTGCTGTGCTGCCTGTGCTTGCTGTGCTGTCTGTGCTTGCTGCCTGTGCTTGCTGTGCTCCCTGTGCTTGCTGCCTGTGCTTGCTGTGCTGCCTGTGCTTGCTGCCTGTGCTTGCTGTGCTGCCTGTGCTTGCTGTGCTGTCTGTGCTTGCTGCCTGTGCTGCCTGTTCTTGCTGCGCTGCCTGTGCTTGCTGCCTGTGCTTGCTGCCTGTGCTTGCTGCCTGTGCTTGCTGCTTGTGCTTGCTGTGCTGCCTGTGCTTGCTGCCTGTGCTTGCTGTGCTGCCTGTGCTTGCTGCCTGTGCTGCCTGTGCTTGCTGTCTGTGCTGCCTGTGCTGCCTGTGCTTGCTGCCTGTGCTTGCTGTGCTGCCTG
This sequence comes from Priocnemis perturbator, assembly GCA_963942575.1. Classification (NCBI taxonomy): domain Eukaryota; kingdom Metazoa; phylum Arthropoda; class Insecta; order Hymenoptera; family Pompilidae; genus Priocnemis; species Priocnemis perturbator. Next base: position 96,722 of record CAWWDK010000226.1, on the reverse strand, counting down.
TGCTTGGTGTGCTGCCTGTGCTTGCTGCCTGTGCGTGCTGTGCTGCCTGTGCTTGCTGTGCTGAGTGTGCTTGCTGCCTGTGCTTGCTGTGCTGCCTGTGCTTGCTGTGCTGCCTGTGCTTGCTGCCTGTACTTGCTGTGCTGCCTGTGCTTGCTGCCTGGGCTTGCTGTGCTGTCTGTGGTTGCTGCCTGTGCTTGCTGTGCTGCCTGTGCTTGCTGCGCTGCCTGTGCTTGTTGCCTGTCCTTGCTGCCTGTGCTTGCTGTGCTGCCTGAGCTTGCTGCCTGTGCTTTCTGTGCTGCCTGTGCTTGCTGTGCTGCCTTTGCTTGCTGCCTGTGCTTGGTGTGCTGCCTGTACTTGCTGCCTGTGCTTGCTGTGCATGATGTGCTCCCTGTGCTTGCTGTGCTGAGTGTGCTTGCTGTTTGTGCTTGCTGTGCTGCCTGTGCTTGCTGCCTGTGCTTGCTGCGCTGAGTGTGCTTGCTGCCTGTGCTTGCTGTGCTGCCTGTGCTTGCTGCCTGTGCTTGCTGTGCTGCCTGTGCTGCCTCTGCTGTGCTGCCTGTGCTTGCTGCCTGTGCTTGCTGCCTGTGCTTGCTGTGCTGCCTGTGTTTGCTGCCAGTGCTTGCTGTGCTGCCTATGCTTGCTGCCTGTGCTGCCTGTGCTTGCTGTGCTGCCTGTGCTGCCTGTGCTTGCTGTGCTGCCTGTGCTTGCTGCCTGTGCTTGCTGCCTGTTCTTGCTGCCTGTGCTTGCTGTGCTGCCTGTGCTTGCTGTGCTGCCTGTGCTTGCTGCCTGTGCTGCCTGTGCTTGCTGCCTGTGCTGCCTGTGCTGCCTGTGCTTGCTGCCTGTGCTTGCTGCCTGTGCTTGCTGTGCTGCCTGTGCTTGGTGTGCTGCCTGTGCTTGCTGCCTGTGAGTGCTGTGCTGCCTGTGCTTGCTGTGCTGAGTGTGCTTGCTGCCTGTGCTTGCTGTGCTGCCTGTGCTTGCTGCCTGTGCTGCCTGTGCTTGCTGTCTGTGCTGCCTGTGCTGCCTGTGCTTGCTGCCTGTGCTTGCTGTGCTGCCTGTGCTTGGTGTGCTGCCTGTGCTTGCTGCCTGTGCGTGCTGTGCTGCCTGTGCTTGCTGTGCTGAGTGTGCTTGCTGCCTGTGCTTGCTGTGCTGCCTGTGCTTGCTATGCTGCCTGTGCTTGCTGTGCTGCCTGTGCTTGCTGCCTGTGCTTGCTGTGCTGCCTGTGCTTGCTGCCTGTGCTTGCTGTTTGTGCTTGCTGTGCTGCCTGTGCTTGCTGCCTGTGCTTGCTGTGCTGCCTGTGCTTGCTGTGCTGAGTGTGCTTGCTGCCTGTGCTTGCTGTGCTGCCTGTGCTTGCTGCCTGTGCTTGCTGTGCTGCCTGTGCTGCCTCTGCTGTGCTGCCTGTGCTGCCTGTGCTTGCTGCCTGTGCTTGCAACCTGTGCTTGCTGTGCTGCCTGTGCTTGCTGCATGTGCTTGCTGTGCTGCCTGTGCTTGCTGTTTGTGCTTGCTGTGCTGCCTGTGTTTGCTGCCTGTCCTTGCTGTGCTGCCTGTGCTGCCTGTGCTGCCTGTGCTTGCTGCCTGTGCTTGCTGTGCTGCCTGTGCTTGCTGCCTGTGCTTGCTGTGCTGCCTGTGCTTGCTGCCTGTGCTTGCTGTGCTGCCTGTGCTTGCTGCCTGTGCTTGCTGTGCTGCCTGTGCTTGCTGCTTGTGCTTGCTGTGCTGTCTGTGCTTGCTGCGCTGCCTGTGCTTGCTGCCTGTGCTTGCTGTGCTATCTGTGCTTGCTGCCTGTGCTTGCTGTGCTGTCTGTGCTTGCTGCCTGTGCTTGCTGTGCTGTCTGTGCTTGCTGCCTGTGCTTGCTGTGCTGCCTGTGCTTGCTGCGCTGACTGTGCTTGCTGCCTGTGCTTGCTGTCTGTGCTTGCTGCCTGTGCTTGCTGCCTGTGCTTGTCCTTGCTGCCTGTGCTTGCTGTTTGTGCTTGCTGTGCTGCCTGTGTTTGCTGCCTGTGCTTGCTGTGCTGCCTGTGCTTGCTGCCTGTGCTTGCTGTGCTGCCTGTGCTGCCTGTGCTTGCTGCCTGTGCTTGCTGTGCTGCCTGTGCTTGCTGTGCTGCCTGAGCTGCCTGTGCTTGCTACCTGTGCTTGCTGTGCTGCCTGTGCTTGCTGCCTGTACTTGCTGTGCTGCCTGTGCTTGCTGCCTGTGCTTACTGTGCTGCCTGTGCTTGCTGTGCTGTCTGTGCTTGCTGCCTGTGCTTGCTGTGCTGCCTGTGCAGCCTGTGCTTGCTGTGCTGCCTGTGCTTGCTGCATGTGCTTGCTGTGCTGCCTGTGCTTGCTGTTTGTGCTTGCTGTGCTGCCTGTGCTGCCTGTGCTGCCTGTGCTTGCTGCCTGTGCTTGCTGTGCTGCCTGTGCTTGCTGCCTGTGCTTGCTGTGCTGCCTGTGCTTGCTGTGCTGCCTGTGCTTGCTGTGCTGCCTGTGCTTGCTGCCTGTGCTTGCTGTGCTGCCTGTGCTTGCTGCTTGTGCTTGCTGTGCTGTCTGTGCTTGCTGCGCTGCCTGTGCTTGCTGCCTGTGCTTGCTGTGCTGCCTGTGCTTGCTGCCTGTGCTTGCTGTGCTGTCTGTGCTTGCTGCGCTGCCTGTGCTTGCTGCCTGTGCTTGCTGTGCTGCCTGATCTGCCTGTGCTTGCTGCCTGTGCTTGCTGTGCTGCCTGTGCTTGCTGCCTGTACTTGCTGTGCTGCCTGTTCTTGCTGCGCTGCCTGTGCTTGCTGCCTGTGCTTGCTGCCTGTGCTTGGTGTGCTGCCTGTGCTTGCTGCCTGTGCTTGCTGTGCATGCTGTGCTGCCTGTGCTTGCTGTGCTGCCTGTGCTTGCTGCCTGTGCTTGCTGTGCTGCCTGTGCTTGCTGCCTGTACTTGCTGTGCTGCCTGAGCTTGCTGCCTGTGCTTGCTGTGCTGCCTGTGCTTGCTGTGCTGTCTGTGCTTCCTGCCTGTGCTTGCTGTGCTGCCTGTTCTTGCTGCCTGTGCTTGCTGTGCTGCCTGTGCTTGCTGCCTGTGCTTGCTGTGCTTCCTGTGCTGCCTGTGCTTGCTGCCTGTGCTTGCTGTGCTGCCTGTGCTTGCTGTGCTGCCTGTGCTTGCTGCCTGTGCTTGCTGTGCTGCCTGTGCTTGCTGCATGTGCTTGCTGTGCTGCCTGTGCTTGCTGCCTGTGCTTGGTGTGCTGCCTGTGCTTGCTGCCTGTGCTTGCTGTGCATGCTGTGCTGCCTGTGCTTGCTGTGCTGAGTGTGCTTGCTGTTTGTGCTTGCTGTGCTGTCTGTGCTTGCTGGCTGTGCTGCCTGTGCTGCCTGTGCTTGCTGCCTGTGCTTGCTGTGCTGCCTGTGCTTGCTGTGCTGAGTGTGCTTGCTGTGCTGCCTGTGCTTGCTGCCTGTGCTTGGTGTGCTGCCTGTCCTTGCTGCCTGTGCTTGCTGTGCATGCTGTGCTGCCTGTGCTTGCTGTGCTGCCTGTGCTTGCTGCCTGTGCTTGCTGCCTGTGCTTGCTGTGCTGCCTGTGCTTGCTGCCTGTGCTGCCTGTGCTTGCTGTGCTGCCTGTGCTTGCTGCCTGTGCTTGCTGCCTGTGCTTGCTGTGCTGCCTGTGCTTGCTGCCTGTGCTTGCTGTGCTGCCTGTGCTTGCTGTGCTGCCTGTGCTTGCTGCCTGTGCTGCCTGTGCTGTCTGTGCTTGCTGCCTGTGCTTGCTGTGCTGAGTGTGCTTGCTGTTTGTGCTTGCTGTGCTGCCTGTGCTTGCTGCCTGTGCTTGCTGCCTGTGCTTGCTGTGCTGCCTGTGCTTGCTGCCTGTGCTTGCTGTGCTGCCTGTGCTTGCTGCCTGTGCTGCCTGTGCTGTCTGTGCTTGCTGCCTGTGCTTGCTGTGCTGAGTGTGCTTGCTGTTTGTGCTTGCTGTGCTGCCTGTGCTTGCTGCCTGTGCTTGCTGCCTGTGCTTGCTGTGCTGCCTGTGCATGCTGTGCTGAGTGTGCTTGTTGCCTGTGCTTGCTGTGCTGCCTGTGCTTGCTGCCTGTGCTTGCTGTGCTGCCTGTCCTTGCTGCCTGTGCTTGCTGTGCTGCCTGTGCTTGCTGCCTGTGCTTGCTGTGCTGCCTGTGCTGCCTCTGCTGTGCTGCCTGTGCTGCCTGTGCTTGCTGCCTGTGCTTGCTGTGCTGCCTGTGCTTGCTGCCTGTGCTTGCTGTGCTGCCTGTGCTTGCTGTGCTGAGTGTGCTTGCTGTGCTGCCTGTGCTTGCTGCCTGTGCTTGGTGTGCTGCCTGTGCTTGCTGCCTGTGCTTGCTGTGCATGCTGTGCTGCCTGTGCTTGCTGTGCTGCCTGTGCTTGCTGCCTGTGCTTGCTGTGCTGCCTGTGCTTGCTGCCTGTACTTGCTGTGCTGCCTGAGCTTGCTGCCTGTGCTTGCTGTGCTGCCTGTGCTTGCTGTGCTGCCTGTGCTTGCTGTGCTGAGTGTGCTTGTTGCCTGTGCTTGCTGTGCTGCCTGTGCTTGCTGCCTGTGCTTGCTGTGCTGCCTGTCCTTGCTGCCTGTGCTTGCTGTGCTGCCTGTGCTTGCTGCCTGTGCTTGCTGTGCTGCCTGTGCTGCCTCTGCTGTGCTGCCTGTGCTGCCTGTGCTTGCTGCCTGTGCTTGCTGTGCTGCCTGTGCTTGCTGCATGTGCTTGCTGTGCTGCCTGTGCTTGCTGCCTGTGCTTGGTGTGCTGCCTGTGCTTGCTGCCTGTGCTTGCTGTGCATGCTGTGCTGCCTGTGCTTGCTGTGCTGAGTGTGCTTGCTGTTTGTGCTTGCTGTGCTGTCTGTGCTTGCTGCCTGTGCTGCCTGTGCTGCCTGTGCTTGCTGCCTGTGCTTGCTGTGCTGCCTGTGCTTGCTGTGCTGAGTGTGCTTGCTGTGCTGCCTGTGCTTGCTGCCTGTGCTTGGTGTGCTGCCTGTGCTTGCTGCCTGTGCTTGCTGTGCATGCTGTGCTGCCTGTGCTTGCTGTGCTGCCTGTGCTTGCTGCCTGTGCTTGCTGTGCTGCCTGTGCTTGCTGCCTGTACTTGCTGTGCTGCCTGAGCTTGCTGCCTGTGCTTGCTGTGCTGCCTGTGCTTGCTGTGCTGCCTGTGCTGCCTCTGCTGTGCTGCCTGTGCTGCCTGTGCTTGCTGCCTGTGCTGCCTGTGCTGCCTGTGCTTGCTGCCTGTGCTTGCTGTGCTGCCTGTGCTTGCTGTGCTGAGTGTGCTTGCTGCCTGTGCTTGCTGTGCTGCCTGTGCTTGCTGCCTATGCTTGCTGCCTGTGCTTGCTGTGCTGCCTGTGCTTGCTGCCTGTGCTTGCTGCCTGTGCTTGCTGTGCTGCCTGTGCTTGCTGTGCTGTCTGTGCTTGCAGCCTGTGCTTGCTGTGCTGCCTGTTCTTGCTGCGCTGCCTGTGCTTGCTGCCTGTGCTTGCTGCCTGTGCTTGCTGTGCTGCCTGCGCTTGCTGCCTGTGATTGGCGTGCTGCCTGTGCTTGGTGTGCTGCCTGTGCTGGCTGTGCATGCTGTGCTGCCTGTGCTTGCTGCCTGTGCTTGCTGTGCTGCCTGTCCTTGCTGCCTGTGCTTGCTGTGCTGCCTGTGCTTGCTGCCTGTGCTTGCTGTGCTGCCTGTGCTTGCTGCCTGTGCTGCCTGTGCCTGCTGTGCTGCCTGTGCTGCCTGTGCTTGCTGCCTGTGCTTGCTGTGCTGCCTGTGCTTGCTGCCTGTGCTTGCTGTGCTGCCTGTGCTTCCTGCCTGTGCTTGCTGTGCTGCCTGTGCTTGCTGCCTGTGCTTGCTGTGCTGTCTGTGCTTGCTGCCTGTGCTTGCTGTGCTGCCTGTGCTTGCTGCGCTGCCTGTGCTTGCTGCCTGTGCTTGCTGCCTGTGCTTGTCCTTGCTGCCTGTGCTTGCTGTGCTACCTGAGCTGCCAGTGCTTGCTGCCTGTGCTTTCTGTGCTGCCTGTGCTTGCTGCCTGTACTTGCTGTGCTGCCTGTGCTTGCTGCCTGTGCTTGCTGTGCTGCCTGTGCTTGCTGTGCTGTCTGTGCTTGCAGCCTGTGCTTGCTGTGCTGCCTGTTCTTGCTGCGCTGCCTGTGCTTGCTGCCTGTGCTTGCTGCCTGTGCTTGTCCTTGCTGCCTGTGTTTGCTGTGCTGCCTGAGCTGCCTGTGCTTGTTGCCTGTGCTTGCTGTGCTGCCTGTGCTTGCTGCCTGTACTTGCTGTGCTGCCTGAGCTTGCTGCCTGTGCTTGCTGTGCTGCCTGTGCTTGGTGTGCTGCCTGTGCTTGCTGCCTGTGCTTGCTGTGCATGCTGTGCTGCCTGTGCTTGCTGTGCTGAGTGTTCTTGCTGTTTGTGCTTGCTGTGCTGCCTGTGCTTGCTGCCTGTGCTGCCTGTGCTGCCTGTGCTTGCTGCCTGTGCTTGCTGTGCTGCCTGTGCTTGCTGTGCTGAGTGTGCTTGCTGCCTGTGCTTGCTGTGCTGCCTGTGCTTGCTGCCTATGCTTGCTGCCTGTGCTTGCTGTGCTGCCTGTGCTTGCTGCCTGTGCTTGCTGCCTGTGCTTGCTGTGCTGCCTGTGCTTGCTGCCTGTGCTGCCTGTGCTGCCTGTGCTGCCTGTGCTTGCTGCCTGTGCTTGCTGTGCTGCCTGTGCTTGCTGTGCTGAGTGTGCTTGCTGCCTGTGCTTGCTGTGCTGCCTGTGCTTGCTGCCTATGCTTGCTGCCTGTGCTTGCTGTGCTGCCTGTGCTTGCTGCCTGTGCTTGCTGTACATGCTGAGCTGCCTGTGCTTGCTGTGCTGCCTGTGCTTGCTGTGCTGCCTGTGCTTGCTGCCTGTGCTTGCTGTGCTGCCTGTGCTTGCTGCCTGTGCTTGCTGTGCTGCCTGTGCTTGCTGCCTGTGCTTGCTGTGCTGTTTGTGCTTGCTGCCTGTGCTTGCTGTGCTGCCTGTGCTTGCTGCGCTGCCTGTGCTTGCTGCCTGTGTTTGTCCTTGCTGCCTGTGCTTGCTGTGCTGCCTGAGCTGCCAGTGCTTGCTGCCTGTGCTTGCTGTGCTGCCTGTGCTTGCTGCCTGTGCTTGCTGCCTGTGCTTGCTGTGCTGCCTGTGCTTGCTGTGCTGTCTGTGCTTGCAGCCTGTGCTTGCTGTGCTGCCTGTTCTTGCTGCGCTGCCTGTGCTTGCTGCCTGTGCTTGCTGTGCTGCCTGCGCTTGCTGCCTGTGCTTGGCGTGCTGCCTGTGCTTGGTGTGCTGCCTGTGCTGGCTGTGCATGCTGTGCTGCCTGTGCTTGCTGTGCTGCCTGTGCTTGCTGTGCTGAGTGTGCTTGCTGCCTGTGCTTGCTGTGCTGCCTGTGCTTGCTGCCTATGCTTGCTGCCTGTGCTTGCTGTGCTGCCTGTGCTTGCTGCCTGTGCTTGCTGCCTGTGCTTGCTGTGCTGCCTGTGCTTGCTGTGCTGCCTGTGCTTGCTGCCTGTGCTGCCTGTGCTGCCTGTGCTGCCTGTGCTTGCTGCCTGTGCTTGCTGTGCTGCCTGTGCTTGCTGTGCTGAGTGTGCTTGCTGCCTGTGCTTGCTGTGCTGCCTGTGCTTGCTGCCTATGCTTGCTGCCTGTGCTTGCTGTGCTGCCTGTGCTTGCTGCCTGTGCTTGCTGTACATGCTGAGCTGCCTGTGCTTGCTGTGCTGCCTGTGCTTGCTGTGCTGCCTGTGCTTGCTGCCTGTGCTTGCTGTGCTGCCTGTGCTTGCTGCCTGTGCTTGCTGTGCTGCCTGTGCTTGCTGCCTGTGCTTGCTGTGCTGTTTGTGCTTGCTGCCTGTGCTTGCTGTGCTGCCTGTGCTTGCTGCGCTGCCTGTGCTTGCTGCCTGTGTTTGTCCTTGCTGCCTGTGCTTGCTGTGCTGCCTGAGCTGCCAGTGCTTGCTGCCTGTGCTTGCTGTGCTGCCTGTGCTTGCTGCCTGTGCTTGCTGCCTGTGCTTGCTGTGCTGCCTGTGCTTGCTGTGCTGTCTGTGCTTGCAGCCTGTGCTTGCTGTGCTGCCTGTTCTTGCTGCGCTGCCTGTGCTTGCTGCCTGTGCTTGCTGTGCTGCCTGCGCTTGCTGCCTGTGCTTGGCGTGCTGCCTGTGCTTGGTGTGCTGCCTGTGCTGGCTGTGCATGCTGTGCTGCCTGTGCTTGCTGTGCTGCCTGTGCTTGCTGCCTGTGCTTGCTGTGCTGCCTGTCCTTGCTGCCTGTGCTTGCTGTGCTGCCTGTGCTTGCTGCCTGTGCTTGCTGCCTGTGCTTGCTGTGCTGCCTGTGCTGCCTGTGCTTGCTGTGCTGCCTGTGCTTGCTGCCTGTGCTTGCTGCCTGTGCTTGCTGCCTGTGCTTGCTGCCTGTGCTTGCTGTGCTGCCTGTGCTTGCTGCCTGTGCTTGCTGCCTGTGCTTGCTGCCTGTGCTTGCTGCCTGTGCTTGCTGTGCTGCCTGTGCTTGCTACCTGTGCTGCCTGTGCTTGCTACCTGTGCTGCCTGTGCTGCCTGTGCTTGCTGCCTGTGCTTGCTGTGCTGCCTGTGCTTGGTGTGCTGCCTGTGCTTGCTGCCTGTGCGTGCTGTGCTGCCTGTGCTTGCTGCCTGTGCTTGCTGCCTGTGCTTGTCCTTGCTGCCTGTGCTTAGTGTGCTGCCTGAGCTGCCAGTGCTTGCTGCCTGTGCTTGCTGCCTGTACTTGCTGTGCTGCCTGTGCTTGCTGCCTGTGCTTGCTGTGCTGCCTGTGCTTGCTGTGCTGCCTGTGCTTGCTGCCTGTACTTGCTGTGCTGCCTGTGCTTGCTGCCCGTGCTTGCTGTGCTGCCTGTGCTTGCTGTGCTGTCTGTGCTTGCAGCCTGTGCTTGCTGTGCTGCCTGTGCTTGCTGCCTGCACTTGCTGTGCTGCCTGTGCTTGCTGCCTGTGCTTGCTGTGCTGCCTGTGCTTGCTGTGCTGTCTGTGCTTGCAGCCTGTGCTTGCTGTGCTGCCTGTTCTTGCTGCGCTGCCTGTGCTTGCTGCCTGTGCTTGCTGCCTGTGCTTGTCCTTGCTGCCTGTGCTTGCTGTGCTGCCTGAGCTGCCTGTGCTTGCTGTGCTGCCTGTGCTTGCTGCCTGTGCTTGCTGTGCTGCCTGTGCTTGCCGCCTGTGCTTGCTGCCTGTGCTTGCTGTGCCGCCTGTGCTTGCTGTGTTGCCTGAGCTTGCTGTGCTGCCTCTGCTTGCTATGCTGCCTGTGCTTGCTGTGCTGCCTGTCCTTGCTGCCTGTGCTTGCTGTGCTGCCTCTGCTTGCTATGCTGCCTGTGCTTGCTGTGCTGCCTGTCCTTGCTGCCTGTGCTTGCTGTGCTGCCTGTGCTTGCTGCCTGTGCTTGCTGCCTGTGCTGCCTGTGCTTGCTGTGCTGCCTGTGCTGCCTGTGCTTGCTGCCTGTGCTTGCTGCTTGTGCTTGCTGTGCTGCCTGTGCTTGCTGTGCTGCCTGTGCTTGCTGCCTGTGCTTGCTGTGCTGCCTGTGCTTGCTGCGCTGCCTGTGCTTGCTGCCTGTGCTTGCTGCCTGTGCTTGTCCTTGCTGCCTGTGCTTGCTGTGCTGCCTGTGATTGCTGCCTGAGCTTGCTGTGCTGCCGGTGCTTGCTGCCTGTGCTTGCTGTGCTGCCTGTGCTTGCTGCCTGTGCTTGCTGTGCTGAGTGTGCTTGCTGCCTGTGCTTGCTGTGCTGCCTGTGCTTGCTGCCTGTGCTTGCTGTGCTGCCTGTGCTTGCTGCTTGTGCTTGCTGTGCATGCTGTGCTGCCTGTGCTTGCTGTGCTGAGTGTGCTTGCTGCCTGTGCTTGGTATGCTGCCTGTGCTTGGTGTGCTGCCTGTGCTTGCTGTGCATGCTGTGCTGCCTGTGCTCGCTGTGCTGCCTGTGCTTGCTGTGCTGAGTGTGCTTGCTGTTTGTGCTTGCTGTGCTGCCTGTGCTTGCTGTGCTGCCTGTGCTTGCTGCGCTGAGTGTGCTTGCTGCCTGTGCTGCCTGTGCTTGCTGCCTGTGCTTGCTGTGCTGAGTGTGCTTGCTGTTTGTGCTTGCTGTGCTGCCTGTGCTTGCTGTGCTGCCTGTGCTTGCTGCGCTGAGTGTGCTTGCTGCCTGTGCTGCCTGTGCTTGCTGTGCATGCTGTGCTGCCTGTGCTTGCTGTGCTGCCTGTGCTTGCTGTGCTGCCTGTGCTTGCTGCCTGTGCTTGCTGTGCTGCCTGTGCTTGCTGTGCTGCCTGTGCTTGCTGCCTGTGCTTGCTGTGCTGCCTGTGCCTGCTGCCTGTGCTTGCTATGCTGAGTGTGCTTGCTGCCTGTGCTTGCTGTGCTGCCTGAGCTTGCTGCCTGTGCTTGTCCTTGCTGCCTGTGCTTGCTGTGCTGCCTGTGCTTGCTGTGCTGCCTGTGCTTGCTGCCTGTGCTTGCTGTGCTGCCTGTGCTTGCTGCCTGTGCTTGCTGTGCCGCCTGTGCTTGTTGTGCTGCCTGTGCTTGCTGTGCTGCCTGTGCTTGCTGCCTGTGCTTGCTGTGCTGCCTGTGCTTGCTGTGCTGAGTGTGCTTGCTGCCTGTGCTTGCTGTGCTGCCTGTGCTTGCTGTGCTGCCTGTGCTTGCTGCCTGTGCTTGGTGTGCTGCCTGTGCTTGCTGTGCATGCTGTGTTGCCTGTGGTTGCCTGTGCTTGCTGTGCTGAGTGTGCTTGCTGCCTGTGCTTGCTGTGCTGCCTGTGCTTGCTGCCTGTACTTGCTGTGCTGCCTGTGCTTGCTGCCTGTGCTTGCTGTGCTGTCTGTGCTTGCTGCCTGTGCTTGCTGTGCTGCCTGTGCTTACTGCGCTGCTTGTGCTTGCTGCCTGTGCTTGCTGCCTGTGCTTGCTGCCTGTGCTTGCTGTGCATGCTGTGCTGCCTGTGCTGCCTGTGCTTGCTGTGCATGCTGTGCTGCCTGTGCTTGCTGTGCTGCATGTGCTTGCTGTGCTGAGTGTGCTTGCTGCCTGTGCTTGCTGCCTGTGCTTGCTGTGCTGCCTGTGCTTGCTGCCCGTGCTTGCTGTGCTGCCTGTGCTTACTGCGCTGCCTGTGCTTGCTGCCTGTGCTTGCTGCCTGTGCTTGCTGTGCATGCTGTGCTGCCTGTGCTGCCTGTGCTTGCTGTGCATGCTGTGCTGCCTGTGCTTGCTGCCTGTGCTTGCTGTGCTGTCTGTGCTTGCTGCCTGTGCTTGCTGCCTGTGCTTGCTGTGCTGCCTGTGCTTACTGCGCTGCCTGTGCTTGCTACCTGTGCTTGCTGCCTGTGCTTGCTGCCTGTGCTTGCTGTGCATGCTGTGCTGCCTGTGCTGCCTGTGCTTGCTGTGCATGCTGTGCTGCCTGTGCTTGCTGTGCTGCCTGTGCTTGCTGTGCTGCCTGTGCTTGCTGCCTGTGCTTGCTGTGCTGCCTGTGCTTGCTGCCTGTGCTTGCTGTGCCGCCTGTGCTTGTTGTGCTGCCTGTGCTTGCTGTGCTGCCTGTGCTTGCTGCCTGTGCTTGCTGTGCTGAGTGTGCTTGCTGCCTGTGCTTGCTGTGCTGCCTGTGCTTGCTGTGCTGCCTGTGCTTGCTGCCTGTGCTTGGTGTGCTGCCTGTGCTTGCTGTGCATGCTGTGTTGCCTGTGCTTGCTGTGCTGTCTGTGCTTGCTGTGCTGAGTGTGCTTGCTGCCTGTGCTTGCTGTGCTGCCTGTGCTTGCTGCCTGTGCTTGCTGTGCTGCCTGTGCTTGCTGCCTGTGCTTGGTATGCTGCCTGTGCTTGGTGTGCTGCCTGTGCTTGCTGTGCATGCTGTGCTGCCTGTGCTCGCTGTGCTGCCTGTGCTTGCTGTGCTGAGTGTGCTTGCTGTTTGTGCTTGCTGTGCTGCCTGTGCTTGCTGCGCTGAGTGTGCTTGCTGCCTGTGCTGCCTGTGCTTGCTGCCTGTGCTGCTTGTGCTTGCTGCCTGTGCTTGCTGTGCTGAGTGTGCTTGCTGTTTGTGCTTGCTGTGCTGCCTGTGCTTGCTGTGCTGCCTGTGCTTGCTGCGCTGAGTGTGCTTGCTGCCTGTGCTGCCTGTGCTTGCTGTGCATGCTGTGCTGCCTGTGCTTGCTGTGCTGCCTGTGCTTGGTGTGCTGCCTGTGTTTGCGGTGCATGCTGTGCTGCCTGTACTTGCTGTGCTGCCTGTGCTTGCTGCCTGTGCTTGCTGTGCTGTCTGTGCTTGCTGCCTGTGCTTGTCCTTGCTGCCTGTGCTTGCTGAGCTGCCTGTGCTTGCTGCCTGTGCTTGCTGTGCTGCCTGTGCCTGCTGCCTGTACTTGCTGTGCTGCCTGTGCTTGCTGCCTGTGCTTGCTGTGCTGCCTGTGCTTGCTGTGCTGCCTGTGCCTGCTGCCTGTGCTTGCTATGCTGAGTGTGCTTGCTGCCTGTGCTTGCTGTGCTGCCTGAGCTTGCTGCCTGTGCTTGTCCTTGCTGCCTGTGCTTGCTGTGCTGCCTGTGCTTGCTGTGCTGCCTGTGCTTGCTGCCTGTGCTTGCTGTGCTGCCTGTGCTTGCTGCCTGTGCTTGCTGTGCCGCCTGTGCTTGTTGTGCTGCCTGTGCTTGCTGTGCTGCCTGTGCTTGCTGCCTGTGCTTGCTGTGCTTGCTGTGCTGCCTGTGCTTGCTGTGCTGAGTGTGCTTGCTGCCTGTGCTTGCTGTGCTGCCTGTGCTTGCTGTGCTGCCTGTGCTTGCTGCCTGTGCTTGGTGTGCTGCCTGTGCTTGCTGTGCATGCTGTGTTGCCTGTGCTGCCTGTGCTTGCTGTGCTGAGTGTGCTTGCTGCCTGTGCTTGCTGTGCTGCCTGTGCTTGCTGCCTGTACTTGCTGTGCTGCCTGTGCTTGCTGCCTGTGCTTGCTGTGCTGTCTGTGCTTGCTGCCTGTGCTTGCTGTGCTGCCTGTGCTTACTGCGCTGCTTGTGCTTGCTGCCTGTGCTTGCTGCCTGTGCTTGCTGCCTGTGCTTGCTGTGCATGCTGTGCTGCCTGTGCTGCCTGTGCTTGCTGTGCATGCTGTGCTGCCTGTGCTTGCTGTGCTGCCTGTGCTTGCTGTGCTGAGTGTGCTTGCTGCTTGTGCTTGCTGTGGTGCCTGTGCTTGCTATGCTGCCTGTGCTTGCTGTGCTGCCTGTGCTTGCTGCCTGTGCTTGCTGTTTGTGCTTGCTGTGCTGCCTGTGCTTGCTGCCGGTGCTTGCTGCCTGTGCTTGCTGCCTGTGCTTGCTGCCTGTGCTTGCTGTGCTGCCTGTGCTTGCTGTGCTGCCTGTGCTTGCTGCCTGTGCTGCCTGTGCTGCCTGTGCTTGCTGCCTGTGCTTGCTGTGCTGCCTGTGCTTGGTGTGCTGCCTGTACTTGCTGCCTGTGCGTGCTGTGCTGCCTGTGCTTGCTGTGCTGAGTGTGCTTGCTGCCTGTGCTTGCTGTGCTGCCTGTGCTTGCTATGCTGCCTGTGCTTGCTGTGCTGCCTGTGCTTGCTGGCTGTGCTTGCTGTGCTGCCTGTGCTTGCTGCCTGTGCTTGCTGTTTGTCCTTGCTGCCTGTGCTTGCTGTGCTGCCTGTGCTGGCTGTGCTTGCTGTGCTACCTGTGCTTGCTGCCTGTGCTTGCTGTTTGTCCTTGCTGCCTGTGCTTGCTGTGCTGCCTGTGCTGCCTCTGCTGTGCTGCCTGTGCTGCCTGTGCTTGCTGCCTGTGCTTGCTGTGCTGCCTGTGCTTGCTGCCTGTGCGTGCTGTGCTGCCTGTGCTTGCTGTGCTGAGTGTGCTTGCTCCCTGTGCTTGCTGTGCTGCCTGTGCTTGCTGCCTGTGCTTGCTGTGCTGCCTGTGCTTGCTGTGCTGCCTGTGCTTGCTGCCTGTGCTTGCTGTGCTGCCTGTGCCTGCTGCCTGTGCTGCCTGTGCTGCCTGTGCTTGCTGCCTGTGCTTGCTGTGCTGCCTGTGCTTGCTGCCTGTACTTGCTGTGCTGCCTGTGCTTGCTGCCTGTGCTTGCTGTGCTGCCTGTGCTTGCTGTGCTGCCTGTGCTTGCTGCCTGTGCTTGCTGTGCTGCCTGTGCTTGCTGCCTGTGCGTGCTGTGCTGCCTGTTGCTTGCTGTGCTGAGTGTGCTTGCTGCCTCTGCTTGCTGTGCTGCCTGTGCTTGCTATGCTGCCTGTGCTGCCTGTGCTTGCTGTGCTGCCTGTGCTTGCTGCCTGTGCTTGCTGTGCTGCCTGTGCTTGCTGCCTGTACTTGCTGTGCTGCCTGTGCTTGCTGCCTGTGCTTGCTGTACTGTCTGTGCTTGCTGGCTGTGCTTGCTGTGCTGCCTGTGCTTGCTGCGCTGACTGTGCTTGCTGCCTGTGCTTGCTGCCTGTGCTTGCTGCCTGTGCTTGCTGTGCTGCCTGTGCTTGCTGCCTGTGCTTGCTGTGCTGCCTGTGCTTGCTGCCTGTGCTTGCTGCCTGTGCTTGTCCTTGCTGCCTGTGCTTGTCCTTGCTGCCTGTGCTTGCTGTGCTGCCTGAGCTGCCTGTGCTTGCTGCCTGTGCTTGCTGTGTTGCCTGTACTTGCTGTGCTGCCTGAGCTTGCTGCCTGTGCGTGCTGTGCTGCCTGTGCTTGCTGTGCTGCCTGTGCTTGCTGCCTGTGCTTGCTGTGCTGCCTGTGCTTGCTGCCTGTGCTTGCTGTGCTGCCTGTGCTTGCTGCTTGTGCTTGCTGTGCTGCCTGTGCTTGCTGCCCGTGCTTGCTGTGCTGCCTGTGCTTGCTGCCTGTGCTTGCTGCCTGTGATTGTCCTTGCTGCCTGTGCTTGCTGTGCTGCCTGAGCTGCCAGTGCTTGCTGCCTGTGCTTGCTGTGCTGCCTGTGCTTGCTGCCTGTGCTTGCTGCCTGTGCTTGCTGTGCTGCCTGTGCTTGCTGTGCTGTCTGTGCTTGCAGCCTGTGCTTGCTGTGCTGCCTGTTCTTGCTGCGCTGCCTGTGCTTGCTGCCTGTGCTTGCTGCCTGTGCTTGCTGTGCTGCCTGCGCTTGCTGCCTGTGCTTGGCGTGCTGCCTGTGCTTGGTGTGCTGCCTGTGCTGGCTGTGCATGCTGTGCTGCCTGTGCTTGCTGTGCTGCCTGTCCTTGCTGTGCTGCCTGTCCTTGCTGCCTGTGCTTGCTGTGCTGCCTGTGCTTGCTGCCTGTGCTTGCTGTGCTGCCTGTGCTTGCTGCCTGTGCTGCCTGTGCCTGCTGTGCTGTCTGTGCTGCCTGTGCTTGCTGCCTGTGCTTGCTGTGCTGCCTGTGCTTGCTGCCTGTGCTTGCTGTGCTGCCTGTGCTTCCTGCCTGTGCTTGCTGTGCTGCCTGTGCTTGCTGCCTGTGCTTGCTGTGCTGCCTGTGCTTGCTGCTTGTGCTTGCTGTGCTGCCTGTGCTTGCTGTGCTGCCTGTGCTTGCTGCCTGTGCTTGCTGTGCTGTCTGTGCTTGCTGCCTGTGCTTGCTGTGCTGCCTGTGCTTGCTGCGCTGCCTGTGCTTGCTGCCTGTGCTTGCTGCCTGTGCTTGTCCTTGCTGCCTGTGCTTGCTGTGCTACCTGAGCTGCCAGTGCTTGCTGCCTGTGCTTGCTGTGCTGCCTGTGCTTGCTGCCTGTACTTGCTGTGCTGCCTGTGCTTGCTGCCTGTGCTTGCTGTGCTGCCTGTGCTTGCTGTGCTGTCTGTGCTTGCAGCTTGTGCTTGCTGTGCTGCCTGTTCTTGCTGCGCTGCCTGTGCTTGCTGCCTGTGCTTGCTGCCTGTGCTTGTCCTTGCTGCCTGTGTTTGCTGTGCTGCCTGAGCTGCCTGTGCTTGTTGCCTGTGCTTGCTGTGCTGCCTGTGCTTGCTGCCTGTACTTGCTGTGCTGCCTGAGCTTGCTGCCTGTGCTTGCTGTGCTGCCTGTGCTTGCTGTGCTGCCTGTGCTTGCTGCCTGTGCTTGCTGTGCATGCTGTGCTGCCTGTGCTTGCTGTGCTGAGTGTTCTTGCTGTTTGTGCTTGCTGTGCTGCCTGTGCTTGCTGCCTGTGCTGCCTGTGCTGCCTGTGCTTGCTGCCTGTGCTTGCTGTGCTGCCTGTGCTTGCTGTGCTGAGGGTGCTTGCTGCCTGTGCTTGCTGCCTATGCTTGCTGCCTGTGCTTGCTGTGCTGCCTGTGCTTGCTGCCTGTGCTTGCTGTACATGCTGAGCTGCCTGTGCTTGCTGTGCTGCCTGTGCTTGCTGTGCTGCCTGTGCTTGCTGCCTGTGCTTGCTGTGCTGCCTGTGCTTGCTGCCTGTGCTTGCTGTGCTGCCTGTGCTTGCTGCCTGTGCTTGCTGTGCTGTTTGTGCTTGCTGCCTGTGCTTGCTGTGCTGCCTGTGCTTGCTGCGCTGCCTGTGCTTGCTGCCTGTGTTTGTCCTTGCTGCCTGTGCTTGCTGTGCTGCCTGAGCTGCCAGTGCTTGCTGCCTGTGCTTGCTGTGCTGCCTGTGCTTGCTGCCTGTGCTTGCTGCCTGTGCTTGCTGTGCTGCCTGTGCTTGCTGTGCTGTCTGTGCTTGCAGCCTGTGCTTGCTGTGCTGCCTGTTCTTGCTGCGCTGCCTGTGCTTGCTGCCTGTGCTTGCTGCCTGTGCTTGCTGTGCTGCCTGCGCTTGCTGCCTGTGCTTGGCGTGCTGCCTGTGCTTGGTGTGCTGCCTGTGCTGGCTGTGCATGCTGTGCTGCCTGTGCTTGCTGTGCTGCCTGTGCTTGCTGCCTGTGCTTGCTGTGCTGCCTGTCCTTGCTGCCTGTGCTTGCTGTGCTGCCTGTGCTTGCTGCCTGTGCTTGCTGCCTGTGCTTGCTGCCTGTGCTTGCTGCCTGTGCTTGCTGCCTGTGCTTGCTGCCTGTGCTTGCTGCCTGTGCTTGCTGTGCTGCCTGTGCTTGCTACCTGTGCTGCCTGTGCTTGCTACCTGTGCTGCCTGTGCTGCCTGTGCTTGCTGCCTGTGCTTGCTGTGCTGCCTGTGCTTGGTGTGCTGCCTGTGCTTGCTGCCTGTGCGTGCTGTGCTGCCTGTGCTTGCTGCCTGTGCTTGCTGTACTGCCTGTGCTTGCTGCCTGTGCTTGCTGCCTGTGCTTGTCCTTGCTGCCTGTGCTTAGTGTGCTGCCTGAGCTGCCAGTGCTTGCTGCCTGTACTTGCTGTGCTGCCTGTGCTTGCTGCCTGTGCTTGCTGTGCTGCCTGTGCTTGCTGCCTGTACTTGCTGTGCTGCCTGTGCTTGCTGCCCGTGCTTGCTGTGCTGCCTGTGCTTGCTGTGCTGTCTGTGCTTGCAGCCTGTGCTTGCTGTGCTGCCTGTGCTTGCTGCCTGCACTTGCTGTGCTGCCTGTGCTTGCTGCCTGTGCTTGCTGTGCTGCCTGTGCTTGCTGTGCTGTCTGTGCTTGCAGCCTGTGCTTGCTGTGCTGCCTGTTCTTGCTGCGCTGCCTGTGCTTGCTGCCTGTGCTTGCTGCCTGTGCTTGTCCTTGCTGCCTGTGCTTGCTGTGCTGCCTGAGCTGCCTGTGCTTGCTGTGCTGCCTGTGCTTGCTGCCTGTGCTTGCTGTGCTGCCTGTGCTTGCCGCCTGTGCTTGCTGCCTGTGCTTGCTGTGCCGCCTGTGCTTGCTGTGTTGCCTGAGCTTGCTGTGCTGCCTCTGCTTGCTATGCTGCCTGTGCTTGCTGCCTGTGTTTGTCCTTGCTGCCTGTGCTTGCTGTGCTGCCTGAGCTGCCAGTGCTTGCTGCCTGTGCTTGCTGTGCTGCCTGTGCTTGCTGCCTGTGCTTGCTGCCTGTGCTTGCTGTGCTGCCTGTGCTTGCTGTGCTGTCTGTGCTTGCAGCCTGTGCTTGCTGTGCTGCCTGTTCTTGCTGCGCTGCCTGTGCTTGCTGCCTGTGCTTGCTGCCTGTGCTTGCTGTGCTGCCTGCGCTTGCTGCCTGTGCTTGGCGTGCTGCCTGTGCTTGGTGTGCTGCCTGTGCTGGCTGTGCATGCTGTGCTGCCTGTGCTTGCTGTGCTGCCTGTGCTTGCTGCCTGTGCTTGCTGTGCTGCCTGTCCTTGCTGCCTGTGCTTGCTGTGCTGCCTGTGCTTGCTGCCTGTGCTTGCTGCCTGTGCTTGCTGTGCTGCCTGTGCTGCCTGTGCTTGCTGCCTGTGCTTGCTGCCTGTGCTTGCTGTGCTGCCTGTGCTTGCTGCCTGTGCTTGCTGCCTGTGCTTGCTGCCTGTGCTTGCTGCCTGTGCTTGCTGTGCTGCCTGTGCTTGCTACCTGTGCTGCC
The DNA here is from genome assembly GCA_963942575.1 of Priocnemis perturbator. Classification (NCBI taxonomy): domain Eukaryota; kingdom Metazoa; phylum Arthropoda; class Insecta; order Hymenoptera; family Pompilidae; genus Priocnemis; species Priocnemis perturbator. The sequence goes on along the minus strand of CAWWDK010000226.1, from coordinate 78,739 downwards.
TGTGCTTGCTACCTGTGCTGCCTGTGCTGCCTGTGCTTGCTGCCTGTGCTTGCTGTGCTGCCTGTGCTTGGTGTGCTGCCTGTGCTTGCTGCCTGTGCGTGCTGTGCTGCCTGTGCTTGCTGTGCTGTCTGTGCTTGCAGCCTGTGCTTGCTGTGCTGCCTGTTCTTGCTGCGCTGCCTGTGCTTGCTGCCTGTGCTTGCTGCCTGTGCTTGTCCTTGCTGCCTGTGTTTGCTGTGCTGCCTGAGCTGCCTGTGCTTGTTGCCTGTGCTTGCTGTGCTGCCTGTGCTTGCTGCCTGTACTTGCTGTGCTGCCTGAGCTTGCTGCCTGTGCTTGGTGTGCTGCCTGTGCTTGCTGCCTGTGCTTGCTGTGCATGCTGTGCTGCCTGTGCTTGCTGTGCTGAGTGTTCTTGCTGTTTGTGCTTGCTGTGCTGCCTGTGCTTGCTGCCTGTGCTGCCTGTGCTGCCTGTGCTTGCTGCCTGTGCTTGCTGTGCTGCCTGTGCTTGCTGCCTATGCTTGCTGCCTGTGCTTGCTGTGCTGCCTGTGCTTGCTGCATGTGCTTGCTGTACATGCTGAGCTGCCTGTGCTTGCTGTGCTGCCTGTGCTTGCTGTGCTGCCTGTGCTTGCTGCCTGTGCTTGCTGTGCTGCCTGTGCTTGCTGCCTGTGCTTGCTGCCTGTGCTTGCTGTGCTGTTTGTGCTTGCTGCCTGTGCTTGCTGTGCTGCCTGTGCTTGCTGCGCTGCCTGTGCTTGCTGCCTGTGTTTGTCCTTGCTGCCTGTGCTTGCTGTGCTGCCTGTGCTTGCTGCCTGTGCTTGCTGCCTGTGCTTGCTGTGCTGCCTGTGCTGCCTGTGCTTGCTGTGCTGCCTGTGCTTGCTGCCTGTGCTTGCTGTGTTGCCTGTACTTGCTGTGCTGCCTGAGCTTGCTGCCTGTGCGTGCTGTGCTGCCTGTGCTTGCTGTGCTGAGTGTGCTTGCTGCCTCTGCTTGCTGTGCTGCCTGTGCTTGCTATGCTGCCTGTGCTGCCTGTGCTTGCTGTGCTGCCTGTGCTTGCTGCCTGTACTTGCTGTGCTGCCTGAGCTTGCTGCCTGTGCTTGCTGTGCTGCCTGTGCTTGGTGTGCTGCCTGTGCTTGCTGCCTGTGCTTGCTGTGCATGCTGTGCTGCCTGTGCTTGCTGTGCTGAGTGTTCTTGCTGTTTGTGCTTGCTGTGCTGCCTGTGCTTGCTGCCTGTGCTGCCTGTGCTGCCTGTGCTTGCTGCCTGTGCTTGCTGTGCTGCCTGTGCTTGCTGCCTATGCTTGCTGCCTGTGCTTGCTGTGCTGCCTGTGCTTGCTGCATGTGCTTGCTGTACATGCTGAGCTGCCTGTGCTTGCTGTGCTGCCTGTGCTTGCTGTGCTGCCTGTGCTTGCTGCCTGTGCTTGCTGTGCTGCCTGTGCTTGCTGCCTGTGCTTGCTGTGCTGCCTGTGCTTGCTGCCTGTGCTTGCTGTGCTGTTTGTGCTTGCTGCCTGTGCTTGCTGTGCTGCCTGTGCTTGCTGCGCTGCCTGTGCTTGCTGCCTGTGTTTGTCCTTGCTGCCTGTGCTTGCTGTGCTGCCTGAGCTGCCAGTGCTTGCTGCCTGTGCTTGCTGTGCTGCCTGTGCTTGCTGCCTGTGCTTGCTGCCTGTGCTTGCTGTGCTGCCTGTGCTTGCTGTGCTGTCTGTGCTTGCAGCCTGTGCTTGCTGTGCTGCCTGTTCTTGCTGCGCTGCCTGTGCTTGCTGCCTGTGCTTGCTGCCTGTGCTTGCTGTGCTGCCTGCGCTTGCTGCCTGTGCTTGGCGTGCTGCCTGTGCTTGGTGTGCTGCCTGTGCTGGCTGTGCATGCTGTGCTGCCTGTGCTTGCTGTGCTGCCTGTGCTTGCTGCCTGTGCTTGCTGTGCTGCCTGTCCTTGCTGCCTGTGCTTGCTGTGCTGCCTGTGCTTGCTGCCTGTGCTTGCTGTGCTGAGTGTGCTTGCTGCCTGTGCTTGCTGTGCTGCCTGTGCTTGCTGCCTGTGCTTGCTGTGCTGCCTGTGCTTGCTGCTTGTGCTTGCTGTGCATGCTGTGCTGCCTGTGCTTGCTGTGCTGAGTGTGCTTGCTGCCTGTGCTTGGTATGCTGCCTGTGCTTGGTGTGCTGCCTGTGCTTGCTGTGCATGCTGTGCTGCCTGTGCTCGCTGTGCTGCCTGTGCTTGCTGTGCTGAGTGTGCTTGCTGTTTGTGCTTGCTGTGCTGCCTGTGCTTGCTGTGCTGCCTGTGCTTGCTGCGCTGAGTGTGCTTGCTGCCTGTGCTGCCTGTGCTTGCTGCCTGTGCTTGCTGTGCTGAGTGTGCTTGCTGTTTGTGCTTGCTGTGCTGCCTGTGCTTGCTGTGCTGCCTGTGCTTGCTGCGCTGAGTGTGCTTGCTGCCTGTGCTGCCTGTGCTTGCTGTGCATGCTGTGCTGCCTGTGCTTGCTGTGCTGCCTGTGCTTGCTGTGCTGCCTGTGCTTGCTGCCTGTGCTTGCTGTGCTGCCTGTGCTTGCTGTGCTGCCTGTGCTTGCTGCCTGTGCTTGCTGTGCTGCCTGTGCCTGCTGCCTGTGCTTGCTATGCTGAGTGTGCTTGCTGCCTGTGCTTGCTGTGCTGCCTGAGCTTGCTGCCTGTGCTTGTCCTTGCTGCCTGTGCTTGCTGTGCTGCCTGTGCTTGCTGTGCTGCCTGTGCTTGCTGCCTGTGCTTGCTGTGCTGCCTGTGCTTGCTGCCTGTGCTTGCTGTGCCGCCTGTGCTTGTTGTGCTGCCTGTGCTTGCTGTGCTGCCTGTGCTTGCTGCCTGTGCTTGCTGTGCTGCCTGTGCTTGCTGTGCTGAGTGTGCTTGCTGCCTGTGCTTGCTGTGCTGCCTGTGCTTGCTGTGCTGCCTGTGCTTGCTGCCTGTGCTTGGTGTGCTGCCTGTGCTTGCTGTGCATGCTGTGTTGCCTGTGGTTGCCTGTGCTTGCTGTGCTGAGTGTGCTTGCTGCCTGTGCTTGCTGTGCTGCCTGTGCTTGCTGCCTGTACTTGCTGTGCTGCCTGTGCTTGCTGCCTGTGCTTGCTGTGCTGTCTGTGCTTGCTGCCTGTGCTTGCTGTGCTGCCTGTGCTTACTGCGCTGCTTGTGCTTGCTGCCTGTGCTTGCTGCCTGTGCTTGCTGCCTGTGCTTGCTGTGCATGCTGTGCTGCCTGTGCTGCCTGTGCTTGCTGTGCATGCTGTGCTGCCTGTGCTTGCTGTGCTGCATGTGCTTGCTGTGCTGAGTGTGCTTGCTGCCTGTGCTTGCTGCCTGTGCTTGCTGTGCTGCCTGTGCTTGCTGCCCGTGCTTGCTGTGCTGCCTGTGCTTACTGCGCTGCCTGTGCTTGCTGCCTGTGCTTGCTGCCTGTGCTTGCTGTGCATGCTGTGCTGCCTGTGCTGCCTGTGCTTGCTGTGCATGCTGTGCTGCCTGTGCTTGCTGCCTGTGCTTGCTGTGCTGTCTGTGCTTGCTGCCTGTGCTTGCTGCCTGTGCTTGCTGTGCTGCCTGTGCTTACTGCGCTGCCTGTGCTTGCTACCTGTGCTTGCTGCCTGTGCTTGCTGCCTGTGCTTGCTGTGCATGCTGTGCTGCCTGTGCTGCCTGTGCTTGCTGTGCATGCTGTGCTGCCTGTGCTTGCTGTGCTGCCTGTGCTTGCTGTGCTGCCTGTGCTTGCTGCCTGTGCTTGCTGTGCTGCCTGTGCTTGCTGCCTGTGCTTGCTGTGCCGCCTGTGCTTGTTGTGCTGCCTGTGCTTGCTGTGCTGCCTGTGCTTGCTGCCTGTGCTTGCTGTGCTGAGTGTGCTTGCTGCCTGTGCTTGCTGTGCTGCCTGTGCTTGCTGTGCTGCCTGTGCTTGCTGCCTGTGCTTGGTGTGCTGCCTGTGCTTGCTGTGCATGCTGTGTTGCCTGTGCTTGCTGTGCTGTCTGTGCTTGCTGTGCTGAGTGTGCTTGCTGCCTGTGCTTGCTGTGCTGCCTGTGCTTGCTGCCTGTGCTTGCTGTGCTGCCTGTGCTTGCTGCCTGTGCTTGGTATGCTGCCTGTGCTTGGTGTGCTGCCTGTGCTTGCTGTGCATGCTGTGCTGCCTGTGCTCGCTGTGCTGCCTGTGCTTGCTGTGCTGAGTGTGCTTGCTGTTTGTGCTTGCTGTGCTGCCTGTGCTTGCTGCGCTGAGTGTGCTTGCTGCCTGTGCTGCCTGTGCTTGCTGCCTGTGCTGCTTGTGCTTGCTGCCTGTGCTTGCTGTGCTGAGTGTGCTTGCTGTTTGTGTGCTTGCTGTTTGTGCTTGCTGTGCTGCCTGTGCTTGCTGTGCTGCCTGTGCTTGCTGCGCTGAGTGTGCTTGCTGCCTGTGCTGCCTGTGCTTGCTGTGCATGCTGTGCTGCCTGTGCTTGCTGTGCTGCCTGTGCTTGGTGTGCTGCCTGTGTTTGCGGTGCATGCTGTGCTGCCTGTACTTGCTGTGCTGCCTGTGCTTGCTGCCTGTGCTTGCTGTGCTGTCTGTGCTTGCTGCCTGTGCTTGTCCTTGCTGCCTGTGCTTGCTGAGCTGCCTGTGCTTGCTGCCTGTGCTTGCTGTGCTGCCTGTGCCTGCTGCCTGTACTTGCTGTGCTGCCTGTGCTTGCTGCCTGTGCTTGCTGTGCTGCCTGTGCTTGCTGTGCTGCCTGTGCCTGCTGCCTGTGCTTGCTATGCTGAGTGTGCTTGCTGCCTGTGCTTGCTGTGCTGCCTGAGCTTGCTGCCTGTGCTTGTCCTTGCTGCCTGTGCTTGCTGTGCTGCCTGTGCTTGCTGTGCTGCTGTGCTTGCTGTGCTGCCTTGCTTGCTGCCTGTGCTTGCTGTGCCGCCTGTGCTTGTTGTGCTGCCTGTGCTTGCTGTGCTGCCTGTGCTTGCTGCCTGTGCTTGCTGTGCTTGCTGTGCTGCCTGTGCTTGCTGTGCTGAGTGTGCTTGCTGCCTGTGCTTGCTGTGCTGCCTGTGCTTGCTGTGCTGCCTGTGCTTGCTGCCTGTGCTTGGTGTGCTGCCTGTGCTTGCTGTGCATGCTGTGTTGCCTGTGCTGCCTGTGCTTGCTGTGCTGAGTGTGCTTGCTGCCTGTGCTTGCTGTGCTGCCTGTGCTTGCTGCCTGTACTTGCTGTGCTGCCTGTGCTTGCTGCCTGTGCTTGCTGTGCTGTCTGTGCTTGCTGCCTGTGCTTGCTGTGCTGCCTGTGCTTACTGCGCTGCTTGTGCTTGCTGCCTGTGCTTGCTGCCTGTGCTTGCTGCCTGTGCTTGCTGTGCATGCTGTGCTGCCTGTGCTGCCTGTGCTTGCTGTGCATGCTGTGCTGCCTGTGCTTGCTGTGCTGCCTGTGCTTGCTGTGCTGAGTGTGCTTGCTGCTTGTGCTTGCTGTGGTGCCTGTGCTTGCTATGCTGCCTGTGCTTGCTGTGCTGCCTGTGCTTGCTGCCTGTGCTTGCTGTTTGTGCTTGCTGTGCTGCCTGTGCTTGCTGCCGGTGCTTGCTGCCTGTGCTTGCTGCCTGTGCTTGCTGCCTGTGCTTGCTGTGCTGCCTGTGCTTGCTGTGCTGCCTGTGCTTGCTGCCTGTGCTGCCTGTGCTGCCTGTGCTTGCTGCCTGTGCTTGCTGTGCTGCCTGTGCTTGGTGTGCTGCCTGTACTTGCTGCCTGTGCGTGCTGTGCTGCCTGTGCTTGCTGTGCTGAGTGTGCTTGCTGCCTGTGCTTGCTGTGCTGCCTGTGCTTGCTATGCTGCCTGTGCTTGCTGTGCTGCCTGTGCTTGCTGGCTGTGCTTGCTGTGCTGCCTGTGCTTGCTGCCTGTGCTTGCTGTTTGTCCTTGCTGCCTGTGCTTGCTGTGCTGCCTGTGCTGGCTGTGCTTGCTGTGCTACCTGTGCTTGCTGCCTGTGCTTGCTGTTTGTCCTTGCTGCCTGTGCTTGCTGTGCTGCCTGTGCTGCCTCTGCTGTGCTGCCTGTGCTGCCTGTGCTTGCTGCCTGTGCTTGCTGTGCTGCCTGTGCTTGCTGCCTGTGCGTGCTGTGCTGCCTGTGCTTGCTGTGCTGAGTGTGCTTGCTCCCTGTGCTTGCTGTGCTGCCTGTGCTTGCTGCCTGTGCTTGCTGTGCTGCCTGTGCTTGCTGTGCTGCCTGTGCTTGCTGCCTGTGCTTGCTGTGCTGCCTGTGCCTGCTGCCTGTGCTGCCTGTGCTGCCTGTGCTTGCTGCCTGTGCTTGCTGTGCTGCCTGTGCTTGCTGCCTGTACTTGCTGTGCTGCCTGTGCTTGCTGCCTGTGCTTGCTGTGCTGCCTGTGCTTGCTGTGCTGCCTGTGCTTGCTGCCTGTGCTTGCTGTGCTGCCTGTGCTTGCTGCCTGTGCGTGCTGTGCTGCCTGTTGCTTGCTGTGCTGAGTGTGCTTGCTGCCTCTGCTTGCTGTGCTGCCTGTGCTTGCTATGCTGCCTGTGCTGCCTGTGCTTGCTGTGCTGCCTGTGCTTGCTGCCTGTGCTTGCTGTGCTGCCTGTGCTTGCTGCCTGTACTTGCTGTGCTGCCTGTGCTTGCTGCCTGTGCTTGCTGTACTGTCTGTGCTTGCTGGCTGTGCTTGCTGTGCTGCCTGTGCTTGCTGCGCTGACTGTGCTTGCTGCCTGTGCTTGCTGCCTGTGCTTGCTGCCTGTGCTTGCTGTGCTGCCTGTGCTTGCTGCCTGTGCTTGCTGTGCTGCCTGTGCTTGCTGCCTGTGCTTGCTGCCTGTGCTTGTCCTTGCTGCCTGTGCTTGTCCTTGCTGCCTGTGCTTGCTGTGCTGCCTGAGCTGCCTGTGCTTGCTGCCTGTGCTTGCTGTGTTGCCTGTACTTGCTGTGCTGCCTGAGCTTGCTGCCTGTGCGTGCTGTGCTGCCTGTGCTTGCTGTGCTGCCTGTGCTTGCTGCCTGTGCTTGCTGTGCTGCCTGTGCTTGCTGCCTGTGCTTGCTGTGCTGCCTGTGCTTGCTGCTTGTGCTTGCTGTGCTGCCTGTGCTTGCTGCCCGTGCTTGCTGTGCTGCCTGTGCTTGCTGCCTGTGCTTGCTGCCTGTGATTGTCCTTGCTGCCTGTGCTTGCTGTGCTGCCTGAGCTGCCAGTGCTTGCTGCCTGTGCTTGCTGTGCTGCCTGTGCTTGCTGCCTGTGCTTGCTGCCTGTGCTTGCTGTGCTGCCTGTGCTTGCTGTGCTGTCTGTGCTTGCAGCCTGTGCTTGCTGTGCTGCCTGTTCTTGCTGCGCTGCCTGTGCTTGCTGCCTGTGCTTGCTGCCTGTGCTTGCTGTGCTGCCTGCGCTTGCTGCCTGTGCTTGGCGTGCTGCCTGTGCTTGGTGTGCTGCCTGTGCTGGCTGTGCATGCTGTGCTGCCTGTGCTTGCTGTGCTGCCTGTCCTTGCTGTGCTGCCTGTCCTTGCTGCCTGTGCTTGCTGTGCTGCCTGTGCTTGCTGCCTGTGCTTGCTGTGCTGCCTGTGCTTGCTGCCTGTGCTGCCTGTGCCTGCTGTGCTGTCTGTGCTGCCTGTGCTTGCTGCCTGTGCTTGCTGTGCTGCCTGTGCTTGCTGCCTGTGCTTGCTGTGCTGCCTGTGCTTCCTGCCTGTGCTTGCTGTGCTGCCTGTGCTTGCTGCCTGTGCTTGCTGTGCTGCCTGTGCTTGCTGCTTGTGCTTGCTGTGCTGCCTGTGCTTGCTGTGCTGCCTGTGCTTGCTGCCTGTGCTTGCTGTGCTGTCTGTGCTTGCTGCCTGTGCTTGCTGTGCTGCCTGTGCTTGCTGCGCTGCCTGTGCTTGCTGCCTGTGCTTGCTGCCTGTGCTTGTCCTTGCTGCCTGTGCTTGCTGTGCTACCTGAGCTGCCAGTGCTTGCTGCCTGTGCTTGCTGTGCTGCCTGTGCTTGCTGCCTGTACTTGCTGTGCTGCCTGTGCTTGCTGCCTGTGCTTGCTGTGCTGCCTGTGCTTGCTGTGCTGTCTGTGCTTGCAGCTTGTGCTTGCTGTGCTGCCTGTTCTTGCTGCGCTGCCTGTGCTTGCTGCCTGTGCTTGCTGCCTGTGCTTGTCCTTGCTGCCTGTGTTTGCTGTGCTGCCTGAGCTGCCTGTGCTTGTTGCCTGTGCTTGCTGTGCTGCCTGTGCTTGCTGCCTGTACTTGCTGTGCTGCCTGAGCTTGCTGCCTGTGCTTGCTGTGCTGCCTGTGCTTGCTGTGCTGCCTGTGCTTGCTGCCTGTGCTTGCTGTGCATGCTGTGCTGCCTGTGCTTGCTGTGCTGAGTGTTCTTGCTGTTTGTGCTTGCTGTGCTGCCTGTGCTTGCTGCCTGTGCTGCCTGTGCTGCCTGTGCTTGCTGCCTGTGCTTGCTGTGCTGCCTGTGCTTGCTGTGCTGAGGGTGCTTGCTGCCTGTGCTTGCTGCCTATGCTTGCTGCCTGTGCTTGCTGTGCTGCCTGTGCTTGCTGCCTGTGCTTGCTGTACATGCTGAGCTGCCTGTGCTTGCTGTGCTGCCTGTGCTTGCTGTGCTGCCTGTGCTTGCTGCCTGTGCTTGCTGTGCTGCCTGTGCTTGCTGCCTGTGCTTGCTGTGCTGCCTGTGCTTGCTGCCTGTGCTTGCTGTGCTGTTTGTGCTTGCTGCCTGTGCTTGCTGTGCTGCCTGTGCTTGCTGCGCTGCCTGTGCTTGCTGCCTGTGTTTGTCCTTGCTGCCTGTGCTTGCTGTGCTGCCTGAGCTGCCAGTGCTTGCTGCCTGTGCTTGCTGTGCTGCCTGTGCTTGCTGCCTGTGCTTGCTGCCTGTGCTTGCTGTGCTGCCTGTGCTTGCTGTGCTGTCTGTGCTTGCAGCCTGTGCTTGCTGTGCTGCCTGTTCTTGCTGCGCTGCCTGTGCTTGCTGCCTGTGCTTGCTGCCTGTGCTTGCTGTGCTGCCTGCGCTTGCTGCCTGTGCTTGGCGTGCTGCCTGTGCTTGGTGTGCTGCCTGTGCTGGCTGTGCATGCTGTGCTGCCTGTGCTTGCTGTGCTGCCTGTGCTTGCTGCCTGTGCTTGCTGTGCTGCCTGTCCTTGCTGCCTGTGCTTGCTGTGCTGCCTGTGCTTGCTGCCTGTGCTTGCTGCCAGTGCTTGCTGTGCTGCCTGTGCTGCCTGTGCTTGCTGCCTGTGCTTGCTGCCTGTGCTTGCTGCCTGTGCTTGCTGCCTGTGCTTGCTGCCTGTGCTTGCTGCCTGTGCTTGCTGCCTGTGCTTGCTGCCTGTGCTTGCTGTGCTGCCTGTGCTTGCTACCTGTGCTGCCTGTGCTTGCTACCTGTGCTGCCTGTGCTGCCTGTGCTTGCTGCCTGTGCTTGCTGTGCTGCCTGTGCTTGGTGTGCTGCCTGTGCTTGCTGCCTGTGCGTGCTGTGCTGCCTGTGCTTGCTGCCTGTGCTTGCTGTACTGCCTGTGCTTGCTGCCTGTGCTTGCTGCCTGTGCTTGTCCTTGCTGCCTGTGCTTAGTGTGCTGCCTGAGCTGCCAGTGCTTGCTGCCTGTACTTGCTGTGCTGCCTGTGCTTGCTGCCTGTGCTTGCTGTGCTGCCTGTGCTTGCTGCCTGTACTTGCTGTGCTGCCTGTGCTTGCTGCCCGTGCTTGCTGTGCTGCCTGTGCTTGCTGTGCTGTCTGTGCTTGCAGCCTGTGCTTGCTGTGCTGCCTGTGCTTGCTGCCTGCACTTGCTGTGCTGCCTGTGCTTGCTGCCTGTGCTTGCTGTGCTGCCTGTGCTTGCTGTGCTGTCTGTGCTTGCAGCCTGTGCTTGCTGTGCTGCCTGTTCTTGCTGCGCTGCCTGTGCTTGCTGCCTGTGCTTGCTGCCTGTGCTTGTCCTTGCTGCCTGTGCTTGCTGTGCTGCCTGAGCTGCCTGTGCTTGCTGTGCTGCCTGTGCTTGCTGCCTGTGCTTGCTGTGCTGCCTGTGCTTGCCGCCTGTGCTTGCTGCCTGTGCTTGCTGTGCCGCCTGTGCTTGCTGTGTTGCCTGAGCTTGCTGTGCTGCCTCTGCTTGCTATGCTGCCTGTGCTTGCTGCCTGTGTTTGTCCTTGCTGCCTGTGCTTGCTGTGCTGCCTGAGCTGCCAGTGCTTGCTGCCTGTGCTTGCTGTGCTGCCTGTGCTTGCTGCCTGTGCTTGCTGCCTGTGCTTGCTGTGCTGCCTGTGCTTGCTGTGCTGTCTGTGCTTGCAGCCTGTGCTTGCTGTGCTGCCTGTTCTTGCTGCGCTGCCTGTGCTTGCTGCCTGTGCTTGCTGCCTGTGCTTGCTGTGCTGCCTGCGCTTGCTGCCTGTGCTTGGCGTGCTGCCTGTGCTTGGTGTGCTGCCTGTGCTGGCTGTGCATGCTGTGCTGCCTGTGCTTGCTGTGCTGCCTGTGCTTGCTGCCTGTGCTTGCTGTGCTGCCTGTCCTTGCTGCCTGTGCTTGCTGTGCTGCCTGTGCTTGCTGCCTGTGCTTGCTGCCTGTGCTTGCTGTGCTGCCTGTGCTGCCTGTGCTTGCTGCCTGTGCTTGCTGCCTGTGCTTGCTGTGCTGCCTGTGCTTGCTGCCTGTGCTTGCTGCCTGTGCTTGCTGCCTGTGCTTGCTGCCTGTGCTTGCTGTGCTGCCTGTGCTTGCTACCTGTGCTGCCTGTGCTTGCTACCTGTGCTGCCTGTGCTGCCTGTGCTTGCTGCCTGTGCTTGCTGTGCTGCCTGTGCTTGGTGTGCTGCCTGTGCTTGCTGCCTGTGCGTGCTGTGCTGCCTGTGCTTGCTGTGCTGTCTGTGCTTGCAGCCTGTGCTTGCTGTGCTGCCTGTTCTTGCTGCGCTGCCTGTGCTTGCTGCCTGTGCTTGCTGCCTGTGCTTGTCCTTGCTGCCTGTGTTTGCTGTGCTGCCTGAGCTGCCTGTGCTTGTTGCCTGTGCTTGCTGTGCTGCCTGTGCTTGCTGCCTGTACTTGCTGTGCTGCCTGAGCTTGCTGCCTGTGCTTGGTGTGCTGCCTGTGCTTGCTGCCTGTGCTTGCTGTGCATGCTGTGCTGCCTGTGCTTGCTGTGCTGAGTGTTCTTGCTGTTTGTGCTTGCTGTGCTGCCTGTGCTTGCTGCCTGTGCTGCCTGTGCTGCCTGTGCTTGCTGCCTGTGCTTGCTGTGCTGCCTGTGCTTGCTGCCTATGCTTGCTGCCTGTGCTTGCTGTGCTGCCTGTGCTTGCTGCATGTGCTTGCTGTACATGCTGAGCTGCCTGTGCTTGCTGTGCTGCCTGTGCTTGCTGTGCTGCCTGTGCTTGCTGCCTGTGCTTGCTGTGCTGCCTGTGCTTGCTGCCTGTGCTTGCTGCCTGTGCTTGCTGTGCTGTTTGTGCTTGCTGCCTGTGCTTGCTGTGCTGCCTGTGCTTGCTGCGCTGCCTGTGCTTGCTGCCTGTGTTTGTCCTTGCTGCCTGTGCTTGCTGTGCTGCCTGTGCTTGCTGCCTGTGCTTGCTGCCTGTGCTTGCTGTGCTGCCTGTGCTGCCTGTGCTTGCTGTGCTGCCTGTGCTTGCTGCCTGTGCTTGCTGTGTTGCCTGTACTTGCTGTGCTGCCTGAGCTTGCTGCCTGTGCGTGCTGTGCTGCCTGTGCTTGCTGTGCTGAGTGTGCTTGCTGCCTCTGCTTGCTGTGCTGCCTGTGCTTGCTATGCTGCCTGTGCTGCCTGTGCTTGCTGTGCTGCCTGTGCTTGCTGCCTGTACTTGCTGTGCTGCCTGAGCTTGCTGCCTGTGCTTGCTGTGCTGCCTGTGCTTGGTGTGCTGCCTGTGCTTGCTGCCTGTGCTTGCTGTGCATGCTGTGCTGCCTGTGCTTGCTGTGCTGAGTGTTCTTGCTGTTTGTGCTTGCTGTGCTGCCTGTGCTTGCTGCCTGTGCTGCCTGTGCTGCCTGTGCTTGCTGCCTGTGCTTGCTGTGCTGCCTGTGCTTGCTGCCTATGCTTGCTGCCTGTGCTTGCTGTGCTGCCTGTGCTTGCTGCATGTGCTTGCTGTACATGCTGAGCTGCCTGTGCTTGCTGTGCTGCCTGTGCTTGCTGTGCTGCCTGTGCTTGCTGCCTGTGCTTGCTGTGCTGCCTGTGCTTGCTGCCTGTGCTTGCTGTGCTGCCTGTGCTTGCTGCCTGTGCTTGCTGTGCTGTTTGTGCTTGCTGCCTGTGCTTGCTGTGCTGCCTGTGCTTGCTGCGCTGCCTGTGCTTGCTGCCTGTGTTTGTCCTTGCTGCCTGTGCTTGCTGTGCTGCCTGAGCTGCCAGTGCTTGCTGCCTGTGCTTGCTGTGCTGCCTGTGCTTGCTGCCTGTGCTTGCTGCCTGTGCTTGCTGTGCTGCCTGTGCTTGCTGTGCTGTCTGTGCTTGCAGCCTGTGCTTGCTGTGCTGCCTGTTCTTGCTGCGCTGCCTGTGCTTGCTGCCTGTGCTTGCTGCCTGTGCTTGCTGTGCTGCCTGCGCTTGCTGCCTGTGCTTGGCGTGCTGCCTGTGCTTGGTGTGCTGCCTGTGCTGGCTGTGCATGCTGTGCTGCCTGTGCTTGCTGTGCTGCCTGTGCTTGCTGCCTGTGCTTGCTGTGCTGCCTGTCCTTGCTGCCTGTGCTTGCTGTGCTGCCTGTGCTTGCTGCCTGTGCTTGCTGCCTGTGCTTGCTGTGCTGCCTGTGCTGCCTGTGCTTGCTGTGCTGCCTGTGCTTGCTGCCTGTGCTTGCTGTGTTGCCTGTACTTGCTGTGCTGCCTGAGCTTGCTGCCTGTGCGTGCTGTGCTGCCTGTGCTTGCTGTGCTGAGTGTGCTTGCTGCCTCTGCTTGCTGTGCTGCCTGTGCTTGCTATGCTGCCTGTGCTGCCTGTGCTTGCTGTGCTGCCTGTGCTTGCTGCCTGTACTTGCTGTGCTGCCTGTGCTTGCTGCCTGTGCTTGCTGTACTGTCTGTGCTTGCTGGCTGTGCTGCCTGTGCTTGCTGCGCTGACTGTGCTTGCTGCCTGTGCTTGCTGCCTGTGCTTGCTGCCTGTGCTTGTCCTTGCTGCCTGTGCTTGCTGTGCTGCCTGTGCTTGCTGTGCTGCCTGAGCTGCCTGTGCTTGCTGCCTGTGCTTGCTGTGTTGCCTGTACTTGCTGTGCTGCCTGAGCTTGCTGCCTGTGCTTGCTGTGCTGCCTGTGCTTGCTGTGCTGTCTGTGCTTGCTGCCTGTGCTTGCTGTGCTGAGTGTGCTTGCTGTTTGTGCTTGCTGTGCTGCCTGTGCTTGCTGCCTGTGCTTGCTGTGCTGCCTGTGCTTGCTGCCTGTGCTTGCTGTGCTGCCTGTGCTTGCTGCCTGTGCTTGCTGCCTGTGCTTGTCCTTGCTGCCTGTGCTTGCTGTGCTGCCTGAGCTGCCTGTGCTTGCTGCCTGTGCTTGCTGTGTTGCCTGTACTTGCTGTGCTGCCTGAGCTTGCTGCCTGTGCGTGCTGTGCTGCCTGTGCTTGCTGTGCTGCCTGTGCTTGCTGCCTGTGCTTGCTGTGCTGCCTGTGCTTGCTGCCTGTGCTTGCTGTGCTGCCTGTGCTTGCTGCTTGTGCTTGCTGTGCTGCCTGTGCTTGCTGCCCGTGCTTGCTGTGCTGCCTGTGCTTGCTGCCTGTGCTTGCTGCCTGTGATTGTCCTTGCTGCCTGTGCTTGCTGTGCTGCCTGAGCTGCCAGTGCTTGCTGCCTGTGCTTGCTGTGCTGCCTGTGCTTGCTGCCTGTGCTTGCTGCCTGTGCTTGCTGTGCTGCCTGTGCTTGCTGTGCTGTCTGTGCTTGCAGCCTGTGCTTGCTGTGTTGCCTGTTCTTGCTGCGCTGCCTGTGCTTGCTGCCTGTGCTTGCTGCCTGTGCTTGCTGTGCTGCCTGCGCTTGCTGCCTGTGCTTGGCGTGCTGCCTGTGCTTGGTGTGCTGCCTGTGCTGGCTGTGCATGCTGTGCTGCCTGTGCTTGCTGCCTGTGCTTGCTGTGCTGCCTGTCCTTGCTGCCTGTGCTTGCTGTGCTGCCTGTGCTTGCTGCCTGTGCTTGCTGTGCTGCCTGTGCTTGCTGCCTGTGCTGCCTGTGCCTGCTGTGCTGCCTGTGCTGCCTGTGCTTGCTGCCTGTGCTTGCTGTGCTGCCTGTGCTTGCTGCCTGTGCTTGCTGTGCTGCCTGTGCTTCCTGCCTGTGCTTGCTGCCTGTGCTTGCTGTGCTGCCTGTGCTTGCTGCTTGTGCTTGCTGTGCTGCCTGTGCTTGCTGTGCTGCCTGTGCTTGCTGCCTGTGCTTGCTGTGCTGTCTGTGCTTGCTGCCTGTGCTTGCTGTGCTGCCTGTGCTTGCTGCGCTGCCTGTGCTTGCTGCCTGTGCTTGCTGCCTGTGCTTGTCCTTGCTGCCTGTGCTTGCTGTGCTACCTGAGCTGCCAGTGCTTGCTGCCTGTGCTTGCTGTGCTGCCTGTGCTTGCTGCCTGTACTTGCTGTGCTGCCTGTGCTTGCTGCCTGTGCTTGCTGTGCTGCCTGTGCTTGCTGTGCTGCCTGTTCTTGCTGCGCTGCCTGTGCTTGCTGCCTGTGCTTGCTGCCTGTGCTTGTCCTTGCTGCCTGTGTTTGCTGTGCTGCCTGAGCTGCCTGTGCTTGTTGCCTGTGCTTGCTGTGCTGCCTGTGCTTGCTGCCTGTACTTGCTGTGCTGCCTGAGCTTGCTGCCTGTGCTTGCTGTGCTGCCTGTGCTTGGTGTGCTGCCTGTGCTTGCTGCCTGTGCTTGCTGTGCATGCTGTGCTGCCTGTGCTTGCTGTGCTGAGTGTTCTTGCTGTTTGTGCTTGCTGTGCTGCCTGTGCTTGCTGCCTGTGCTGCCTGTGCTGCCTGTGCTTGCTGCCTGTGCTTGCTGTGCTGCCTGTGCTTGCTGTGCTGAGTGTGCTTGCTGCCTGTGCTTGCTGTGCTGCCTGTGCTTGCTGCCTATGCTTGCTGCCTGTGCTTGCTGTGCTGCCTGTGCTTGCTGCCTGTGCTTGCTGCCTGTGCTTGCTGTGCTGCCTGTGCTTGCTGTGCTGTCTGTGCTTGCAGCCTGTGCTTGCTGTGCTGCCTGTTCTTGCTGCGCTGCCTGTGCTTGCTGCCTGTGCTTGCTGCCTGTGCTTGCTGTGCTGCCTGCGCTTGCTGCCTGTGATTGGCGTGCTGCCTGTGCTTGGTGTGCTGCCTGTGCTGGCTGTGCATGCTGTGCTGCCTGTGCTTGCTGCCTGTGCTTGCTGTGCTGCCTGTCCTTGCTGCCTGTGCTTGCTGTGCTGCCTGTGCTTGCTGCCTGTGCTTGCTGTGCTGCCTGTGCTTGCTGCCTGTGCTGCCTGTGCCTGCTGTGCTGCCTGTGCTGCCTGTGCTTGCTGCCTGTGCTTGCTGTGCTGCCTGTGCTTGCTGCCTGTGCTTGCTGTGCTGCCTGTGCTTCCTGCCTGTGCTTGCTGTGCTGCCTGTGCTTGCTGCCTGTGCTTGCTGTGCTGTCTGTGCTTGCTGCCTGTGCTTGCTGTGCTGCCTGTGCTTGCTGCGCTGCCTGTGCTTGCTGCCTGTGCTTGCTGCCTGTGCTTGTCCTTGCTGCCTGTGCTTGCTGTGCTACCTGAGCTGCCAGTGCTTGCTGCCTGTGCTTTCTGTGCTGCCTGTGCTTGCTGCCTGTACTTGCTGTGCTGCCTGTGCTTGCTGCCTGTGCTTGCTGTGCTGCCTGTGCTTGCTGTGCTGTCTGTGCTTGCAGCCTGTGCTTGCTGTGCTGCCTGTTCTTGCTGCGCTGCCTGTGCTTGCTGCCTGTGCTTGCTGCCTGTGCTTGTCCTTGCTGCCTGTGTTTGCTGTGCTGCCTGAGCTGCCTGTGCTTGTTGCCTGTGCTTGCTGTGCTGCCTGTGCTTGCTGCCTGTACTTGCTGTGCTGCCTGAGCTTGCTGCCTGTGCTTGCTGTGCTGCCTGTGCTTGGTGTGCTGCCTGTGCTTGCTGCCTGTGCTTGCTGTGCATGCTGTGCTGCCTGTGCTTGCTGTGCTGAGTGTTCTTGCTGTTTGTGCTTGCTGTGCTGCCTGTGCTTGCTGCCTGTGCTGCCTGTGCTGCCTGTGCTTGCTGCCTGTGCTTGCTGTGCTGCCTGTGCTTGCTGTGCTGAGTGTGCTTGCTGCCTGTGCTTGCTGTGCTGCCTGTGCTTGCTGCCTATGCTTGCTGCCTGTGCTTGCTGTGCTGCCTGTGCTTGCTGCCTGTGCTTGCTGCCTGTGCTTGCTGTGCTGCCTGTGCTTGCTGCCTGTGCTGCCTGTGCTGCCTGTGCTGCCTGTGCTTGCTGCCTGTGCTTGCTGTGCTGCCTGTGCTTGCTGTGCTGAGTGTGCTTGCTGCCTGTGCTTGCTGTGCTGCCTGTGCTTGCTGCCTATGCTTGCTGCCTGTGCTTGCTGTGCTGCCTGTGCTTGCTGCCTGTGCTTGCTGTACATGCTGAGCTGCCTGTGCTTGCTGTGCTGCCTGTGCTTGCTGTGCTGCCTGTGCTTGCTGCCTGTGCTTGCTGTGCTGCCTGTGCTTGCTGCCTGTGCTTGCTGTGCTGCCTGTGCTTGCTGCCTGTGCTTGCTGTGCTGTTTGTGCTTGCTGCCTGTGCTTGCTGTGCTGCCTGTGCTTGCTGCGCTGCCTGTGCTTGCTGCCTGTGTTTGTCCTTGCTGCCTGTGCTTGCTGTGCTGCCTGAGCTGCCAGTGCTTGCTGCCTGTGCTTGCTGTGCTGCCTGTGCTTGCTGCCTGTGCTTGCTGCCTGTGCTTGCTGTGCTGCCTGTGCTTGCTGTGCTGTCTGTGCTTGCAGCCTGTGCTTGCTGTGCTGCCTGTTCTTGCTGCGCTGCCTGTGCTTGCTGCCTGTGCTTGCTGTGCTGCCTGCGCTTGCTGCCTGTGCTTGGCGTGCTGCCTGTGCTTGGTGTGCTGCCTGTGCTGGCTGTGCATGCTGTGCTGCCTGTGCTTGCTGTGCTGCCTGTGCTTGCTGTGCTGAGTGTGCTTGCTGCCTGTGCTTGCTGTGCTGCCTGTGCTTGCTGCCTATGCTTGCTGCCTGTGCTTGCTGTGCTGCCTGTGCTTGCTGCCTGTGCTTGCTGCCTGTGCTTGCTGTGCTGCCTGTGCTTGCTGTGCTGCCTGTGCTTGCTGCCTGTGCTGCCTGTGCTGCCTGTGCTGCCTGTGCTTGCTGCCTGTGCTTGCTGTGCTGCCTGTGCTTGCTGTGCTGAGTGTGCTTGCTGCCTGTGCTTGCTGTGCTGCCTGTGCTTGCTGCCTATGCTTGCTGCCTGTGCTTGCTGTGCTGCCTGTGCTTGCTGCCTGTGCTTGCTGTACATGCTGAGCTGCCTGTGCTTGCTGTGCTGCCTGTGCTTGCTGTGCTGCCTGTGCTTGCTGCCTGTGCTTGCTGTGCTGCCTGTGCTTGCTGCCTGTGCTTGCTGTGCTGCCTGTGCTTGCTGCCTGTGCTTGCTGTGCTGTTTGTGCTTGCTGCCTGTGCTTGCTGTGCTGCCTGTGCTTGCTGCGCTGCCTGTGCTTGCTGCCTGTGTTTGTCCTTGCTGCCTGTGCTTGCTGTGCTGCCTGAGCTGCCAGTGCTTGCTGCCTGTGCTTGCTGTGCTGCCTGTGCTTGCTGCCTGTGCTTGCTGCCTGTGCTTGCTGTGCTGCCTGTGCTTGCTGTGCTGTCTGTGCTTGCAGCCTGTGCTTGCTGTGCTGCCTGTTCTTGCTGCGCTGCCTGTGCTTGCTGCCTGTGCTTGCTGTGCTGCCTGCGCTTGCTGCCTGTGCTTGGCGTGCTGCCTGTGCTTGGTGTGCTGCCTGTGCTGGCTGTGCATGCTGTGCTGCCTGTGCTTGCTGTGCTGCCTGTGCTTGCTGCCTGTGCTTGCTGTGCTGCCTGTCCTTGCTGCCTGTGCTTGCTGTGCTGCCTGTGCTTGCTGCCTGTGCTTGCTGCCTGTGCTTGCTGTGCTGCCTGTGCTGCCTGTGCTTGCTGTGCTGCCTGTGCTTGCTGCCTGTGCTTGCTGCCTGTGCTTGCTGCCTGTGCTTGCTGCCTGTGCTTGCTGTGCTGCCTGTGCTTGCTGCCTGTGCTTGCTGCCTGTGCTTGCTGCCTGTGCTTGCTGCCTGTGCTTGCTGTGCTGCCTGTGCTTGCTACCTGTGCTGCCTGTGCTTGCTACCTGTGCTGCCTGTGCTGCCTGTGCTTGCTGCCTGTGCTTGCTGTGCTGCCTGTGCTTGGTGTGCTGCCTGTGCTTGCTGCCTGTGCGTGCTGTGCTGCCTGTGCTTGCTGCCTGTGCTTGCTGCCTGTGCTTGTCCTTGCTGCCTGTGCTTAGTGTGCTGCCTGAGCTGCCAGTGCTTGCTGCCTGTGCTTGCTGCCTGTACTTGCTGTGCTGCCTGTGCTTGCTGCCTGTGCTTGCTGTGCTGCCTGTGCTTGCTGTGCTGCCTGTGCTTGCTGCCTGTACTTGCTGTGCTGCCTGTGCTTGCTGCCCGTGCTTGCTGTGCTGCCTGTGCTTGCTGTGCTGTCTGTGCTTGCAGCCTGTGCTTGCTGTGCTGCCTGTGCTTGCTGCCTGCACTTGCTGTGCTGCCTGTGCTTGCTGCCTGTGCTTGCTGTGCTGCCTGTGCTTGCTGTGCTGTCTGTGCTTGCAGCCTGTGCTTGCTGTGCTGCCTGTTCTTGCTGCGCTGCCTGTGCTTGCTGCCTGTGCTTGCTGCCTGTGCTTGTCCTTGCTGCCTGTGCTTGCTGTGCTGCCTGAGCTGCCTGTGCTTGCTGTGCTGCCTGTGCTTGCTGCCTGTGCTTGCTGTGCTGCCTGTGCTTGCCGCCTGTGCTTGCTGCCTGTGCTTGCTGTGCCGCCTGTGCTTGCTGTGTTGCCTGAGCTTGCTGTGCTGCCTCTGCTTGCTATGCTGCCTGTGCTTGCTGTGCTGCCTGTCCTTGCTGCCTGTGCTTGCTGTGCTGCCTCTGCTTGCTATGCTGCCTGTGCTTGCTGTGCTGCCTGTCCTTGCTGCCTGTGCTTGCTGTGCTGCCTGTGCTTGCTGCCTGTGCTTGCTGCCTGTGCTGCCTGTGCTTGCTGTGCTGCCTGTGCTGCCTGTGCTTGCTGCCTGTGCTTGCTGCTTGTGCTTGCTGTGCTGCCTGTGCTTGCTGTGCTGCCTGTGCTTGCTGCCTGTGCTTGCTGTGCTGCCTGTGCTTGCTGCGCTGCCTGTGCTTGCTGCCTGTGCTTGCTGCCTGTGCTTGTCCTTGCTGCCTGTGCTTGCTGTGCTGCCTGTGATTGCTGCCTGAGCTTGCTGTGCTGCCGGTGCTTGCTGCCTGTGCTTGCTGTGCTGCCTGTGCTTGCTGCCTGTGCTTGCTGTGCTGAGTGTGCTTGCTGCCTGTGCTTGCTGTGCTGCCTGTGCTTGCTGCCTGTGCTTGCTGTGCTGCCTGTGCTTGCTGCTTGTGCTTGCTGTGCATGCTGTGCTGCCTGTGCTTGCTGTGCTGAGTGTGCTTGCTGCCTGTGCTTGGTATGCTGCCTGTGCTTGGTGTGCTGCCTGTGCTTGCTGTGCATGCTGTGCTGCCTGTGCTCGCTGTGCTGCCTGTGCTTGCTGTGCTGAGTGTGCTTGCTGTTTGTGCTTGCTGTGCTGCCTGTGCTTGCTGTGCTGCCTGTGCTTGCTGCGCTGAGTGTGCTTGCTGCCTGTGCTGCCTGTGCTTGCTGCCTGTGCTTGCTGTGCTGAGTGTGCTTGCTGTTTGTGCTTGCTGTGCTGCCTGTGCTTGCTGTGCTGCCTGTGCTTGCTGCGCTGAGTGTGCTTGCTGCCTGTGCTGCCTGTGCTTGCTGTGCATGCTGTGCTGCCTGTGCTTGCTGTGCTGCCTGTGCTTGCTGTGCTGCCTGTGCTTGCTGCCTGTGCTTGCTGTGCTGCCTGTGCTTGCTGTGCTGCCTGTGCTTGCTGCCTGTGCTTGCTGTGCTGCCTGTGCCTGCTGCCTGTGCTTGCTATGCTGAGTGTGCTTGCTGCCTGTGCTTGCTGTGCTGCCTGAGCTTGCTGCCTGTGCTTGTCCTTGCTGCCTGTGCTTGCTGTGCTGCCTGTGCTTGCTGTGCTGCCTGTGCTTGCTGCCTGTGCTTGCTGTGCTGCCTGTGCTTGCTGCCTGTGCTTGCTGTGCCGCCTGTGCTTGTTGTGCTGCCTGTGCTTGCTGTGCTGCCTGTGCTTGCTGCCTGTGCTTGCTGTGCTGCCTGTGCTTGCTGTGCTGAGTGTGCTTGCTGCCTGTGCTTGCTGTGCTGCCTGTGCTTGCTGTGCTGCCTGTGCTTGCTGCCTGTGCTTGGTGTGCTGCCTGTGCTTGCTGTGCATGCTGTGTTGCCTGTGGTTGCCTGTGCTTGCTGTGCTGAGTGTGCTTGCTGCCTGTGCTTGCTGTGCTGCCTGTGCTTGCTGCCTGTACTTGCTGTGCTGCCTGTGCTTGCTGCCTGTGCTTGCTGTGCTGTCTGTGCTTGCTGCCTGTGCTTGCTGTGCTGCCTGTGCTTACTGCGCTGCTTGTGCTTGCTGCCTGTGCTTGCTGCCTGTGCTTGCTGCCTGTGCTTGCTGTGCATGCTGTGCTGCCTGTGCTGCCTGTGCTTGCTGTGCATGCTGTGCTGCCTGTGCTTGCTGTGCTGCATGTGCTTGCTGTGCTGAGTGTGCTTGCTGCCTGTGCTTGCTGCCTGTGCTTGCTGTGCTGCCTGTGCTTGCTGCCCGTGCTTGCTGTGCTGCCTGTGCTTACTGCGCTGCCTGTGCTTGCTGCCTGTGCTTGCTGCCTGTGCTTGCTGTGCATGCTGTGCTGCCTGTGCTGCCTGTGCTTGCTGTGCATGCTGTGCTGCCTGTGCTTGCTGCCTGTGCTTGCTGTGCTGTCTGTGCTTGCTGCCTGTGCTTGCTGCCTGTGCTTGCTGTGCTGCCTGTGCTTACTGCGCTGCCTGTGCTTGCTACCTGTGCTTGCTGCCTGTGCTTGCTGCCTGTGCTTGCTGTGCATGCTGTGCTGCCTGTGCTGCCTGTGCTTGCTGTGCATGCTGTGCTGCCTGTGCTTGCTGTGCTGCCTGTGCTTGCTGTGCTGCCTGTGCTTGCTGCCTGTGCTTGCTGTGCTGCCTGTGCTTGCTGCCTGTGCTTGCTGTGCCGCCTGTGCTTGTTGTGCTGCCTGTGCTTGCTGTGCTGCCTGTGCTTGCTGCCTGTGCTTGCTGTGCTGAGTGTGCTTGCTGCCTGTGCTTGCTGTGCTGCCTGTGCTTGCTGTGCTGCCTGTGCTTGCTGCCTGTGCTTGGTGTGCTGCCTGTGTTTGCTGTGCATGCTGTGTTGCCTGTGCTTGCTGTGCTGTCTGTGCTTGCTGTGCTGAGTGTGCTTGCTGCCTGTGCTTGCTGTGCTGCCTGTGCTTGCTGCCTGTGCTTGCTGTGCTGCCTGTGCTTGCTGCCTGTGCTTGGTATGCTGCCTGTGCTTGGTGTGCTGCCTGTGCTCGCTGTGCATGCTGTGCTGCCTGTGCTCGCTGTGCTGCCTGTGCTTGCTGTGCTGAGTGTGCTTGCTGTTTGTGCTTGCTGTGCTGCCTGTGCTTGCTGCGCTGAGTGTGCTTGCTGCCTGTGCTGCCTGTGCTTGCTGCCTGTGCTGCTTGTGCTTGCTGCCTGTGCTTGCTGTGCTGAGTGTGCTTGCTGTTTGTGCTTGCTGTGCTGCCTGTGCTTGCTGTGCTGCCTGTGCTTGCTGCGCTGAGTGTGCTTGCTGCCTGTGCTGCCTGTGCTTGCTGTGCATGCTGTGCTGCCTGTGCTTGCTGTGCTGCCTGTGCTTGGTGTGCTGCCTGTGTTTGCGGTGCATGCTGTGCTGCCTGTACTTGCTGTGCTGCCTGTGCTTGCTGCCTGTGCTTGCTGTGCTGTCTGTGCTTGCTGCCTGTGCTTGTCCTTGCTGCCTGTGCTTGCTGAGCTGCCTGTGCTTGCTGCCTGTGCTTGCTGTGCTGCCTGTGCCTGCTGCCTGTACTTGCTGTGCTGCCTGTGCTTGCTGCCTGTGCTTGCTGTGCTGCCTGTGCTTGCTGTGCTGCCTGTGCCTGCTGCCTGTGCTTGCTATGCTGAGTGTGCTTGCTGCCTGTGCTTGCTGTGCTGCCTGAGCTTGCTGCCTGTGCTTGTCCTTGCTGCCTGTGCTTGCTGTGCTGCCTGTGCTTGCTGTGCTGCCTGTGCTTGCTGCCTGTGCTTGCTGTGCTGCCTGTGCTTGCTGCCTGTGCTTGCTGTGCCGCCTGTGCTTGTTGTGCTGCCTGTGCTTGCTGTGCTGCCTGTGCTTGCTGCCTGTGCTTGCTGTGCTTGCTGTGCTGCCTGTGCTTGCTGTGCTGAGTGTGCTTGCTGCCTGTGCTTGCTGTGCTGCCTGTGCTTGCTGTGCTGCCTGTGCTTGCTGCCTGTGCTTGGTGTGCTGCCTGTGCTTGCTGTGCATGCTGTGTTGCCTGTGCTGCCTGTGCTTGCTGTGCTGAGTGTGCTTGCTGCCTGTGCTTGCTGTGCTGCCTGTGCTTGCTGCCTGTACTTGCTGTGCTGCCTGTGCTTGCTGCCTGTGCTTGCTGTGCTGTCTGTGCTTGCTGCCTGTGCTTGCTGTGCTGCCTGTGCTTACTGCGCTGCTTGTGCTTGCTGCCTGTGCTTGCTGCCTGTGCTTGCTGCCTGTGCTTGCTGCCTGTGCTTGCTGTGCATGCTGTGCTGCCTGTGCTGCCTGTGCTTGCTGTGCATGCTGTGCTGCCTGTGCTTGCTGTGCTGCCTGTGCTTGCTGTGCTGAGTGTGCTTGCTGCTTGTGCTTGCTGTGGTGCCTGTGCTTGCTATGCTGCCTGTGCTTGCTGTGCTGCCTGTGCTTGCTGCCTGTGCTTGCTGTTTGTGCTTGCTGTGCTGCCTGTGCTTGCTGCCGGTGCTTGCTGCCTGTGCTTGCTGCCTGTGCTTGCTGCCTGTGCTTGCTGTGCTGCCTGTGCTTGCTGTGCTGCCTGTGCTTGCTGCCTGTGCTGCCTGTGCTGCCTGTGCTTGCTGCCTGTGCTTGCTGTGCTGCCTGTGCTTGGTGTGCTGCCTGTACTTGCTGCCTGTGCGTGCTGTGCTGCCTGTGCTTGCTGTGCTGAGTGTGCTTGCTGCCTGTGCTTGCTGTGCTGCCTGTGCTTGCTATGCTGCCTGTGCTTGCTGTGCTGCCTGTGCTTGCTGGCTGTGCTTGCTGTGCTGCCTGTGCTTGCTGCCTATGCTTGCTGTTTGTCCTTGCTGCCTGTGCTTGCTGTGCTGCCTGTGCTGGCTGTGCTTGCTGTGCTACCTGTGCTTGCTGCCTGTGCTTGCTGTTTGTCCTTGCTGCCTGTGCTTGCTGTGCTGCCTGTGCTGCCTCTGCTGTGCTGCCTGTGCTGCCTGTGCTTGCTGCCTGTGCTTGCTGTGCTGCCTGTGCTTGCTGCCTGTGCGTGCTGTGCTGCCTGTGCTTGCTGTGCTGAGTGTGCTTGCTCCCTGTGCTTGCTGTGCTGCCTGTGCTTGCTGCCTGTGCTTGCTGTGCTGCCTGTGCTTGCTGTGCTGCCTGTGCTTGCTGCCTGTGCTTGCTGTGCTGCCTGTGCCTGCTGCCTGTGCTGCCTGTGCTGCCTGTGCTTGCTGCCTGTGCTTGCTGTGCTGCCTGTGCTTGCTGCCTGTACTTGCTGTGCTGCCTGTGCTTGCTGCCTGTGCTTGCTGTGCTGCCTGTGCTTGCTGTGCTGCCTGTGCTTGCTGCCTGTGCTTGCTGTGCTGCCTGTGCTTGCTGCCTGTGCGTGCTGTGCTGCCTGTTGCTTGCTGTGCTGAGTGTGCTTGCTGCCTCTGCTTGCTGTGCTGCCTGTGCTTGCTATGCTGCCTGTGCTGCCTGTGCTTGCTGTGCTGCCTGTGCTTGCTGCCTGTGCTTGCTGTGCTGCCTGTGCTTGCTGCCTGTACTTGCTGTGCTGCCTGTGCTTGCTGCCTGTGCTTGCTGTACTGTCTGTGCTTGCTGGCTGTGCTTGCTGTGCTGCCTGTGCTTGCTGCGCTGACTGTGCTTGCTGCCTGTGCTTGCTGCCTGTGCTTGCTGCCTGTGCTTGCTGTGCTGCCTGTGCTTGCTGCCTGTGCTTGCTGTGCTGCCTGTGCTTGCTGCCTGTGCTTGCTGCCTGTGCTTGTCCTTGCTGCCTGTGCTTGTCCTTGCTGCCTGTGCTTGCTGTGCTGCCTGAGCTGCCTGTGCTTGCTGCCTGTGCTTGCTGTGTTGCCTGTACTTGCTGTGCTGCCTGAGCTTGCTGCCTGTGCGTGCTGTGCTGCCTGTGCTTGCTGTGCTGCCTGTGCTTGCTGCCTGTGCTTGCTGTGCTGCCTGTGCTTGCTGCCTGTGCTTGCTGTGCTGCCTGTGCTTGCTGCTTGTGCTTGCTGTGCTGCCTGTGCTTGCTGCCCGTGCTTGCTGTGCTGCCTGTGCTTGCTGCCTGTGCTTGCTGCCTGTGATTGTCCTTGCTGCCTGTGCTTGCTGTGCTGCCTGAGCTGCCAGTGCTTGCTGCCTGTGCTTGCTGTGCTGCCTGTGCTTGCTGCCTGTGCTTGCTGCCTGTGCTTGCTGTGCTGCCTGTGCTTGCTGTGCTGTCTGTGCTTGCAGCCTGTGCTTGCTGTGCTGCCTGTTCTTGCTGCGCTGCCTGTGCTTGCTGCCTGTGCTTGCTGCCTGTGCTTGCTGTGCTGCCTGCGCTTGCTGCCTGTGCTTGGCGTGCTGCCTGTGCTTGGTGTGCTGCCTGTGCTGGCTGTGCATGCTGTGCTGCCTGTGCTTGCTGTGCTGCCTGTCCTTGCTGTGCTGCCTGTCCTTGCTGCCTGTGCTTGCTGTGCTGCCTGTGCTTGCTGCCTGTGCTTGCTGTGCTGCCTGTGCTTGCTGCCTGTGCTGCCTGTGCCTGCTGTGCTGTCTGTGCTGCCTGTGCTTGCTGCCTGTGCTTGCTGTGCTGCCTGTGCTTGCTGCCTGTGCTTGCTGTGCTGCCTGTGCTTCCTGCCTGTGCTTGCTGTGCTGCCTGTGCTTGCTGCCTGTGCTTGCTGTGCTGCCTGTGCTTGCTGCTTGTGCTTGCTGTGCTGCCTGTGCTTGCTGTGCTGCCTGTGCTTGCTGCCTGTGCTTGCTGTGCTGTCTGTGCTTGCTGCCTGTGCTTGCTGTGCTGCCTGTGCTTGCTGCGCTGCCTGTGCTTGCTGCCTGTGCTTGCTGCCTGTGCTTGTCCTTGCTGCCTGTGCTTGCTGTGCTACCTGAGCTGCCAGTGCTTGCTGCCTGTGCTTGCTGTGCTGCCTGTGCTTGCTGCCTGTACTTGCTGTGCTGCCTGTGCTTGCTGCCTGTGCTTGCTGTGCTGCCTGTGCTTGCTGTGCTGTCTGTGCTTGCAGCTTGTGCTTGCTGTGCTGCCTGTTCTTGCTGCGCTGCCTGTGCTTGCTGCCTGTGCTTGCTGCCTGTGCTTGTCCTTGCTGCCTGTGTTTGCTGTGCTGCCTGAGCTGCCTGTGCTTGTTGCCTGTGCTTGCTGTGCTGCCTGTGCTTGCTGCCTGTACTTGCTGTGCTGCCTGAGCTTGCTGCCTGTGCTTGCTGTGCTGCCTGTGCTTGGTGTGCTGCCTGTGCTTGCTGCCTGTGCTTGCTGTGCATGCTGTGCTGCCTGTCCTTGCTGCCTGTGCTTGCTGTGCTGCCTGTGCTTGCTGCCTGTGCTTGCTGTGCTGCCTGTGCTTGCTGTGCTGCCTGAGCTGCCTGTGCTTGCTGCCTGTGCTTGCTGTGCTGCCTGTGCTTGCTGCCTGTGCTTGCTGTGCTGCCTGTGCTTGCTGCCTGTGCTTGCTGCCTGTGCTTGTCCTTGCTGCCTGTGCTTGTCCTTGCTGCCTGTGCTTGCTGTGCTGCCTGAGCTGCCTGTGCTTGCTGCCTGTGCTTGCTGTGTTGCCTGTACTTGCTGTGCTGCCTGAGCTTGCTGCCTGTGCGTGCTGTGCTGCCTGTGCTTGCTGCCTGTGCTTGCTGTGCTGCCTGTGCTTGCTGCCTGTGCTTGCTGTGCTGCCTGTGCTTGCTGCTTGTGCTTGCTGTGCTGCCTGTGCTTGCTGCCCGTGCTTGCTGTGCTGCCTGTGCTTGCTGCCTGTGCTTGCTGCCTGTGATTGTCCTTGCTGCCTGTGCTTGCTGTGCTGCCTGAGCTGCCAGTGCTTGCTGCCTGTGCTTGCTGTGCTGCCTGTGCTTGCTGCCTGTGCTTGCTGCCTGTGCTTGCTGTGCTGCCTGTGCTTGCTGTGCTGTCTGTGCTTGCAGCCTGTGCTTGCTGTGCTGCCTGTTCTTGCTGCGCTGCCTGTGCTTGCTGCCTGTGCTTGCTGCCTGTGCTTGCTGTGCTGCCTGCGCTTGCTGCCTGTGCTTGCTGTACTGCCTGTGCTTGCTGCCTGTGCTTGCTGCCTGTGCTTGTCCTTGCTGCCTGTGCTTAGTGTGCTGCCTGAGCTGCCAGTGCTTGCTGCCTGTACTTGCTGTGCTGCCTGTGCTTGCTGCCTGTGCTTGCTGTGCTGCCTGTGCTTGCTGCCTGTACTTGCTGTGCTGCCTGTGCTTGCTGCCCGTGCTTGCTGTGCTGCCTGTGCTTGCTGTGCTGTCTGTGCTTGCAGCCTGTGCTTGCTGTGCTGCCTGTGCTTGCTGCCTGCACTTGCTGTGCTGCCTGTGCTTGCTGCCTGTGCTTGCTGTGCTGCCTGTGCTTGCTGTGCTGTCTGTGCTTGCAGCCTGTGCTTGCTGTGCTGCCTGTTCTTGCTGCGCTGCCTGTGCTTGCTGCCTGTGCTTGCTGCCTGTGCTTGTCCTTGCTGCCTGTGCTTGCTGTGCTGCCTGAGCTGCCTGTGCTTGCTGTGCTGCCTGTGCTTGCTGCCTGTGCTTGCTGTGCTGCCTGTGCTTGCCGCCTGTGCTTGCTGCCTGTGCTTGCTGTGCCGCCTGTGCTTGCTGTGTTGCCTGAGCTTGCTGTGCTGCCTCTGCTTGCTATGCTGCCTGTGCTTGCTGCCTGTGTTTGTCCTTGCTGCCTGTGCTTGCTGTGCTGCCTGAGCTGCCAGTGCTTGCTGCCTGTGCTTGCTGTGCTGCCTGTGCTTGCTGCCTGTGCTTGCTGCCTGTGCTTGCTGTGCTGCCTGTGCTTGCTGTGCTGTCTGTGCTTGCAGCCTGTGCTTGCTGTGCTGCCTGTTCTTGCTGCGCTGCCTGTGCTTGCTGCCTGTGCTTGCTGCCTGTGCTTGCTGTGCTGCCTGCGCTTGCTGCCTGTGCTTGGCGTGCTGCCTGTGCTTGGTGTGCTGCCTGTGCTGGCTGTGCATGCTGTGCTGCCTGTGCTTGCTGTGCTGCCTGTGCTTGCTGCCTGTGCTTGCTGTGCTGCCTGTCCTTGCTGCCTGTGCTTGCTGTGCTGCCTGTGCTTGCTGCCTGTGCTTGCTGCCTGTGCTTGCTGTGCTGCCTGTGCTGCCTGTGCTTGCTGCCTGTGCTTGCTGCCTGTGCTTGCTGTGCTGCCTGTGCTTGCTGCCTGTGCTTGCTGCCTGTGCTTGCTGCCTGTGCTTGCTGCCTGTGCTTGCTGTGCTGCCTGTGCTTGCTACCTGTGCTGCCTGTGCTTGCTACCTGTGCTGCCTGTGCTGCCTGTGCTTGCTGCCTGTGCTTGCTGTGCTGCCTGTGCTTGGTGTGCTGCCTGTGCTTGCTGCCTGTGCGTGCTGTGCTGCCTGTGCTTGCTGCCTGTGCTTGCTGTACTGCCTGTGCTTGCTGCCTGTGCTTGCTGCCTGTGCTTGTCCTTGCTGCCTGTGCTTAGTGTGCTGCCTGAGCTGCCAGTGCTTGCTGCCTGTACTTGCTGTGCTGCCTGTGCTTGCTGCCTGTGCTTGCTGTGCTGCCTGTGCTTGCTGTGCTGCCTGTGCTTGCTGCCTGTACTTGCTGTGCTGCCTGTGCTTGCTGCCCGTGCTTGCTGTGCTGCCTGTGCTTGCTGTGCTGTCTGTGCTTGCAGCCTGTGCTTGCTGTGCTGCCTGTGCTTGCTGCCTGCACTTGCTGTGCTGCCTGTGCTTGCTGCCTGTGCTTGCTGTGCTGCCTGTGCTTGCTGTGCTGTCTGTGCTTGCAGCCTGTGCTTGCTGTGCTGCCTGTTCTTGCTGCGCTGCCTGTGCTTGCTGCCTGTGCTTGCTGCCTGTGCTTGTCCTTGCTGCCTGTGCTTGCTGTGCTGCCTGAGCTGCCTGTGCTTGCTGTGCTGCCTGTGCTTGCTGCCTGTGCTTGCTGTGCTGCCTGTGCTTGCCGCCTGTGCTTGCTGCCTGTGCTTGCTGTGCCGCCTGTGCTTGCTGTGTTGCCTGAGCTTGCTGTGCTGCCTCTGCTTGCTATGCTGCCTGTGCTTGCTCTGCTGCCTGTGCTTGCTGTGCTGCCTGTGCTTGCTGCCTGTGCTTGCTGTGCTGCCTGTGCTTGCTGCCTGTGCTTGCTGCCTGTGCTTGCTGTGCCGCCTGTGCTTGCTGTGTTGCCTGAGCTTGCTGTGCTGCCTCTGCTTGCTATGCTGCCTGTGCTTGCTCTGCTGCCTGTGCTTGCTGCCTGTGCTTGCTGTGCTGCCTGTGCTTGCTGCGTGTGCTTGCTGTGCTGTCTGTGCTTGCTGCATGTGCTTGCTGTGCTGCCTGTGCTTGCTGCCTGTGCTTGGTGTGCTGTCTGTGCTTGCTGCCTGTGCTGCCTGTGCTGCCTGTGCTTGCTGCCTGTGCTTGCTGTGCTGCCTGTGCTTGCTGTGCCGAGTGTGCTTGCTCCCTGTGCTTGCTGTGCTGCCTGTGCTTGCTGCCTGTGCTTGGTGTGCTGCCTGTGCTTGCTGCCTGTGCTTGCTGTGCATGCTGTGCTGCCTGTGCTTGCTGTGCTGCCTGTGCTTGCTGCCTGTGCTTGCTGTGCTGCCTGTGCTTGCTGCCTGTGCTTGCTGTGCTGCCTGTCCTTGCTGCCTGTGCTGCCTGTGCTTGCTGCCTGTGCTTGCTGTGCTGCCTGTGCTTGCTGCCTGTGCTGCCTGTGCTTGCTGTGCTGCCTGTGCTGCCTGTGCTTGCTGCCTGTGCTTGCTCTGCTGCCTGTGTTTCCTGCCTGTGCTGCCTGTGCTTCCTGCCTGTGCTTGCTGTGCTGCCTGTGCTTGCTGCCTGTGCTTGCTGCTTGTGCTTGCTGTGCTGCCTGTGCTTGCTGTGCTGCCTGTGCTTGCTGCCTGTGCTTGCTGTGCTGCCTGTGCTTGCTGCGCTGCCTGTGCTTGCTGCCTGTGCTTGCTGCCTGTGCTTGTCCTTGCTGCCTGTGCTGCCTGTGCTTGCTGCCTGAGCTTGCTGTGCTGCCGGTGCTTGCTGCCTGTGCTTGCTGTGCTGCCTGTGCTTGCTGCCTGTGCTTGCTGTGCTGAGTGTGCTTGCTGCCTGTGCTTGCTGTGCTGCCTGTGCTTGCTGCCTGTGCTTGCTGTGCTGCCTGTGCTGTGCTGCCTGTGCTTGCTGTGCTGCCTGTGCTTGCTGCGTGTGCTTGCTGTGCTGTCTGTGCTTGCTGCCTGTGCTTGCTGTGCTGCCTGTGCTGTGCTGCCTGTGCTTGCTGTGCTGCATGTGCTTGCTGTGCAGCCTGTGCTTGCTGCCTGTGCTTGCTGTGCTGCCTGTGTTTGCTGCCTGTGCTTGCTGTGCTGAGTGTGCTTGCTGCCTGTGCTTTCTGTGCTGCCTGTGCTTGCTGCCTGTGCTTGCTGCCTGTGCTTGTCCTTGCTGTCTGTGCTTAGTGTGCTGCCTGAGCTGCCAGTGCTTGCTGCCTGTGCTTGCTGCCTGTACTTGCTGTGCTGCCTGTGCTTGCTGCCTGTGCTTGCTGTGCTGCCTGTGCTTGCTGTGCTGCCTGTGCTTGCTGTGCTGCCTGTGCTTGCTGCCTGTGCTTGCTGTGCTGCCTGTGCTTGCTGCCTGTACTTGCTGTGCTGCCTGTGCTTGCTGCCCGTGCTTGCTGTGATGCCTGTGCTTGCTGTGCTGTCTGTGCTTGCAGCCTGTGCTTGCTGTGCTGCCTGTGCTTGCTGCCTGCACTTGCTGTGCTGCCTGTGCTTGCTGCCTGTGCTTGCTGTGCTGCCTGTGCTTGCTGTGCTGTCTGTGCTTGCAGCCTGTGCTTGCTGTGCTGCCTGTTCTTGCTGCGCTGCCTGTGCTTGCTGCCTGTGCTTGCTGCCTGTGCTTGTCCTTGCTGCCTGTGCTTGCTGTGCTGCCTGAGCTGCCTGTGCTTGCTGTGCTGCCTGTGCTTGCTGCCTGTGCTTGCTGTGCTGCCTGTGCTTGCTGCCTGTGCTTGCTGCCTGTGCTTGCTGTGCCGCCTGTGCTTGCTGTGTTGCCTGAGCTTGCTGTGCTGCCTCTGCTTGCTATGCTGCCTGTGCTTGCTCTGCTGCCTGTGCTTGCTGCCTGTGCTTGCTGTGCTGCCTGTGCTTGCTGCGTGTGCTTGCTGTGCTGTCTGTGCTTGCTGCCTGTGCTTGCTGTGCTGCCTGTGCTTGCTGCCTGTGCTTGGTGTGCTGTCTGTGCTTGTCCTTGCTGCCTGTGCTTGCTGTGCTGCCTGTGCTTGCTGCCTGAGCTTGCTGTGCTGCCGGTGCTTGCTGCCTGTGCTTGCTGTGCTGCCTGTGCTTGCTGCCTGTGCTTGCTGTGCTGCCTGTGCTTGCTGCCTGTGCTTGCTGTGCTGCCTGTTAGCGATGCATTTGATTTCGCCCATAACACGCGGTAATTCGACAGTGGCACACGACAGTGCGTTGCTGTGTCACCTGTTTTTGGAGGCGCCGAGAGTCGCGGATCATATGTTTACCTCGGCGGCCGGTGCATTGACCTGCGTCTCTGTAAGAGTAAGCATTGTTAACAAATGCGAGAGTGAATCTCGCCGAAGATCGGAGCAGGCTTTGCCTGTTGGAAAGAGGAGGGAGCTTGACCCCTCTGCACTTCCCCCAGAATCGCTAAAACGAACACATCTCGTCGAGCTATTTTGCGGGGTTCAAACATGCCTGTGCTTGCTGTGCTGCCTGTGCTTGCTGCCTGTGCTTGCTGTGCTGCCTGTGCTTGCTGCCTGTACTTGCTGTGCTGCCTGTGCTTGCTGCCTGAGCTTGCTGTGCTGTCTGTGCTTGCTGCCTGTGCTTGCTGCGCTGCCTGTCCTTGCTGCCTGTGCTTGCTGTGCTGCCTGTGCTGCCTCTGATGTGCTGCCTGTGCTTGCTGCCTGTGCTTGCTGCCTGTGCTCGCTGTGCTGCCTGTGCTTGCTGCCTGTGCTTGCTGCCTGTGCTTGCTGCCTGTGCTTGCTGTGCTGCCTGTGCTTGCTGCCTGTGCTTGCTGTTTGTGCTTGCTGTGCTGCCTGTGCTTGCTGCCTGTGCTTGCTGTGCTGTCTGTGCTTGCTGTGCTGAGTGTGCTTGCTGCCTGTGCTTGCTGTGCTGCCTGTGCTTGCTGCCTGTGCTTGCTGTGCTGCCTGTGCTTGCTGCCTGTGCTTGGTATGCTGCCTGTGCTTGGTGTGCTGCCTGTGCTTGCTGTGCATGCTGTGCTGCCTGTGCTCGCTGTGCTGCCTGTGCTTGCTGTGCTGAGTGTGCTTGCTGTTTGTGCTTGCTGTGCTGCCTGTGCTTGCTGTGCTGCCTGTGCTTGCTGCGCTGAGTGTGCTTGCTGCCTGTGCTGCCTGTACTTGCTGCCTGTGCTTGCTGTGCTGAGTGTGCTTGCTGTTTGTGCTTGCTGTGCTGCCTGTGCTTGCTGTGCTGGCTGTGCTTGCTGCGCTGAGTGTGCTTGCTGCCTGTGCTGCCTGTGCTTGCTGTGCATGCTGTGCTGCCTGTGCTTGCTGTGCTGCCTGTGCTTGGTGTGCTGCCTGTGTTTGCTGTGCATGCTGTGCTGCCTGTACTTGCTGTGCTGCCTGTGCTTGCTGCCTGTGCTTGCTGTGCTGTCTGTGCTTGCTGCCTGTGCTTGTCCTTGCTGCCTGTGCTTGCTGGGCTGCCTGAGCTGCCTGTGCTTGCTGCCTGTGCTTGCTGTGCTGCCTGTGCTTGCTGCCTGTACTTGCTGTGCTGCCTGTGCTTGCTGCCTGTGCTTGCTGTGCTGCCTGTGCTTGCTGTGCTGCCTGTGCTTGCTGCCTGTGCTTGCTGTGCTGCCTGTGCCTGCTGCCTGTGCTTGCTATGCTGAGTGTGCTTGCTGCCTGTGCTTGCTGTGCTGCCTGAGCTTGCTGCCTGTGCTTGTCCTTGCTGCCTGTGCTGCCTGTGCTTGCTGTGCTGCCTGTGCTTGCTGCCTGTGCTTGCTGTGCTGCCTGTGCTTGCTGCCTGTGCTTGCTGTGCCGCCTGTGCTTGTTGTGCTGCCTGTGCTTGCTGTGCTGCCTGTGCTTGCTGCCTGTGCTTGCTGTGCTTGCTGTGCTGCCTGTGCTTGCTGTGCTGAGTGTGCTTGCTGCCTGTGCTTGCTGTGCTGCCTGTGCTTGCTGTGCTGCCTGTGCTTGCTGCCTGTGCTTGGTGTGCTGCCTGTGCTTGCTGTGCATGCTGTGTTGCCTGTGGTTGCCTGTGCTTGCTGTGCTGAGTGTGCTTGCTGCCTGTGCTTGCTGTGCTGCCTGTGCTTGCTGCCTGTACTTGCTGTGCTGCCTGTGCTTGCTGCCTGTGCTTTCTGTGCTGTCTGTGCTTGCTGCCTGTGCTTGCTGTGCTGCCTGTGCTTACTGCGCTGCTTGTGCTTGCTGCCTGTGCTTGCTGCCTGTGCTTGCTGCCTGTGCTTGCTGTGCATGCTGTGCTGCCTGTGCTGCCTGTGCTTGCTGTGCATGCTGTGCTGCCTGTGCTTGCTGTGCTGCCTGTGCTTGCTGTGCTGAGTGTGCTTGCTGCCTGTGCTTGCTGCCTGTGCTTGCTGTGCTGCCTGTGCTTGCTGCCCGTGCTTGCTGTGCTGCCTGTGCTTACTGCGCTGCCTGTGCTTGCTGCCTGTGCTTGCTGCCTGTGCTTGCTGTGCATGCTGTGCTGCCTGTGCTGCCTGTGCTTGCTGCCTGTGCTTGCTGTGCTGAGTGTGCTTGCTGTTTGTGCTTGCTGTGCTGCCTGTGCTTGCTGTGCTGCCTGTGCTTGCTGCGCTGAGTGTGCTTGCTGCCTGTGCTGCCTGTGCTTGCTGCCTGTGCTGCTTGTGCTTGCTGCCTGTGCTTGCTGTGCTGAGTGTGCTTGCTGTTTGTGCTTGCTGTGCTGCCTGTGCTTGCTGTGCTGCCTGTGCTTGCTGCGCTGAGTGTGCTTGCTGCCTGTGCTGCCTGTGCTTGCTGTGCATGCTGTGCTGCCTGTGCTTGCTGTGCTGCCTGTGCTTGGTGTGCTGCCTGTGTTTGCGGTGCATGCTGTGCTGCCTGTACTTGCTGTGCTGCCTGTGCTTGCTGCCTGTGCTTGCTGTGCTGTCTGTGCTTGCTGCCTGTGCTTGTCCTTGCTGCCTGTGCTTGCTGAGCTGCCTGTGCTTGCTGCCTGTGCTTGCTGTGCTGCCTGTGCCTGCTGCCTGTACTTGCTGTGCTGCCTGTGCTTGCTGCCTGTGCTTGCTGTGCTGCCTGTGCTTGCTGTGCTGCCTGTGCCTGCTGCCTGTGCTTGCTATGCTGAGTGTGCTTGCTGCCTGTGCTTGCTGTGCTGCCTGAGCTTGCTGCCTGTGCTTGTCCTTGCTGCCTGTGCTTGCTGTGCTGCCTGTGCTTGCTGTGCTGCCTGTGCTTGCTGCCTGTGCTTGCTGTGCTGCCTGTGCTTGCTGCCTGTGCTTGCTGTGCCGCCTGTGCTTGTTGTGCTGCCTGTGCTTGCTGTGCTGCCTGTGCTTGCTGCCTGTGCTTGCTGTGCTTGCTGTGCTGCCTGTGCTTGCTGTGCTGAGTGTGCTTACTGCCTGTGCTTGCTGTGCTGCCTGTGCTTGCTGTGCTGCCTGTGCTTGCTGCCTGTGCTTGGTGTGCTGCCTGTGCTTGCTGTGCATGCTGTGTTGCCTGTGCTGCCTGTGCTTGCTGTGCTGAGTGTGCTTGCTGCCTGTGCTTGCTGTGCTGCCTGTGCTTGCTGCCTGTACTTGCTGTGCTGCCTGTGCTTGCTGCCTGTGCTTGCTGTGCTGTCTGTGCTTGCTGCCTGTGCTTGCTGTGCTGCCTGTGCTTACTGCGCTGCTTGTGCTTGCTGCCTGTGCTTGCTGCCTGTGCTTGCTGCCTGTGCTTGCTGTGCATGCTGTGCTGCCTGTGCTGCCTGTGCTTGCTGTGCATGCTGTGCTGCCTGTGCTTGCTGTGCTGCCTGTGCTTGCTGTGCTGAGTGTGCTTGCTGCTTGTGCTTGCTGTGGTGCCTGTGCTTGCTATGCTGCCTGTGCTTGCTGTGCTGCCTGTGCTTGCTGCCTGTGCTTGCTGTTTGTGCTTGCTGTGCTGCCTGTGCTTGCTGCCGGTGCTTGCTGCCTGTGCTTGCTGCCTGTGCTTGCTGCCTGTGCTTGCTGTGCTGCCTGTGCTTGCTGTGCTGCCTGTGCTTGCTGCCTGTGCTGCCTGTGCTGCCTGTGCTTGCTGCCTGTGCTTGCTGTGCTGCCTGTGCTTGGTGTGCTGCCTGTACTTGCTGCCTGTGCGTGCTGTGCTGCCTGTGCTTGCTGTGCTGAGTGTGCTTGCTGCCTGTGCTTGCTGTGCTGCCTGTGCTTGCTATGCTGCCTGTGCTTGCTGTGCTGCCTGTGCTTGCTGGCTGTGCTTGCTGTGCTGCCTGTGCTTGCTGCCTGTGCTTGCTGTTTGTCCTTGCTGCCTGTGCTTGCTGTGCTGCCTGTGCTGGCTGTGCTTGCTGTGCTACCTGTGCTTGCTGCCTGTGCTTGCTGTTTGTCCTTGCTGCCTGTGCTTGCTGTGCTGCCTGTGCTGCCTCTGCTGTGCTGCCTGTGCTGCCTGTGCTTGCTGCCTGTGCTTGCTGTGCTGCCTGTGCTTGCTGCCTGTGCGTGCTGTGCTGCCTGTGCTTGCTGTGCTGAGTGTGCTTGCTCCCTGTGCTTGCTGTGCTGCCTGTACTTGCTATGCTGCCTGTGCTTGCTGTGCTGCCTGTGCTTGCTGCCTGTGCTTGCTGTGCTGCCTGTGCTTGGTGCCTGTGCTTGCTGTTTGTGCTTGCTGTGCTGCCTGTGCTTGCTGCCTGTGCTTGCTGTGCTGCCTGTGCTTGCTGTGCTGAGTGTGCTTGCTGCCTGTGCTTGCTGTGCTGCCTGTGCTTGCTGCGCTGCCTGTGCTTGCTGCCTGTCCTTGCTGCCTGTGCTTGCTGTGCTGCCTGTGCTTGCTGCCTGTGCTTGCTGTGCTTGCTGTGCTGCCTGTGCTTGCTGTGCTGAGTGTGCTTGCTGCCTGTGCTTGCTGTGCTGCCTGTGCTTGCTGTGCTGCCTGTGCTTGCTGCCTGTGCTTGTTGTGCTGCCTGTGCTTGCTGTGCATGCTGTGTTGCCTGTGCTGCCTGTGCTTGCTGTGCTGAGTGTGCTTGCTGCCTGTGCTTGCTGTGCTGCCTGTGCTTGCTGCCTGTACTTGCTGTGCTGCCTGTGCTTGCTGCCTGTGCTTGCTGTTTGTGCTTGCTGTGCTGCCTGTGCTTGCTGCCGGTGCTTGCTGCCTGTGCTTGCTGCCTGTGCTGCCTGTGCTGCCTGTGCTTGCTGCCTGTGCTTGCTGTGCTGCCTGTGCTTGGTGTGCTGCCTGTACTTGCTGCCTGTGCGTGCTGTGCTGCCTGTGCTTGCTGTGCTGAGTGTGCTTGCTGCCTGTGCTTGCTGTGCTGCCTGTGCTTGCTATGCTGCCTGTGCTTGCTGTGCTGCCTGTGCTTGCTGGCTGTGCTTGCTGTGCTGCCTGTGCTTGCTGCCTGTGCTTGCTGTTTGTCCTTGCTGCCTGTGCTTGCTGTGCTGCCTGTGCTGGCTGTGCTTGCTGTGCTGCCTGTGCTTGCTGCCTGTGCTTGCTGTTTGTCCTTGCTGCCTGTGCTTGCTGTGCTGCCTGTGCTGCCTCTGCTGTGCTGCCTGTGCTGCCTGTGCTTGCTGCCTGTGCTTGCTGTGCTGCCTGTGCTTGCTGCCTGTGCGTGCTGTGCTGCCTGTGCTTGCTGTGCTGAGTGTGCTTGCTCCCTGTGCTTGCTGTGCTGCCTGTACTTGCTATGCTGCCTGTGCTTGCTGTGCTGCCTGTGCTTGCTGCCTGTGCTTGCTCCCTGTGCTTGCTGTGCTGCCTGTACTTGCTATGCTGCCTGTGCTTGCTGTGCTGCCTGTGCTTGCTGCCTGTGCTTGCTGTGCTGCCTGTGCTTGCTGTGCTGAGTGTGCTTGCTGCCTGTGCTTGCTGTGCTGCCTGCGCTTGCTGCCTGTGCTTGCTGTGCTGCCTGTGCTTGCTGTGCTGAGTGTGCTTGCTGCCTGTGCTTGCTGTGCTGTCTGTGCTTGCTGCCTGTGCTTGCTGTGCTGCCTGTCCTTGCTGCCTGTGCTTGCTGTGCTGCCTGTGCTTGCTGTGCTGCCTGTGCTTGCTGCGCTGCCTGTGCTTGCTGCCTGTCCTTGCTGCCTGTGCTTGCTGTGCTGCCTGTGCTTGCTGCCTGTGCTTGCTGTGCTGCCTGTGCTGCCTCTGCTGTGCTGCCTGTGCTTGCTGCCTGTGCGTGCTGTGCTGCCTGTGCTTGCTGTGCTGAGTGTGCTTGCTGCCTGTGCTGCCTGTGCTTGCTGTGCTGCCTGTGCTTGCTGCCTGTGCTGCCTGTGCTTGCTGTGCTGCCTGTGCTGCCTGTGCTTGCTGTGCTGCCTGTGCTTACTGCGCTGCTTGTGCTTGCTGCCTGTGCTTGCTGCCTGTGCTTGCTGTGCATGCTGTGCTGCCTGTGCTGCCTGTGCTTGCTGTGCATGCTGTGCTGCCTGTGCTTGCTGTGCTGCCTGTGCTTGCTGTGCTGAGTGTGCTTGCTGCCTGTGCTTGCTGCCTGTGCTTGCTGTGCTGCCTGTGCTTGCTGCCTGTGCTTGCTGTGCTGCCTGTGCTTGCTGTGCTGAGTGTGCTTGCTGCCTGTGCTTGCTGTGCTGCCTGTGCTTGCTGCCTGTGCTTGCTGTGCTGCCTGTGCTTGCTGCCTGTGCTTGCTGTGCTGCCTGTGCTTGCTGCCTGTACTTGCTGTGCTGCCTGTGCTTGCTGCCTGTGCTTGCTGTGCTGTCTGTGCTTGCTGCCTGTGCTTGCTGCGCTGCCTGTGCTTGCTGCCTGTGCTTGTCCTTGCTGCCTGTGCTTGCTGTGCTGCCTGAGCTGCCTGTGCTTGCTGCCTGTTCTTGCTGTGCTGCCTGTGCTTGCTGCCTGTACTTGCTGTGCTGCCTGTGCTTGCTGCCTGTGCTTGCTGTGCTGCCTGTGCTTGCTGTGCTGTCTGTGCTTGCTGCCTGTGCTTGCTGTGCTGCCTGTCCTTGCTGCCTGTGCTTGCTGTGCTGCCTGTGCTTGCTGTGCTGCCTGTGCTTGCTGCCTGTGCGTGCTGTGCTGCCTGTTAGCGATGCATTAGATTTCGCCCATAACACGCGGTAATTCGACAGTGGCACACGACAGTGCGTTGCTGTGTCACCTGTTTTTGGAGGCGCCGAAAGTCGCGGATCATATGTTTACCTCGGCGGCCGGTGCATTGACCTGCGTTTCAGTAAGAGTAAGCATTGTTAACAAATGCGAGAGTGAATCTCGCCGAAGATCGGAGCAGGCTTTGCCTGTTGGAAAGAGGACGGAGCTTGACCCCTCTGCACTTCCCCCAGAATCGCTAAAACGAACACATCTCGTCGAGCTATTTTGCGGGTTTCAAACATGCCTGTGCTTGCTGTGCTGCCTGTGCTTGCTGCCTGTGCTTGCTGTGCTGCCTGTGCTTGCTGTGCTGAGTGTGCTTGCTGCCTGTGCTGCCTGTGCTTGCTGTGCTGCCTGAGCTGCCTGTGCTTGCTGTCTGTGCTTGCTGCGCTGCCTGTGCTTGCTGCCTGTGCTTGCTGCCTGTGCTTGCTGTGCTGCCTTTGCTTGCTGCCTGTGCTTGGTGTGCTGCCTGTGCTTGCTGTCTGTGCTTGCTGTGCATGCTGTGCTGCCTGTGCTTGCTGTGCTGAGTGTGCTTGCTGTTTGTGCTTGCTGTGCTGCCTGTGCTTGCTATGCTGCCTGTGCTTGCTATGCTGCCTGTGCTTGCTGTGCTGCCTGTGCTTGCTGCCTGTGCTTGCTGTGCTGCCTGAGCTGCCTGTGCTTGCTGCCTGTTCTTGCTGTGCTGCCTGTGCGTGCTGTGCTGCCTGTGCTTGGTGTGCTGCCTGTGCTTGCTGCCTGTGCGTGCTGTGCTGCCTGTGCTTGGTGTGCTGCCTGTGCTTGCTGCCTGTGCGTGCTGTGCTGCCTGTGCTTGCTGCCTGTGCTTGCTGTTTGTGCTTGCTGTGCTGCCTGTGCTTGCTGCCTGTGCTTGCTGTGCTGCCTGTGCTTGCTGTGCTGAGTGTGCTTGCTGCCTGTGCTTGCTGTGCTGCCTGTGCTTGCTGCCTGTGCTTGCTGTGCTGCCTGTGCTTGC
The DNA here is from genome assembly GCA_963942575.1 of Priocnemis perturbator. Lineage (NCBI taxonomy): Eukaryota > Metazoa > Arthropoda > Insecta > Hymenoptera > Pompilidae > Priocnemis > Priocnemis perturbator. The sequence goes on along the minus strand of CAWWDK010000226.1, from coordinate 40,926 downwards.
TGCCTGTGCTTGCTGTGCTGCCTCAGCTGCCTGTGCTTGCTGCCTGTTCTTGCTGTGCTGCCTGTGCGTGCTGTGCTGCCTGTGCTTGGTGTGCTGCCTGTGCTTGCTGCCTGTGCGTGCTGTGCTGCCTGTGCTTGGTGTGCTGCCTGTGCTTGCTGCCTGTGCGTGCTGTGCTGCCTGTGCTTGCTGCCTGTGCTTGCTGTTTGTGCTTGCTGTGCTGCCTGTGCTTGCTGCCTGTGCTTGCTGTGCTGCCTGTGCTTGCTGCCTGTGCTTGCTGCCTGTGCTTGCTGTGCTGCCTGTGCTTGCTGCCTGTGCTTGCTGTGCTGCCTGTGCTTGCTGCCTGTACTTGCTGAGCTGCCTGTGCTTGCTGCCTGTGCTTGCTGTGCTGTCTGTGCTTGCTGCCTGTGCTTGCTGTGCTGCCTGTTCTTGCTGCGCTGCCTGTGCTTGCGGCCTGTGCTTGCTGCCTGTGCATGCTGTGCTGCCTGTGCTTGGTATGCTGCCTGTGCTTGGTGTGCTGCCTGTGCTTGCTGTGCATGCTGTGCTGCCTGTGCTTGCTGTGCTGCCTGTGCTTGCTGTGCTGCTTGCTGTGCTGCCTGTGCTGCCTGTGCTGTGCTGCCTGTGCTTGCTGTGCTGCCTTTGCTTTCTGCCTGTGCTTGCTGTGCTGCCTGTGCTTGCTGCGCTGCCTGTGCTTGCTGCCTGTGCTTGCTGCCTGTGCTGCCTGTGCTTGCTGTGCTGCCTGTGCTTGCTGCCTGTGCTTGCTATGCTGCCGGTGCTGTGCTGCCTGTGCTTGCTGTGCTGCCTGTGCTTGCTGTGCTTGCTGTGCTGCCTGTGCTTGCTGCCTGTGCTTGCTGTCCTGCCTGTGCCTGCTGCCTGTGCTTGCTGTGCTAAGTGTGCTTGCTGCCTGTGCTTGCTGTGCTGCCTGTGCTTGCTGCCTGTGCTTGTCCTTGCTGCCTGTGCTTGCTGTGCTGCCTGTGCTTGCTGCCTGTGCTTGCTGTGCTGCCTGTGCTTACTGCCTGTGCTTGCTGTGCCGCCTGTGCTTGTTGTGCTGCCTGTGCTTGCTGCCTGTGCTTGCTGCCTGTGCTTGCTGTGCTTGCTGCGCTGCCTGTGCTTGCTGCCTGTGCTTGCTGCCTGTGCTTGCTGCCTGTGCTTGTCCTTGCTGCCTGTGCTTGCTGCCTGTGCTTGTCCTTGCTGCCTGTGCTTGCTGTGCTGCCTGAGCTGCTTGTGCTTGCTGCCTGTGCTTGCTGTGCTGCCTGTGCTTGCTGCCTGTGCTTGCTGTGCTGCCTGTGCTTGCTGCCTGTGCTTGCTGCCTGTGCTTGCTGTGCTGTCTGTGCTGTCTGTGCTTGCTGTGCTGCCTGTGCTTGCTGCGCTGCCTGTGCTTGCTGCCTGTGCTTGTCCTTGCTGCCTGTGCTTGCTGCCTGTGCTTGTCCTTGCTGCCTGTGCTTGCTGTGCTGCCTGAGCTGCCTGTGCTTGCTGCCTGTGCTTGCTGTGCTGCCTGTGCTTGCTGCCTGTACTTGCTGTGCTGCCTGTGCTTGCTGCCTGTGCTTGCTGTGCTGCCTGTGCTTGCTGTGCTGTCTGTGCTTGCTGCCTGTGCTTGCTGTGCTGCCTATTCTTGCTGCGCTGCCTGTGCTTGCTGCCTGTGCTTGCTGTGCTGCCTGTGCTTGCTGTGCTGCCTGTGCTTGCTGCCTGTGCTTGGTGTGCTGCCTGTGCTTGCTGCCTGTGCTTGCTGTGCTTGCTGTGCTGCCTGTGCTTACTGCGCTGCTTGTGCTTGCTGCCTGTGCTTGCTGCCTGTGCTTGCTGTGCATGCTGTGCTGCCTGTGCTGCCTGTGCTTGCTGTGCATGCTGTGCTGCCTGTGCTTGCTGTGCTGCCTGTGCTTGCTGTGCTGAGTGTGCTTGCTGCCTGTGCTTGCTGCCTGTGCTTGCTGTGCTGCCTGTGCTTGCTGCCTGTGCTTGCTGTGCTGCCTGTGCTTGCTGTGCTGAGTGTGCTTGCTGCCTGTGCTTGCTGTGCTGCCTGTGCTTGCTGCCTGTGCTTGCTGTGCTGCCTGTGCTTGCTGCCTGTGCTTGCTGTGCTGCCTGTGCTTGCTGCCTGTACTTGCTGTGCTGCCTGTGCTTGCTGCCTGTGCTTGCTGTGCTGTCTGTGCTTGCTGCCTGTGCTTGCTGCGCTGCCTGTGCTTGCTGCCTGTGCTTGTCCTTGCTGCCTGTGCTTGCTGTGCTGCCTGAGCTGCCTGTGCTTGCTGCCTGTTCTTGCTGTGCTGCCTGTGCTTGCTGCCTGTACTTGCTGTGCTGCCTGTGCTTGCTGCCTGTGCTTGCTGTGCTGCCTGTGCTTGCTGTGCTGTCTGTGCTTGCTGCCTGTGCTTGCTGTGCTGCCTGTCCTTGCTGCCTGTGCTTGCTGTGCTGCCTGTGCTTGCTGTGCTGCCTGTGCTTGCTGCCTGTGCGTGCTGTGCTGCCTGTTAGCGATGCATTAGATTTCGCCCATAACACGCGGTAATTCGACAGTGGCACACGACAGTGCGTTGCTGTGTCACCTGTTTTTGGAGGCGCCGAAAGTCGCGGATCATATGTTTACCTCGGCGGCCGGTGCATTGACCTGCGTTTCAGTAAGAGTAAGCATTGTTAACAAATGCGAGAGTGAATCTCGCCGAAGATCGGAGCAGGCTTTGCCTGTTGGAAAGAGGACGGAGCTTGACCCCTCTGCACTTCCCCCAGAATCGCTAAAACGAACACATCTCGTCGAGCTATTTTGCGGGTTTCAAACATGCCTGTGCTTGCTGTGCTGCCTGTGCTTGCTGCCTGTGCTTGCTGTGCTGCCTGTGCTTGCTGTGCTGAGTGTGCTTGCTGCCTGTGCTGCCTGTGCTTGCTGTGCTGCCTGAGCTGCCTGTGCTTGCTGTCTGTGCTTGCTGCGCTGCCTGTGCTTGCTGCCTGTGCTTGCTGCCTGTGCTTGCTGTGCTGCCTTTGCTTGCTGCCTGTGCTTGGTGTGCTGCCTGTGCTTGCTGTCTGTGCTTGCTGTGCATGCTGTGCTGCCTGTGCTTGCTGTGCTGAGTGTGCTTGCTGTTTGTGCTTGCTGTGCTGCCTGTGCTTGCTATGCTGCCTGTGCTTGCTATGCTGCCTGTGCTTGCTGTGCTGCCTGTGCTTGCTGCCTGTGCTTGCTGTGCTGCCTGAGCTGCCTGTGCTTGCTGCCTGTTCTTGCTGTGCTGCCTGTGCGTGCTGTGCTGCCTGTGCTTGGTGTGCTGCCTGTGCTTGCTGCCTGTGCGTGCTGTGCTGCCTGTGCTTGGTGTGCTGCCTGTGCTTGCTGCCTGTGCGTGCTGTGCTGCCTGTGCTTGCTGCCTGTGCTTGCTGTTTGTGCTTGCTGTGCTGCCTGTGCTTGCTGCCTGTGCTTGCTGTGCTGCCTGTGCTTGCTGTGCTGAGTGTGCTTGCTGCCTGTGCTTGCTGTGCTGCCTGTGCTTGCTGCCTGTGCTTGCTGTGCTGCCTGTGCTTGCTGCCTGTGCTTGCTGTGCTGCCTCAGCTGCCTGTGCTTGCTGCCTGTTCTTGCTGTGCTGCCTGTGCGTGCTGTGCTGCCTGTGCTTGGTGTGCTGCCTGTGCTTGCTGCCTGTGCGTGCTGTGCTGCCTGTGCTTGGTGTGCTGCCTGTGCTTGCTGCCTGTGCGTGCTGTGCTGCCTGTGCTTGCTGCCTGTGCTTGCTGTTTGTGCTTGCTGTGCTGCCTGTGCTTGCTGCCTGTGCTTGCTGTGCTGCCTGTGCTTGCTGCCTGTGCTTGCTGCCTGTGCTTGCTGTGCTGCCTGTGCTTGCTGCCTGTGCTTGCTGTGCTGCCTGTGCTTGCTGCCTGTACTTGCTGAGCTGCCTGTGCTTGCTGCCTGTGCTTGCTGTGCTGTCTGTGCTTGCTGCCTGTGCTTGCTGTGCTGCCTGTTCTTGCTGCGCTGCCTGTGCTTGCGGCCTGTGCTTGCTGCCTGTGCATGCTGTGCTGCCTGTGCTTGGTATGCTGCCTGTGCTTGGTGTGCTGCCTGTGCTTGCTGTGCATGCTGTGCTGCCTGTGCTTGCTGTGCTGCCTGTGCTTGCTGTGCTGCTTGCTGTGATGCCTGTGCTGCCTGTGCTGTGCTGCCTGTGCTTGCTGTGCTGCCTTTGCTTTCTGCCTGTGCTTGCTGTGCTGCCTGTGCTTGCTGCGCTGCCTGTGCTTGCTGCCTGTGCTTGCTGCCTGTGCTGCCTGTGCTTGCTGTGCTGCCTGTGCTTGCTGCCTGTGCTTGCTATGCTGCCGGTGCTGTGCTGCCTGTGCTTGCTGTGCTGCCTGTGCTTGCTGTGCTTGCTGTGCTGCCTGTGCTTGCTGCCTGTGCTTGCTGTCCTGCCTGTGCCTGCTGCCTGTGCTTGCTGTGCTAAGTGTGCTTGCTGCCTGTGCTTGCTGTGCTGCCTGTGCTTGCTGCCTGTGCTTGTCCTTGCTGCCTGTGCTTGCTGTGCTGCCTGTGCTTGCTGCCTGTGCTTGCTGTGCTGCCTGTGCTTACTGCCTGTGCTTGCTGTGCCGCCTGTGCTTGTTGTGCTGCCTGTGCTTGCTGCCTGTGCTTGCTGCCTGTGCTTGCTGTGCTTGCTGCGCTGCCTGTGCTTGCTGCCTGTGCTTGCTGCCTGTGCTTGCTGCCTGTGCTTGTCCTTGCTGCCTGTGCTTGCTGCCTGTGCTTGTCCTTGCTGCCTGTGCTTGCTGTGCTGCCTGAGCTGCTTGTGCTTGCTGCCTGTGCTTGCTGTGCTGCCTGTGCTTGCTGCCTGTGCTTGCTGTGCTGCCTGTGCTTGCTGCCTGTGCTTGCTGCCTGTGCTTGCTGTGCTGTCTGTGCTGTCTGTGCTTGCTGTGCTGCCTGTGCTTGCTGCGCTGCCTGTGCTTGCTGCCTGTGCTTGTCCTTGCTGCCTGTGCTTGCTGCCTGTGCTTGTCCTTGCTGCCTGTGCTTGCTGTGCTGCCTGAGCTGCCTGTGCTTGCTGCCTGTGCTTGCTGTGCTGCCTGTGCTTGCTGCCTGTACTTGCTGTGCTGCCTGTGCTTGCTGCCTGTGCTTGCTGTGCTGCCTGTGCTTGCTGTGCTGTCTGTGCTTGCTGCCTGTGCTTGCTGTGCTGCCTATTCTTGCTGCGCTGCCTGTGCTTGCTGCCTGTGCTTGCTGTGCTGCCTGTGCTTGCTGTGCTGCCTGTGCTTGCTGCCTGTGCTTGGTGTGCTGCCTGTGCTTGCTGCCTGTGCTTGCTGTGCATGCTGTGCTGCCTGTGCTTGCTGTGCTGAGTTTGCTTGCTGTTTGTGCTTGCTGTGCTGCCTGTGCTTGCTATGCTGCCTGTGCTTGCTGTGCTGCTCGTGCTTGCTGCCTGTGCTTGCTGTGCTGCCTGTGCTTGCTGTGCTGCCTGTTAGCGATGCATTTGATTTCGCCCATAACACGCGGTAATTCGACAGTGGCACACGACAGTGCGTTGCTGTGTCACCTGTTTTTGGAGGCGCCGAGAGTCGCGGATCATATGTTTACCTCGGCGGCCGGTGCATTGACCTGCGTCTCAGTAAGAGTAAGCATTGTTAACAAATGCGAGAGTGAATCTCGCCGAAGATCGGAGCAGGCTTTGCCTGTTGGAAAGAGGACGGAGCTTGACCCCTCTGCACTTCCCCCAGAATCGCTAAAACGAACACATCTCGTCGAGCTATTTTGCGGGTTTCAAATATGCCTGTGCTTGCTGTGCTGCCTGAGCTGCCTGTGCTTGCTGTGCTGCCTGTGCTTGCTGTGCTGCCTGTGCTTGCTGCCTGTGCTTGCTGTGCTGCCTGGGCTTGCTGCCTGTGCTTGCTGTGCCGCCTGTGCTTGTTGTGCTGCCTGTGCTTGCTGTGCTGTCTGTGCTTGCTGCCTGTGCTTGCTGTGCTTGCTGTGCTGCCTGTGCTTGCTGTGCTGAGTGTGCTTGCTGCCTGTGCTTGCTGTGCTGCCTGTGCTTGCTGCCTGTGCTTGCTGTGCTGCCTGTGCTTGCTGCCTGTGCTTGCTGTGCATGCTGTGCTGCCTGTGCTGCCTGTGCTTGCTGTGCTGAGTGTGCTTGCTGCCTGTGCTTGCTGTGCTGCCTGTGCTTGCTGCATGTGCTTGCTGTGCTGTCTGTCCTTGCTGCTTGTGCTTGCTGTGCTGCCTGTGCTTGCTGTGCTGCCTGTGCTTGCTGCCTGTGCTTGCTGTGCTGCCTGTGCTTGCTGCCTGTGCTTGATGTGCTGTCTGTGCTTGCTGCCTGTGCTTGCTGTGCTGCCTGTGCTTGCTGCGCTGCCTGTGCTTGCTGCCTGTGCTTGCTGCCTGTGCTTGCTGCCTGTGCTTGTCCTTGCTGCCTGTGCTTGCTGTGCTGCGTGAGCTGCCTGTGCTTGCTGCCTGTGCTTGCTGTGCTGCCTGTACTTGCTGTGCTGCCTGTGCTTGCTGTGCTGCCTGTGCTTGCTGTGCTGTCTGTGCTTGCTACCTGTGCTTGCTGTGCTGCCTGTTCTTGCTGCGCTGCCTGTGCTTGCTGCCTGTGCTTGCTGCCTGTGCTGCCTGTGCTTGCTGCCTGTGCTTGGTGTGCTGCCTGTGCTTGCTGTGCATGCTGTGCTGCCTGTGCTTGCTGTGCTGCCTGTGCTTGCTGCCTGTGCTTGCTGTGCTGCCTGTGCTGTGCTGCCTGTGCTTGCTGTGCTGCCTGTGCTGCCTGTGCTTGCTGTGCTGCCTGTGCTTGCTGCCTGTGCTTGGTGTGCTGCCTGTGCTTGTTGTGCTGCCTGTGCTTGCTGCGCTGCCTGTTCTTGCTGCCTGTGCTTGCTATGCTGCCGGTGCTGTGCTGCCTGTGCTTGCTGTGCTGCCTGTGCTTGCTGTGCTTGCTGTGCTGCATGTGCTTGCTGCCTGTGCTTGCTGTCCTGCCTGTGCCTGCTGCCTGTGCTTGCTGTGCTAAGTGTGCTTGCTGCCTGTGCTTGCTGTGCTGCCTGTGCTTGCTGCCTGTGCTTGTCCTTGCTGCCTGTGCTTGCTGTGCTGCCTGTGCTTGCTGCCTGTGCTTGCTGTGCTGCCTGTGCTTACTGCCTGTGCTTGCTGTGCCGCCTGTGCTTGTTGTGCTGCCTGTGCTTGCTGCCTGTGCTTGCTGCCTGTGCTTGCTGTGCTTGCTGCGCTGCCTGTGCTTGCTGCCTGTGCTTGCTGCCTGTGCTTGCTGCCTGTGCTTGTCCTTGCTGCCTGTGCTTGCTGCCTGTGCTTGTCCTTGCTGCCTGTGCTTGCTGTGCTGCCTGAGCTGCTTGTGCTTGCTGCCTGTGCTTGCTGTGCTGCCTGTGCTTGCTGCCTGTGCTTGCTGTGCTGCCTGTGCTTGCTGCCTGTGCTTGCTGCCTGTGCTTGCTGTGCTGTCTGTGCTGTCTGTGCTTGCTGTGCTGCCTGTGCTTGCTGCGCTGCCTGTGCTTGCTGCCTGTGCTTGTCCTTGCTGCCTGTGCTTGCTGCCTGTGCTTGTCCTTGCTGCCTGTGCTTGCTGTGCTGCCTGAGCTGCCTGTGCTTGCTGCCTGTGCTTGCTGTGCTGCCTGTGCTTGCTGCCTGTACTTGCTGTGCTGCCTGTGCTTGCTGCCTGTGCTTGCTGTGCTGCCTGTGCTTGCTGTGCTGTCTGTGCTTGCTGCCTGTGCTTGCTGTGCTGCCTATTCTTGCTGCGCTGCCTGTGCTTGCTGCCTGTGCTTGCTGTGCTGCCTGTGCTTGCTGTGCTGCCTGTGCTTGCTGCCTGTGCTTGGTGTGCTGCCTGTGCTTGCTGCCTGTGCTTGCTGTGCATGCTGTGCTGCCTGTGCTTGCTGTGCTGAGTTTGCTTGCTGTTTGTGCTTGCTGTGCTGCCTGTGCTTGCTATGCTGCCTGTGCTTGCTGTGCTGCTCGTGCTTGCTGCCTGTGCTTGCTGTGCTTGCTGTGCTGCCTGTGCTTGCTGCCTGTGCTTGGTGTGCTGCCTGTGCTTGTTGTGCTGCCTGTGCTTGCTGCGCTGCCTGTTCTTGCTGCCTGTGCTTGCTGCGTGTGCTTGCTGTGCTGCCTGTGCTTGCTGCCTGTGCTTGCTGTGCTGCCTGTGCTGCCTGTGCTTGCTGCCTGTGCGTGCTGTGCTGCCTGTGCTTGCTGCCTGTGCTTGCTGTGCTGCCTGTGCTTGCTGCCTGTGCTTGCTGTGCTGCCTGTGCTTGCTGCCTGTACTTGCTGTGCTGCCTGTGCTTGCTGCCTGAGCTTGCTGTGCTGTCTGTGCTTGCTGCCTGTGCTTGCTGTGCTGCCTGTGCTTGCTGCGCTGCCTGTGCTTGCTGCCTGTCCTTGCTGCCTGTGCTTGCTGTGCTGCCTGTGCTTGCTGCCTGTGCTGCCTGTGCTGCCTGTGCTGCCTGTGCTTTCTGTGCTGCATCTGCTTGCTATGCTGCCTGTGCTTGCTGCCTGTGCTTGCTGCCTGTGCTTGCTGTGCTGCCTGTGCTTGCTGTGCTGCCTGTGCTTGCTGTGCTGAGTGTGCTTGCCGCCTGTGCTTGCTGTGCTGCCTGTGCTTGCTGTGCTGCCTGTGCTGCCTGTGCTTGCTGCCTGTGCTTGCTGTGCTGCCTGTGCTTGCTGCCTGTGCTTTCTGTGCTGCCTCTGCTTGCTGCCTGTGCTTGCTGTGCTGCCTGTGCTTGCTGCCTGTGCTTGCTGTGCTGCCTGTGCTGCCTGTGCTTGCTGCCTGTGCTTGCTGTGCTGCCTGTGCTTGCTGCCTGTGCTTGCTGTGCTGCCTGTGCTTGCTGTGCTGCCTGTGCTTGCTGCCTGTGCTTGGTGTGCTGCCTGTGCTTGGTGTGCTGCCTGTCCTTGATGCCTGTGCTTGCTGTGCTGCCTGTGCTGTGCTGCCTGTGCTTGCTGCGCTGCCTGTGCTGTGCTGCCTGTGCTGTGCTGCCTGTGCTTGCTGTGCTGCCTTTGCTTTCTGCCTGTGCTTGCTGTGCTGCCTGTGCTTGCTGCGCTGCCTGACCTGTGCTGCCTGTGCTGTGCTGCCTGTGCTTGCTGTGCTGCCTTTGCTTTCTGCCTGTGCTTGCTGTGCTGCCTGTGCTTGCTGCGCTGCCTGTGCTTGCTGCCTGTTCTTGCTGCCTGTGCTTGCTGTGCTGCCTGTGCTTGCTGGCTGTGCTTGCTGTGCTGCCTCTGCTTGCTGTGCTGCCTGTGCTTGCTCCCTGTGCTTGCTGCCTGTGCTTGCTGTGCTGCCTGTGCTGCCTGTGCTTGCTGCCTCTGCTTGCTGTGCTGCCTGTGCTTGCTGCCTGTGCTGCCTGTGCTTGCTGCCTGTGCTTGCTGTGCTGCCTGTGCTTGCTGTGCTGCCTGTGCTTGCTGCCTGTGCTGCCTGTGCATGCTGTGCTGCCTGTGCTGCCTGTGCTTGCTGTGCTGCCTGTGCTTGCTGCCTGTGCTGCCTGTGCTTGCTGTGCTGAGTGTGCTTGCTGCCTGTGCTTGCTGTGCTGCCTGTGCTTGCTGTGCTGCCGGTGCTTGCTGCCTGTGCTTGCTGTGCTGCCTGTCCTTGCTGCCTGTGCTTGCTGTGCTGCCTGTGCTTGCTGCCTGTGCTTGCTGTGCTGCCTGTGCTTGCTGCCTGTGCTTGGTGTGCTGCCTGTCCTTGATGCCTGTGCTTGCTGTGCTGCCTGTGCTTGCTGCCTGTGCTGCCTGTGCTGCCTGTGCTTGCTGCCTGTGCTGCCTGTGCTTGCTGCCTGTGCTTGCTGTGCTGCCTGTGCTTGCTGCCTGTGCTTGCTGTGCTGCCTGTGCTTGCTGTGCTGCCTGTGCTGCCTGTGCTTGCTGCCTGTGCTTGCTGTGCTGCCTGTTCTTGCTGCCTGTGCTTTCTGTGCTGCCTCTGCTTGCTGCCTGTGCTTGCTGCCTGTGCTTGCTGCCTGTGCTTGCTGTGCTGCCTGAGCTGCCTGTGCTTGCTGCCCGTGCTTGCTGCGCTGCCTGTGCTTGCTGCCTGTGCTTGCTGCCTGTGCTTGCTATGCTGCCTGTGCTTGCTGTGCTGTCTGTGCTTGCTGCCTGTGCTTGCTGTGCTGCCTGTGCTTGCTGCCTGTGCTTGCTGTTTGTGCTTGCTGTGCTGCCTGTGCTTGCTGCCTGTGCTTGCTGTGCTGCCTGTGCTTGCTGTGCTGAGTGTGCTTGCTGCCTGTGCTTGCTGTGCTGCCTGTGCTTGCTGTGCTGAGTGTGCTTGCTGCCTGTGCTTGCTGTGCTGCCTGTGCTTGCTGCCTGTGCTTCCTGTGCTGCCTGTGCTTGCTGCCTGTGCTTGCTGCCTGTGCTTGCTGTGTTGCCTGTGCTTGCTGCGCTGCCTGTGCTGTGCTGCCTGTGCTTGCTGTGCTGCCTGTGCTTGCTGTGCTGCCTGTGCTTGCTGCCTGTGCTTGCTGTGCATGCTGTGTTGCCTGTGCTGCCTGTGCTTGCTGTGCTGAGTGTGCTTGCTGCCTGTGCTTGCTGTGCTGCCTGTGCTTGCTGCCTGTACTTGCTGTGCTGCCTGTGCTTGCTGCCTGTGCTTGCTGTGCTGTCTGTGCTTGCTGCCTGTGCTTGCTGTGCTGCCTGTGCTTACTGCGCTGCTTGTGCTTGCTGCCTGTGCTTGCTGCCTGTGCTTGCTGCCTGTGCTTGCTGTGCATGCTGTGCTGCCTGTGCTGCCTGTGCTTGCTGTGCATGCTGTGCTGCCTGTGCTTGCTGTGCTGCCTGTGCTTGCTGTGCTGAGTGTGCTTGCTGCTTGTGCTTGCTGTGGTGCCTGTGCTTGCTATGCTGCCTGTGCTTGCTGTGCTGCCTGTGCTTGCTGCCTGTGCTTGCTGTTTGTGCTTGCTGTGCTGCCTGTGCTTGCTGCCGGTGCTTGCTGCCTGTGCTTGCTGCCTGTGCTTGCTGCCTGTGCTTGCTGTGCTGCCTGTGCTTGCTGTGCTGCCTGTGCTTGCTGCCTGTGCTGCCTGTGCTGCCTGTGCTTGCTGCCTGTGCTTGCTGTGCTGCCTGTGCTTGGTGTGCTGCCTGTACTTGCTGCCTGTGCGTGCTGTGCTGCCTGTGCTTGCTGTGCTGAGTGTGCTTGCTGCCTGTGCTTGCTGTGCTGCCTGTGCTTGCTATGCTGCCTGTGCTTGCTGTGCTGCCTGTGCTTGCTGGCTGTGCTTGCTGTGCTGCCTGTGCTTGCTGCCTGTGCTTGCTGTTTGTCCTTGCTGCCTGTGCTTGCTGTGCTGCCTGTGCTGGCTGTGCTTGCTGTGCTACCTGTGCTTGCTGTGCTGCCTGTGCTTGCTGCCTGTGCGTGCTGTGCTGCCTGTGCTTGCTGTGCTGAGTGTGCTTGCTCCCTGTGCTTGCTGTGCTGCCTGTACTTGCTATGCTGCCTGTGCTTGCTGTGCTGCCTGTGCTTGCTGCCTGTGCTTGCTGTGCTGCCTGTGCTTGGTGCCTGTGCTTGCTGTTTGTGCTTGCTGTGCTGCCTGTGCTTGCTGCCTGTGCTTGCTGTGCTGCCTGTGCTTGCTGTGCTGAGTGTGCTTGCTGCCTGTGCTTGCTGTGCTGCCTGTGCTTGCTGCGCTGCCTGTGCTTGCTGCCTGTCCTTGCTGCCTGTGCTTGCTGTGCTGCCTGTGCTTGCTGCCTGTGCTTGCTGTGCTGCCTGTGCTGCCTCTGCTGTGCTGCCTGTGCTTGCTGCCTGTGCGTGCTGTGCTGCCTGTGCTTGCTGTGCTGAGTGTGCTTGCTGCCTGTGCTGCCTGTGCTTGCTGTGCTGCCTGTGCTTGCTGCCTGTGCTGCCTGTGCTTGCTGTGCTGCCCGTGCTGCCTGTGCTTGCTGCCTGTGTTTGCTATGCTGCTTGTGCTGCCTGTGCTTGCTGCCTGTGCTTGCTGTGCTGCCTGTGCTTGCTGCCTGTGCTTGCTGTGCTGCCTGTGCTTGCTGCCTGTGCTTTCTGTGCTGCCTCTGCTTGCTGCCTGTGCTTGCTGCGTGTGCTTGCTGTGCTGCCTGTGCTTGCTGCCTGTGCTTGCTGTGCTGCCTGTGCTGCCTGTGCTTGCTGCCTGTGCTTGCTGTGCTGCCTGTGCTTGCTGCCTGTACTTGCTGTGCTGCCTGTGCTTGCTGCCTGTGCTTGCTGTGCTGCCTGTGCTTGCTGTGCTGCCTGTGCTTGCTGCCTGTGCTTGCTGTGCTGCCTGTGCCTGCTGCCTGTGCTTGCTATGCTGAGTGTGCTTGCTGCCTGTGCTTGCTGTGCTGCCTGAGCTTGCTGCCTGTGCTTGTCCTTGCTGCCTGTGCTTGCTGTGCTGCCTGTGCTTGCTGTGCTGCCTGTGCTTGCTGCCTGTGCTTGCTGTGCTGCCTGTGCTTGCTGCCTGTGCTTGCTGTGCCGCCTGTGCTTGTTGTGCTGCCTGTGCTTGCTGTGCTGCCTGTGCTTGCTGCCTGTGCTTGCTGTGCTTGCTGTGCTGCCTGTGCTTGCTGTGCTGAGTGTGCTTGCTGCCTGTGCTTGCTGTGCTGCCTGTGCTTGCTGTGCTGCCTGTGCTTGCTGCCTGTGCTTGTTGTGCTGCCTGTGCTTGCTGTGCATGCTGTGTTGCCTGTGCTGCCTGTGCTTGCTGTGCTGAGTGTGCTTGCTGCCTGTGCTTGCTGTGCTGCCTGTGCTTGCTGCCTGTACTTGCTGTGCTGCCTGTGCTTGCTGCCTGTGCTTGCTGTTTGTGCTTGCTGTGCTGCCTGTGCTTGCTGCCGGTGCTTGCTGCCTGTGCTTGCTGCCTGTGCTTGCTGCCTGTGCTGCCTGTGCTGCCTGTGCTTGCTGCCTGTGCTTGGTGTGCTGCCTGTACTTGCTGCCTGTGCGTGCTGTGCTGCCTGTGCTTGCTGTGCTGAGTGTGCTTGCTGCCTGTGCTTGCTGTGCTGCCTGTGCTTGCTATGCTGCCTGTGCTTGCTGTGCTGCCTGTGCTTGCTGGCTGTGCTTGCTGTGCTGCCTGTGCTTGCTGCCTGTGCTTGCTGTTTGTCCTTGCTGCCTGTGCTTGCTGTGCTGCCTGTGCTGGCTGTGCTTGCTGTGCTGCCTGTGCTTGCTGCCTGTGCTTGCTGTTTGTCCTTGCTGCCTGTGCTTGCTGTGCTGCCTGTGCTGCCTCTGCTGTGCTGCCTGTGCTGCCTGTGCTTGCTGCCTGTGCTTGCTGTGCTGCCTGTGCTTGCTGCCTGTGCGTGCTGTGCTGCCTGTGCTTGCTGTGCTGAGTGTGCTTGCTCCCTGTGCTTGCTGTGCTGCCTGTACTTGCTATGCTGCCTGTGCTTGCTGTGCTGCCTGTGCTTGCTGCCTGTGCTTGCTGTGCTGCCTGTGCTTGCTGCCTGTGCTTGCTGTTTGTGCTTGCTGTGCTGCCTGTGCTTGCTGCCTGTGCTTGCTGTGCTGCCTGTGCTTGCTGTGCTGAGTGTGCTTGCTGCCTGTGCTTGCTGTGCTGCCTGTGCTTGCTGCCTGTGCTTGCTGTGCTGCCTGTGCTTGCTGTGCTGAGTGTGCTTGCTGCCTGTGCTTGCTGTGCTGCCTGTGCTTGCTGCCTGTGCTTGCTGTGCTGCCTGTCCTTGCTGCCTGTGCTTGCTGTGCTGCCTGTGCTTGCTGTGCTGCCTGTGCTTGCTGCGCTGCCTGTGCTTGCTGCCTGTCCTTGCTGCCTGTGCTTGCTGTGCTGCCTGTGCTTGCTGCCTGTGCTTGCTGTGCTGCCTGTGCTGCCTCTGCTGTGCTGCCTGTGCTTGCTGCCTGTGCGTGCTGTGCTGCCTGTGCTTGCTGTGCTGAGTGTGCTTGCTGCCTGTGCTGCCTGTGCTTGCTGTGCTGCCTGTGCTTGCTGCCTGTGCTGCCTGTGCTTGCTGTGCTGCCTGTGCTGCCTGTGCTTGCTGTGCTGCCTGTGCTTACTGCGCTGCTTGTGCTTGCTGCCTGTGCTTGCTGCCTGTGCTTGCTGTGCATGCTGTGCTGCCTGTGCTGCCTGTGCTTGCTGTGCATGCTGTGCTGCCTGTGCTTGCTGTGCTGCCTGTGCTTGCTGTGCTGAGTGTGCTTGCTGCCTGTGCTTGCTGCCTGTGCTTGCTGTGCTGCCTGTGCTTGCTGCCTGTGCTTGCTGCCTGTGCTTGCTGCCTGTGCTTGCTGCCTGTGCTTGCTGTGCATGCTGTGCTGCCTGTGCTGCCTGTGCTTGCTGTGCATGCTGTGCTGCCTGTGCTTGCTGCCTGTGCTTGCTGTGCTGTCTGTGCTTGCTGCCTGTGCTTGCTGTGCTGCCTGTGCTTGCTGTGCTGCCTGTGCTTGCTGCCTGTGCTTGCTGTGCTGCCTGTGCCTGCTGCCTGTGCTTGCTATGCTGAGTGTGCTTGCTGCCTGTGCTTGCTGTGCTGCCTGTGCTTGCTGTGCTGAGTGTGCTTGCTGCCTGTGCTTGCTGTGCTGCCTGTGCTTGCTGTGCTGCCTGTGCTTGCTGCCTGTGCTTGGTGTGCTGCCTGTGCTTGCTGTGCATGCTGTGTTGCCTGTGCTGCCTGTGCTTGCTGTGCTGAGTGTGCTTGCTGCCTGTGCTTGCTGTGCTGCCTGTGCTTGCTGCCTGTACTTGCTGTGCTGCCTGTGCTTGCTGCCTGTGCGTGCTGTGCTGCCTGTGCTTGGTGTGCTGCCTGTGCTTGCTGCCTGTGCGTGCTGTGCTGCCTGTGCTTGCTGCCTGTGCTTGCTGTTTGTGCTTGCTGTGCTGCCTGTGCTTGCTGCCTGTGCTTGCTGTGCTGCCTGTGCTTGCTGCCTGTGCTTGCTGCCTGTGCTTGCTGTGCTGCCTGTGCTTGCTGCCTGTGCTTGCTGTGCTGCCTGTGCTTGCTGCCTGTGCTTGCTGTGCTGTCTGTGCTTGCTGCCTGTGCTTGCTGTGCTGCCTGTGCTTGCTGCGCTGCCTGTGCTTGCTGCGCTGCCTGTGCTTGCTGCCTGTGCTTGCTGCCTGTGCTTGTCCTTGCTGCCTGTGCTTGCTGCCTGTGCTTGTCCTTGCTGCCTGTGCTTGCTGTGCTGCCTGAGCTGCCTGTGCTTGCTGCCTGTGCTTGCTGTGCTGCCTGTGCTTGCTGCCTGTGCTTGCTGTGCTGCCTGTGCTTGCTGCCTGTACTTGCTGAGCTGCCTGTGCTTGCTGCCTGTGCTTGCTGTGCTGTCTGTGCTTGCTGCCTGTGCTTGCTGTGCTGCCTGTTCTTGCTGCGCTGCCTGTGCTTGCTGCCTGTGCTTGCTGCCTGTGCATGCTGTGCTGCCTGTGCTTGGTATGCTGCCTGTGCTTGGTGTGCTGCCTGTGCTTGCTGTGCATGCTGTGCTGCCTGTGCTTGCTGTGCTGCCTGTGCTTGCTGTGCTGCTTGCTGTGCTGCCTGTGCTGCCTGTGCTGTGCTGCCTGTGCTTGCTGTGCTGCCTTTGCTTTCTGCCTGTGCTTGCTGTGCTGCCTGTGCTTGCTGCGCTGCCTGTGCTTGCTGCCTGTGCTTGCTGCCTGTGCTGCCTGTGCTTGCTGTGCTGCCTGTGCTTGCTGCCTGTGCTTGCTATGCTGCCGGTGCTGTGCTGCCTGTGCTTGCTGTGCTGCCTGTGCTTGCTGTGCTTGCTGTGCTGCCTGTGCTTGCTGCCTGTGCTTGCTGTGCTGCCTGTGCCTGCTGCCTGTGCTTGCTGTGCTAAGTGTGCTTGCTGCCTGTGCTTGCTGTGCTGCCTGTGCTTGCTGCCTGTGCTTGTCCTTGCTGCCTGTGCTTGCTGTGCTGCCTGTGCTTGCTGCCTGTGCTTGCTGTGCTGCCTGTGCTTACTGCCTGTGCTTGCTGTGCCGCCTGTGCTTGTTGTGCTGCCTGTGCTTGCTGCCTGTGCTTGCTGCCTGTGCTTGCTGTGCTTGCTGCGCTGCCTGTGCTTGCTGCCTGCGCTTGCTGCCTGTGCTTGCTGCCTGTGCTTGCTGCCTGTGCTTGTCCTTGCTGCCTGTGCTTGCTGCCTGTGCTTGTCCTTGCTGCCTGTGCTTGCTGTGCTGCCTGAGCTGCTTGTGCTTGCTGCCTGTGCTTGCTGTGCTGCCTGTGCTTGCTGCCTGTGCTTGCTGTGCTGCCTGTGCTTGCTGCCTGTGCTTGCTGTGCTGCCTGTGCTTGCTGCCTGTGCTTGCTGTGCTGTCTGTGCTTGCTGTGCTGCCTGTGCTTGCTGCGCTGCCTGTGCTTGCTGCCTGTGCTTGTCCTTGCTGCCTGTGCTTGCTGCCTGTGCTTGTCCTTGCTGCCTGTGCTTGCTGTGCTGCCTGAGCTGCCTGTGCTTGCTGCCTGTGCTTGCCTGTGCTGCCTGTGCTTGCTGCCTGTACTTGCTGTGCTGCCTGTGCTTGCTGCCTGTGCTTGCTGTGCTGCCTGTGCTTGCTGTGCTGTCTGTGCTTGCTGCCTGTGCTTGCTGTGCTGCCTATTCTTGCTGCGCTGCCTGTGCTTGCTGCCTGTGCTTGCTGTGCTGCCTGTGCTTGCTGTGCTGCCTGTGCTTGCTGCCTGTGCTTGGTGTGCTGCCTGTGCTTGCTGCCTGTGCTTGCTGTGCATGCTGTGCTGCCTGTGCTTGCTGTGCTGAGTTTGCTTGCTGTTTGTGCTTGCTGTGCTGCCTGTGCTTGCTATGCTGCCTGTGCTTGCTGTGCTGCTCGTGCTTGCTGCCTGTGCTTGCTGTGCTGCCTGTGCTTGCTGTGCTGCCTGTTAGCGATGCATTTGATTTCGCCCATAACACGCGGTAATTCGACAGTGGCACACGACAGTGCGTTGCTGTGTCACCTGTTTTTGGAGGCGCCGAGAGTCGCGGATCATATGTTTACCTCGGCGGCCGGTGCATTGACCTGCGTCTCAGTAAGAGTAAGCATTGTTAACAAATGCGAGAGTGAATCTCGCCGAAGATCGGAGCAGGCTTTGCCTGTTGGAAAGAGGACGGAGCTTGACCCCTCTGCACTTCCCCCAGAATCGCTAAAACGAACACATCTCGTCGAGCTATTTTGCGGGTTTCAAATATGCCTGTGCTTGCTGTGCTGCCTGAGCTGCCTGTGCTTGCTGTGCTGCCTGTGCTTGCTGTGCTGCCTGTGCTTGCTGCCTGTGCTTGCTGTGCTGCCTGGGCTTGCTGCCTGTGCTTGCTGTGCCGCCTGTGCTTGTTGTGCTGCCTGTGCTTGCTGTGCTGCCTGTGCTTGCTGCCTGTGCTTGCTGTGCTTGCTGTGCTGCCTGTGCTTGCTGTGCTGAGTGTGCTTGCTGCCTGTGCTTGCTGTGCTGCCTGTGCTTGCTGCCTGTGCTTGCTGTGCTGCCTGTGCTTGCTGCCTGTGCTTGCTGTGCATGCTGTGCTGCCTGTGCTGCCTGTGCTTGCTGTGCTGAGTGTGCTTGCTGCCTGTGCTTGCTGTGCTGCCTGTGCTTGCTGCATGTGCTTGCTGTGCTGTCTGTCCTTGCTGCCTGTGCTTGCTGCCTGTGCTTGCTGTGCTGCCTGTGCTTGCTGCCTGTGCTTGCTGTGCTGCCTGTGCTTGCTGCCTGTGCTTGATGTGCTGTCTGTGCTTGCTGCCTGTGCTTGCTGTGCTGCCTGTGCTTGCTGCGCTGCCTGTGCTTCCTGCCTGTGCTTGCTGCCTGTGCTTGCTGCCTGTGCTTGCTGCCTGTGCTTGTCCTTGCTGCCTGTGCTTGCTGTGCTGCGTGAGCTGCCTGTGCTTGCTGCCTGTGCTTGCTGTGCTGCCTGTACTTGCTGTGCTGCCTGTGCTTGCTGCCTGTGCTTGCTGTGCTGCCTGTGCTTGCTGTGCTGTCTGTGCTTGCTACCTGTGCTTGCTGTGCTGCCTGTTCTTGCTGCGCTGCCTGTGCTTGCTGCCTGTGCTTGCTGCCTGTGCTTGCTGTGCTGCCTGTGCTTGCTGCCTGTGCTTGGTGTGCTGCCTGTGCTTGCTGTGCATGCTGTGCTGCCTGTGCTTGCTGTGCTGCCTGTGCTTGCTGCCTGTGCTTGCTGTGCTGCCTGTGCTGTGCTGCCTGTGCTTGCTGTGCTGCCTGTGCTGCCTGTGCTTGCTGTGCTGCCTGTGCTTGCTGCCTGTGCTTGCTGCCTGTGCTTGCTGTGCTGCCTGTGCTTGCTGCCTGTGCTTGGTGTGCTGCCTGTGCTTGTTGTGCTGCCTGTGCTTGCTGCGCTGCCTGTTCTTGCTGCCTGTGCTTGCTGCGTGTGCTTGCTGTGCTGCCTGTGCTTGCTGCCTGTGCTTGCTGTGCTGCCTGTGCTGCCTGTGCTTGCTGCCTGTGCGTGCTGTGCTGCCTGTGCTTGCTGCCTGTGCTTGCTGCCTGTGCTTGCTGTGCTGCCTGTGCTTGCTGCCTGTGCTTGCTGTGCTGCCTGTGCTTGCTGCCTGTACTTGCTGTGCTGCCTGTGCTTGCTGCCTGAGCTTGCTGTGCTGTCTGTGCTTGCTGCCTGTGCTTGCTGTGCTGCCTGTGCTTGCTGCGCTGCCTGTGCTTGCTGCCTGTCCTTGCTGCCTGTGCTTGCTGTGCTGCCTGTGCTTGCTGCCTGTGCTGCCTGTGCTGCCTGTGCTGCCTGTGCTTTCTGTGCTGCATCTGCTTGCTATGCTGCCTGTGCTTGCTGCCTGTGCTTGCTGCCTGTGCTTGCTGTGCTGCCTGTGCTTGCTGTGCTGCCTGTGCTTGCTGTGCTGAGTGTGCTTGCCGCCTGTGCTTGCTGTGCTGCCTGTGCTTGCTGTGCTGCCTGTGCTGCCTGTGCTTGCTGCCTGTGCTTGCTGTGCTGCCTGTGCTTGCTGCCTGTGCTTTCTGTGCTGCCTGTGCTTGCTGTGCTGCCTGTGCTTGCTGCCTGTGCTTGCTGCCTGTGCTTGCTGTGCTGCCTGTGCTGCCTGTGCTTGCTGCCTGTGCTTGCTGTGCTGCCTGTGCTTGCTGCCTGTGCTTGCTGTGCTGCCTGTGCTTGCTGTGCTGCCTGTGCTTGCTGTGCTGCCTGTGCTTGCTGCCTGTGCTTGGTGTGCTGCCTGTCCTTGATGCCTGTGCTTGCTGTGCTGCCTGTGCTGTGCTGCCTGTGCTTGCTGCGCTGCCTGTGCTGTGCTGCCTCTGCTGTGCTGCCTGTGCTTGCTGTGCTGCCTTTGCTTTCTGCCTGTGCTTGCTGTGCTGCCTGTGCTTGCTGCGCTGCCTGACCTGTGCTGCCTGTGCTGCCTGTGCTGCCTGTGCTTTCTGTGCTGCATCTGCTTGCTATGCTGCCTGTGCTTGCTGCCTGTGCTTGCTGCCTGTGCTTGCTGTGCTGCCTGTGCTTGCTGTGCTGCCTGTGCTTGCTGTGCTGAGTGTGCTTGCCGCCTGTGCTTGCTGTGCTGCCTGTGCTTGCTGTGCTGCCTGTGCTGCCTGTGCTTGCTGCCTGTGCTTGCTGTGCTGCCTGTGCTTGCTGCCTGTGCTTTCTGTGCTGCCTCTGCTTGCTGCCTGTGCTTGCTGTGCTGCCTGTGCTTGCTGCCTGTGCTTGCTGTGCTGCCTGTGCTGCCTGTGCTTGCTGCCTGTGCTGCCTGTGCATGCTGTGCTGCCTGTGCTGCCTGTGCTTGCTGTGCTGCCTGTGCTTGCTGCCTGTGCTGCCTGTGCTTGCTGTGCTGAGTGTGCTTGCTGCCTGTGCTTGCTGTGCTGCCGGTGCTTGCTGCCTGTGCTTGCTGTGCTGCCTGTCCTTGCTGCCTGTGCTTGCTGTGCTGCCTGTGCTTGCTGCCTGTGCTTGCTGTGCTGCCTGTGCTTGCTGCCTGTGCTTGGTGTGCTGCCTGTCCTTGATGCCTGTGCTTGCTGTGCTGCCTGTGCTTGCTGCCTGTGCTGCCTGTGCTGCCTGTGCTTGCTGCCTGTGCTGCCTGTGCTTGCTGCCTGTGCTTGCTGTGCTGCCTGTGCTGCCTGTGCTTGCTGCCTGTGCTTATTGTGCTGCCTGTTCTTGCTGCCTGTGCTTTCTGTGCTGCCTCTGCTTGCTGCCTGTGCTTGCTGCCTGTGCTTGCTGCCTGTGCTTGCTGTGCTGCCTGAGCTGCCTGTGCTTGCTGCCTGTGCTTGCTGCGCTGCCTGTGCTTGCTGCCTGTGCTTGCTGCCTGTGCTTGCTATGCTGCCTGTGCTTGCTGTGCTGTCTGTGCTTGCTGCCTGTGCTTGCTGTGCTGCCTGTGCTTGCTGCCTGTGCTTGCTGTTTGTGCTTGCTGTGCTGCCTGTGCTTGCTGTGCTGCCTGTGCTTGCTGTGCTGAGTGTGCTTGCTGCCTGTGCTTGCTGTGCTGCCTGTGCTTGCTGTGCTGAGTGTGCTTGCTGCCTGTGCTTGCTGTGCTGCCTGTGCTTGCTGCCTGTGCTTCCTGTGCTGCCTGTGCTTGCTGCCTGTGCTTGCTGCCTGTGCTTGCTGTGTTGCCTGTGCTTGCTGCGCTGCCTGTGCTGTGCTGCCTGTGCTTGCTGTGCTGCCTGTGCTTGCTGCCTGTGTTTGCTGCGCTGCCTGTGCTTGCTGCCTGTGCTTGCTGTGCTGCCTGTGCTTGCTGCCTGTACTTGCTGTGCTGCCTGTGCTTGCTGCCTGAGCTTGCTGTGCTGTCTGTGCTTGCTGCCTGTGCTTGCTGTGCTGCCTGTGCTTGCTGCCTTAGCTTGCTGTGCTGTCTGTGCTTGCTGCCTGTGCTTGCTGTGCTGCCTGTGCTTGCTGCGCTGCCTGTGCTTGCTGCCTGTCCTTGCTGCCTGTGCTGCCTGTGCTTGCTGCCTGTGCTCGCTGTGCTGCCTGTGCTTGCTGCCTGTGCTTGCTGCGCTGCCTGTGCTTGCTGCCTGTGCTTGCTGTGCTGCCTGTGCTTGCTGTGCTGTCTGTGCTTGCTGTGCTGTCTGTGCTTGCTGCCTGTGCTTGCTGTGCTGCCTGTGCTTGCTGCCTGTACTTGCTGTGCTGCCTGTGCTTGCTGCCTGTGCTTGCTGTGCTGTCTGTGCTTGCTGCCTGTGCTTGCTGTGCTGCCTGTTCTTGCTGCGCTGCCTGTGCTTGCTGCCTGTGCTTGCTGCCTGTGCTTGCTGTGCTGCCTGTGCTTGCTGCCTGTGCTTGGTATGCTGCCTGTGCTTGGTGTGCTGCCTGTGCTTGCTGCGCTGCCTGTGCTTGCTGCCTGTGCTTGCTGCCTGTGCTTGCTGCCTGTGCTTGCTGTGCTGCCTGTGCTTGCTGCCTGTGCTTGGTGTGCTGCCTGTGCTTGCTGTCTGTGCTTGCTGTGCATGCTGTGCTGCCTGTGCTTGCTGTGCTGAGTGTGCTTGCTGTTTGTGCTTGCTGTGCTGCCTGTGCTTGCTATGCTGCCTGTGCTTGCTATGCTGCCTGTGCTTGCTGTGCTGCCTGTGCTTGCTGCCTGTGCTTGCTGTGCTGCCTGAGCTGCCTGTGCTTGCTGCCTGTTCTTGCTGTGCTGCCTGTGCGTGCTGTGCTGCCTGTGCTTGGTGTGCTGCCTGTGCTTGCTGCCTGTGCGTGCTGTGCTGCCTGTGCTTGGTGTGCTGCCTGTGCTTGCTGCCTGTGCGTGCTGTGCTGCCTGTGCTTGCTGCCTGTGCTTGCTGTTTGTGCTTGCTGTGCTGCCTGTGCTTGCTGCCTGTGCTTGCTGTGCTGCCTGTGCTTGCTGTGCTGAGTGTGCTTGCTGCCTGTGCTTGCTGCCTGTGCTTGCTGTGCTGCCTGTGCTTGCTGCCTGTGCTTGCTGTGCTGCCTGTGCTGCCTCTGCTGTGCTGCCTGTGCTGCCTGTGCTTGCTGCCTGTGCTTGCTGCCTGTGCTTGCTGTGCTGCCTGTGCTTGCTGTTTGTGCTTGCTGTGCTGCCTGTGCTTGCTGCCTGTGCTTGCTGTGCTGCCTGTGCTTGCTGCCTGTGCTTGCTGTGCTGCCTGTGCTGCCTGTGCTGCCTGTGCTTGCTGCCTGTGCTTGCTGTGCTGCCTGTGCTTGGTGTGCTGCCTGTGCTTGCTGCCTGTGCGTGCTGTGCTGCCTGTGCTTGCTGTGCTGAGTGTGCTTGCTGCCTGTGCTTGCTGTGCTGCCTGTGCTTGCTATGCTGCCTGTGCTTGCTGTGCTGCCTGTGCTTGCTGCCTGTGCTTGCTGTGCTGCCTGTGCTGCCTCTGCTGTGCTGCCTGTGCTGCCTGTGCTTGCTGCCTGTGCTTGCTGCCTGTGCGTGCTGTGCTGCCTGTGCTTGCTGCCTGTGCTTGCTGTTTGTGCTTGCTGTGCTGCCTGTGCTTGCTGCCTGTGCTTGCTGCCTGTGCTTGTCCTTGCTGCCTGTGCTTGCTGCCTGTGCTTGTCCTTGCTGCCTGTGCTTGCTGTGCTGCCTGAGCTGCCTGTGCTTGCTGTGCTGCCTGAGCTGCCTGTGCTTGCTGTGCTGCCTGAGCTGCCTGTGCTTGCTGCCTGTGCTTGCTGTGCTGCCTGTGCTTGCTGCCTGTGCTTGCTGTGCTGCCTGTGCTTGCTGCCTGTGCTTGCTGTGCTGCCTGTGCTTGCTGCCTGTGCTTGCTGTGCTGTCTGTGCTTGCTGCCTGTGCTTGCTGTGCTGCCTGTGCTTGCTGCGCTGCCTGTGCTTGCTGCCTGTGCTTGCTGCCTGTGCTTGCTGCCTGTGCTTGTCCTTGCTGCCTGTGCTTGCTGTGCTGCGTGAGCTGCCTGTGCTTGCTGCCTGTGCTTGCTGTGCTGCCTGTACTTGCTGTGCTGCCTGTGCTTGCTGCCTGTGCTTGCTGTGCTGCCTGTGCTTGCTGTGCTGTCTGTGCTTGCTATCTGTGCTTGCTGTGCTGCCTGTTCTTGCTGCGCTGCCTGTGCTTGCTGCCTGTGCTTGCTGCCTGTGCTTGCTGTGCTGCCTGTGCTTGCTGCCTGTGATTGGTGTGCTGCCTGTGCTTGCTGTGCATGCTGTGCTGCCTGTGCTTGCTGTGCTGTCTGTGCTTGCTGCCTGTGCTTGCTGTGCTGCCTGTGCTTGCTGCGCTGCCTGTGCTTGCTGCCTGTGCTTGCTGCCTGTGCTTGCTGCCTGTGCTTGTCCTTGCTGCCTGTGCTTGCTGTGCTGCGTGAGCTGTCTGTGGTTGCTGCCTGTGCTTGCTGTGCTGCCTGTACTTGCTGTGCTGCCTGTGCTTGCTGCCTGTGCTTGCTGTGCTGCCTGTGCTTGCTGTGCTGTCTGTGCTTGCTACCTGTGCTTGCTGTGCTGCCTGTTCTTGCTGCGCTGCCTGTGCTTGCTGCCTGTGCTTGCTGCCTGTGCTTGCTGTGCTGCCTGTGCTTGCTGCCTGTGATTGGTGTGCTGCCTGTGCTTGCTGTGCTGCCTGTGCTTGCTGCCTGTGCTTGCTGTGCTGCCTGTGCTGTGCTGCCTGTGCTTGCTGTGCTGCCTGTACTGCCTGTGCTTGCTGTGCTGCCTGTGCTTGCTGCCTGTGCTTGCTGTGCTGCCTGTGCTTGCTGCCTGTGCTTGCTGCCTGTGCTTGCTGCCTGTGCTTGCTGCCTGTGCTTGCTGTGCTGCCTGTGCTTGCTGCCTGTGCTTGCTGTGCTGCCTCTGCTTGCTGTGCTGCCTGTGCTTGCTGCCTGTGCTTGCTGTGCTGCCTCAGCTGCCTGTGCTTGCTGCCTGTGCTTGCTGCCTGTGCTTGCTGCCTGTGCTTGCTGTGCTGCCTGTGCTTGCTGCCTGTGCTTGCTCTGCTGCCTGTGCTTGCTGCGCTGCCTGTTCTTGCTGCCTGTGCTTGCTGTGCTGCCTGTGCTTGCTGCCTGTGCTTGCTGCCTGTGCTTGCTGTGCTGCCTGTGCTTGCTGCCTGTGCTTGGTGTGCTGCCTGTGCTTGCTGTGCTGCCTGTGATGCCTGTGCTTGCTATGCTGCCTGTGCTTGCTGCCTGTGCTTGCTGTGCTTGTTGTGATGCCTGTGCTTGCTGTGCTGAGTGTGCTTGCTGCCTGTGCTTGCTGTGCTGCCTGTGCTTGCTGTGCTTGTTGTGATGCCTGTGCTTGCTGTGCTGAGTGTGCTTGCTGCCTGTGCTTGCTGCCTGTACTTGATGTGCTGCCTGTGCTTGCTGTGCTGCCTGTGCTTGCTGTGCTGCCTGTGCTTGCTGCCTGTGCTTGCTGTGCTGCCTGAGCTGCCTGTGCTTGCTGCCTGTTCTTGCTGTGCTGAGTGTGCTTGCTGCCTGTGCTTGCTGTGCTGCCTGTGCTGTGCTGCCTGTGCTTGCTGCCTGTGCTTGCTGTGCTGCCTGTGCTTGCTGCCTGTGCTTGGTGTGCTGCCTGTGCTTGTTGTGCTGCCTGTGCTGTGCTGCCTGTGCTTGCTGCCTGTGCTTGGTGTGCTGCCTGTGCTTGTTGTGCTGCCTGTGCTTGCTGCCTGTGCTGCCTGTGCTTGCTGTGCTGCCTGTGCTTGCTGCCTGTGCTTGCTGCCTGTGCTTGCTGTGCTGCCTGTGCTGCCTGTGCTTGCTGTGCTTGCTGCCTGTGCTTGCTGCCTGTGCTTGCTGCCTGTGCTTGCTGCCTGTGCTTGCTGTGCTGCCTGTGCTTGCTGCCTGTGCTTGCTGTGCTTGTTGTGATGCCTGTGCTTGCTGTGCTGCCTCTGCTTGCTGCCTGTGCTTGCTGTGCTGCCTGTGCTTGCTGCCTGTGATTGGTGTGCTGCCTGTGCTTGCTGTGCATGCTGTGCTGCCTGTGCTTGCTGTGCTGTCTGTGCTTGCTGCCTGTGCTTGCTGTGCTGCCTGTGCTTGCTGCGCTGCCTGTGCTTGCTGCCTGTGCTTGCTGCCTGTGCTTGCTGCCTGTGCTTGTCCTTGCTGCCTGTGCTTGCTGTGCTGCGTGAGCTGCCTGTGGTTGCTGCCTGTGCTTGCTGTGCTGCCTGTACTTGCTGTGCTGCCTGTGCTTGCTGCCTGTGCTTGCTGTGCTGCCTGTGCTTGCTGTGCTGTCTGTGCTTGCTACCTGTGCTTGCTGTGCTGCCTGTTCTTGCTGCGCTGCCTGTGCTTGCTGCCTGTGCTTGCTGCCTGTGCTTGCTGTGCTGCCTGTGCTTGCTGCCTGTGATTGGTGTGCTGCCTGTGCTTGCTGTGCTGCCTGTGCTTGCTGCCTGTGCTTGCTGTGCTGCCTGTGCTGTGCTGCCTGTGCTTGCTGTGCTGCCTGTACTGCCTGTGCTTGCTGTGCTGCCTGTGCTTGCTGCCTGTGCTTGCTGTGCTGCCTGTGCTTGCTGCCTGTGCTTGCTGCCTGTGCTTGCTGCCTGTGCTTGCTGCCTGTGCTTGCTGTGCTGCCTGTGCTTGCTGCCTGTGCTTGCTGTGCTGCCTCTGCTTGCTGTGCTGCCTGTGCTTGCTGCCTGTGCTTGCTGTGCTGCCTCAGCTGCCTGTGCTTGCTGCCTGTGCTTGCTGCCTGTGCTTGCTGCCTGTGCTTGCTGTGCTGCCTGTGCTTGCTGCCTGTGCTTGCTCTGCTGCCTGTGCTTGCTGCGCTGCCTGTTCTTGCTGCCTGTGCTTGCTGTGCTGCCTGTGCTTGCTGCCTGTGCTTGCTGCCTGTGCTTGCTGCCTGTGCTTGCTGCCTGTGCTTGCTGTGCTGCCTGTGCTTGCTGCCTGTGCTTGGTGTGCTGCCTGTGCTTGCTGTGCTGCCTGTGATGCCTGTGCTTGCTATGCTGCCTGTGCTTGCTGCCTGTGCTTGCTGTGCTTGTTGTGATGCCTGTGCTTGCTGTGCTGAGTGTGCTTGCTGCCTGTGCTTGCTGTGCTGCCTGTGCTTGCTGTGCTTGTTGTGATGCCTGTGCTTGCTGTGCTGAGTGTGCTTGCTGCCTGTGCTTGCTGCCTGTACTTGATGTGCTGCCTGTGCTTGCTGTGCTGCCTGTGCTTGCTGTGCTGCCTGTGCTTGCTGTGCTGCCTGTGCTTGCTGCCTGTGCTTGCTGTGCTGCCTGAGCTGCCTGTGCTTGCTGCCTGTTCTTGCTGTGCTGAGTGTGCTTGCTGCCTGTGCTTGCTGTGCTGCCTGTGCTGTGCTGCCTGTGCTTGCTGCCTGTGCTTGCTGTGCTGCCTGTGCTTGCTGCCTGTGCTTGGTGTGCTGCCTGTGCTTGTTGTGCTGCCTGTGCTGTGCTGCCTGTGCTTGCTGCCTGTGCTTGGTGTGCTGCCTGTGCTTGTTGTGCTGCCTGTGCTTGCTGCCTGTGCTGCCTGTGCTTGCTGTGCTGCCTGTGCTTGCTGCCTGTGCTTGCTGCCTGTGCTTGCTGTGCTGCCTGTGCTGCCTGTGCTTGCTGTGCTTGTTGTGATGCCTGTGCCTGCTGTGCTGAGTGTGCTTGCTGCCTGTGCTTGCTGTGCTGAGTGTGCTTGCTGCCTGTGCTTGCTGTGCTGCCTGTGCTTGCTGCCTGTACTTGCTGTGCTGCCTGTGCTTGCTGTGCTGAGTGTGCTTGCTGCCTGTGCTTGCTGTGCTTGTTGTGATGCCTGTGCTTGCTGTGCTGAGTGTGCTTGCTGCCTGTGCTTGCTGTGCTGAGTGTGCTTGCTGCCTGTGCTTGGTGTGATGCCTGTGCTTGCTGTGCTGAGTGTGCTTGCTGCCTGTGCTTGCTGTACTGAGTGTGCTTGCTGCCTGTACTTGCTGTGCTGCCTGTGCTTGCTGCCTGTGCTTGGTGTGCTGCCTGTGCTTGTTGTGCTGCCTGTGCTTGCTGCCTGTGCTGCCTGTGCTTGCTGTGCTGCCTGTGCTTGCTGCCTGTGCTTGTTGTGCTGCCTGTGCTTGCTGCCTGTGCTTGCTGTGCTGCCTGTGCTGCCTGTGCTTGCTGTGCTGAGTGTGCTTGCTGCCTGTGCTTGCTGTGCTTTCTGTGCTGCCTGAGCTTGCTGCCTGTGCTTGCTGTGCTGCCTGTGCTTGCTGCCTGTGCTTGCTGTGCTGCCTGTGCTGTGCTGCCTGTGCTTGCTGCCTGTGCTTGCTGTGCTGCCTGTGCTTGCTGCCTGTGCTTGGTGTGCTGCCTGTGCTTGCTGTGCTGCCTGTGCTTGCTGCCTGTGCTTGCTGTGCTGCCTGTGCTTGCTGCCTGTGCTTGCTGTGCTGCCTGTGCTTGCTGTGCTGCCTGTGCTTGCTGCCTGTGCTTGCTGTGCTGCCTGTGATGCCTGTGCTTGCTGTGCTGAGTGCGCTTGCTGCCTGTGCTTGCTGTGCTGAGTGTGCTTGCTGCCTGTGCTGCCTGTGCTTGCTGTGCTGCCTGTGCTTGCTGCCTGTGCTTGGTGTGATGCCTGTGCTTGCTGTGCTGAGTGTGCTTGCTGCCTGTGCTTGCTGTGCTGAGTGTGCTTGCTGTGCTGCCTGTGCTTGCTGCCTGTGCTTGCTGTGCTGCCTGTGCTTGCTGCCTGTGCTTGTTGTGCTGCCTGTGGTTGCTGCCTGTGCTTGCTGTGCTGCCTGTGCTGTGCTGCCTGTGCTTGCTGCCTGTGCTTGCTGTGCTGCCTGTGCTTGCTGCCTGTGCTTGCTGTGCTGCCTGTGCTTGCTGCCTGTGCTTGCTGTGCTGCCTGTGCTTGCTGCCTGTGCTTGCTGTGCTGCCTGTGCTTGCTGCCTGTGCTTGCTGCCTGTGCTTGCTGTGCTGCCTGTGCTGCCTGTGCTTGCTGTGCTGCCTGTGATGCCTGTGCTTGCTGTGCTGCCTGTGCTTGCTGCCTGTGCTTGCTGTGCTGCCTGTGATGCCTGTGCTTGCTGTGCTGAGTGCGCTTGCTGCCTGTGCTTGCTGTGCTGAGTGTGCTTGCTGCCTGTGCTGCCTGTGCTTGCTGTGCTGCCTGTGCTTGCTGCCTGTGCTTGGTGTGATGCCTGTGCTTGCTGTGCTGAGTGTGCTTGCTGCCTGTGCTTGCTGTGCTGAGTGTGCTTGCTGTGCTGCCTGTGCTTGCTGCCTGTGCTTGCTGTGCTGCCTGTGCTGTGCTGCCTGTGCTTGCTGACTGTGCTTGCTGTGCTGCCTGTGCTTGCTGCCTGTGCTTGTTGTGCTGCCTGTGGTTGCTGCCTGTGCTTGCTGTGCTGCCTGTGCTGTGCTGCCTGTGCTTGCTGCCTGTGCTTGCTGTGCTGCCTGTGCTTGCCGCCTGTGCTTGTTGTGCTGCCTGTGCTTGCTGCCTGTGCTTGCTGCCTGTGCTTGCTGTGCTTGCTGCGCTGCCTGTGCTTGCTGCCTGCGCTTGCTGCCTGTGCTTGCTGCCTGTGCTTGCTGCCTGTGCTTGTCCTTGCTGCCTGTGCTTGCTGCCTGTGCTTGTCCTTGCTGCCTGTGCTTGCTGTGCTGCCTGAGCTGCTTGTGCTTGCTGCCTGTGCTTGCTGTGCTGCCTGTGCTTGCTGCCTGTGCTTGCTGTGCTGCCTGTGCTTGCTGCCTGTGCTTGCTGTCTGTGCTTGCTGTGCTGCCTGTGCTTGCTGCGCTGCCTGTGCTTGCTGCCTGTGCTTGCTGCCTGTGCTTGCTGCCTGTGCTTGTCCTTGCTGCCTGTGCTTGCTGCCTGTGCTTGTCCTTGCTGCCTGTGCTTGCTGTGCTGCCTGAGCTGCCTGTGCTTGCTGCCTGTGCTTGCTGTACTGCCTGTGCTTGCTGCCTGTACTTGCTGTGCTGCCTGTGCTTGCTGCCTGTGCTTGCTGTGCTGCCTGTGCTTGCTGTGCTGTCTGTGCTTGCTGCCTGTGCTTGCTGTGCTGCCTATTCTTGCTGCGCTGCCTGTGCTTGCTGCCTGTGCTTGCTGTGCTGCCTGTGCTTGCTGTGCTGCCTGTGCTTGCTGCCTGTGCTTGGTGTGCTGCCTGTGCTTGCTGCCTGTGCTTGCTGTGCATGCTGTGCTGCCTGTGCTTGCTGTGCTGAGTGTGCTTGCTGTTTGTGCTTGCTGTGCTGCCTGTGCTTGCTATGCTGCCTGTGCTTGCTGTGCTGCTCGTGCTTGCTGCCTGTGCTTGCCGTGCTGCCTGTGCTTGCTGTGCTGCCTGTTAGCGATGCATTTGATTTCGCCCATAACACGCGGTAATTCGACAGTGGCACACGACAGTGCGTTGCTGTGTCACCTGTTTTTGGAGGCGCCGAGAGTCGCGGATCATATGTTTACCTCGGCGGCCGGTGCATTGACCTGCGTCTCAGTAAGAGTAAGCATTGTTAACAAATGCGAGAGTGAATCTCGCCGAAGATCGGAGCAGGCTTTGCCTGTTGGAAAGAGGACGGAGCTTGACCCCTCTGCACTTCCCCCAGAATCGCTAAAACGAACACATCTCGTCGAGCTATTTTGCGGGTTTCAAATATGCCTGTGCTTGCTGTGCTGCCTGAGCTGCCTGTGCTTGCTGTGCTGCCTGTGCTTGCTGCCTGTGCTTGCTGTGCTGCCTGGGCTTGCTGCCTGTGCTTGCTGTGCCGCCTGTGCTTGTTGTGCTGCCTGTGCTGCCTGTGCTTGCTGCCTGTGCTTGCTGTGCTGCCTGTGCTTGCTGTGCTGAGTGTGCTTGCTGCCTGTGCTTGCTGTGCTGCCTGTGCTTGCTGCCTGTGCTTGCTGTGCTGCCTGTGCTTGCTGCCTGTGCTTGCTGTGCATGCTGTGCTGCCTGTGCTTGCTGTGCTGCCTGTGCTTGCTGTGCTGAGTGTGCTTGCTGCCTGTGCTTGCTGCCTGTGCTTGCTGCCTGTGCTTGTCCTTGCTGCCTGTGCTTGCTGTGCTGCGTGAGCTGCCTGTGCTTGCTGCCTGTGCTTGCTGTGCTGCCTGTACTTGCTGTGCTGCCTGTGCTTGCTGCCTGTGCTTGCTGTGCTGCCTGTGCTTGCTGTGCTGTCTGTGCTTGCTACCTGTGCTTGCTGTGCTGCCTGTTCTTGCTGCGCTGCCTGTGCTTGCTGCCTGTGCTTGCTGCCTGTGCTTGCTGTGCTGCCTGTGCTTGCTGCCTGTGCTTGGTGTGCTGCCTGTGCTTGCTGTGCATGCTGTGCTGCCTGTGCTTGCTGTGCTGCCTGTGCTTGCTGCCTGTGCTTGCTGTGCTGCCTGTGCTGTGCTGCCTGTGCTTGCTGTGCTGCCTGTGCTTGCTGTGCTGCCTGTGCTTGCTGCCTGTGCTTGCTGCCTGTGCTTGCTGTGCTGCCTGTGCTTGCTGCCTGTGCTTGGTGTGCTGCCTGTGCTTGTTGTGCTGCCTGTGCTTGCTGCGCTGCCTGTTCTTGCTGCCTGTGCTTGCTGCGTGTGCTTGCTGTGCTGCCTGTGCTTGCTGCCTGTGCTTGCTGTGCTGCCTGTGCTGCCTGTGCTTGCTGCCTGTGCTTGCTGTGCTGCCTGTGCTTGCTGCCTGTGCTTGCTGTGCTGCCTGTGCTTGCTGTGCTGCCTGTGCTGCCTGTGCTTGCTGCCTGTGCTTGCTGTGCTGCCTGTGCTTGCTGTGCTGCCTGTGCTGCCTCTGCTGTGTTGCCTGTGCTTGCTGCCTGTGCTTGCTGCCTGTGCTCGCTGTGCTGCCTGTGCTTGCTGCCTGTGCTTGCTGCCTGTGCTTACTGCCTGTGCTTGCTGTGCTGCCTGTGCTTGCTGCCTGTGCTT
The DNA here is from genome assembly GCA_963942575.1 of Priocnemis perturbator. Taxonomy (NCBI): domain Eukaryota; kingdom Metazoa; phylum Arthropoda; class Insecta; order Hymenoptera; family Pompilidae; genus Priocnemis; species Priocnemis perturbator. Next base: position 10,949 of record CAWWDK010000226.1, on the reverse strand, counting down.
GCTGTGCTGCCTGTGCTTGCTGCCTGTGCTGCCTGTGCTGCCTGTGCTTGCTGCCTGTGCTTGCTGTGCTGCCTGTGCTTGGTGTGCTGCCTGTGCTTGCTGCCTGTGCGTGCTGTGCTGCCTGTGCTTGCTGTGCTGAGTGTGCTTGCTGCCTGTGCTTGCTGTGGTGCCTGTGCTTGCTATGCTGCCTGTGCTTGCTGTGCTGCCTGTGCTTGCTGCCTGTGCTTGCTGTTTGTGCTTGCTGTGCTGCCTGTGCTTGCTGCCTGTGCTTGCTGCCTGTGCTTGCTGTGCTGCCTGTGCTTGCTGCCTGTGCTGCCTGTGCTGCCTGCGCTTGCTGCCTGTGCTTGCTGTGCTGCCTGTGCTTGCTGTGCTGCCTGTGCTTGCTGGCTGTGCTTGCTGTGCTGCCTGTGCTTGCTGCCTGTGCTTGCTGTTTGTCCTTGCTGCCTGTGCTTGCTGTGCTGCCTGTGCTGGCTGTGCTTGCTGTGCTGCCTGTGCTTGCTGCCTGTGCTTGCTGTTTGTCCTTGCTGCCTGTGCTTGCTGTGCTGCCTGTGCTGCCTCTGCTGTGCTGCCTGTGCTGCCTGTGCTTGCTGCCTGTGCTTGCTGTGCTGCCTGTGCTTGCTGCCTGTGCGTGCTGTGCTGCCTGTGCTTGCTGTGCTGAGTGTGCTTGCTCCCTGTGCTTGCTGTGCTGCCTGTACTTGCTATGCTGCCTGTGCTTGCTGTGCTGCCTGTGCTTGCTGCCTGTGCTTGCTGTGCTGCCTGTGCTTGCTGCCTGTGCTTGCTGTTTGTGCTTGCTGTGCTGCCTGTGCTTGCTGCCTGTGCTTGCTGTGCTGCCTGTGCTTGCTGTGCTGAGTGTGCTTGCTGCCTGTGCTTGCTGTGCTGCCTGTGCTTGCTGCCTGTGCTTGCTGTGCTGCCTGTCCTTGCTGCCTGTGCTTGCTGTGCTGCCTGTGCTTGCTGTGCTGAGTGTGCTTGCTGCCTGTGCTTGCTGTGCTGCCTGTGCTTGCTGCCTGTGCTTGCTGTGCTGCCTGTGCTTGCTGTGCTGCCTGTGCTTGCTGCCTGTGCTTGCTGTTTGTGCTTGCTGTGCTGCCTGTGCTTGCTGCCTGTGCTTGCTGCCTGTGCTTGCTGTGCTGCCTGTGCTTGCTGCCTGTGCTGCCTGTGCTGCCTGCGCTTGCTGCCTGTGCTTGCTGTGCTGCCTGTGCTTGGTGTGCTGCCTGTGCTTGCTGCCTGTGCGTGCTGTGCTGCCTGTGCTTGCCGTGGTGCCTGTGCTTGCTATGCTGCCTGTGCTTGCTGTGCTGCCTGTGCTTGCTGCCTGTGCTTGCTGTTTGTGCTTGCTGTGCTGCCTGTGCTTGCTGCCTGTGCTTGCTGCCTGTGCTTGCTGTGCTGCCTGTGCTTGCTGCCTGTGCTGCCTGTGCTGCCTGCGCTTGCTGCCTGTGCTTGCTGTGCTGCCTGTGCTTGGTGTGCTGCCTGTACTTGCTGCCTGTGCTTGCTGTGCTGCCTGTGCTTGCTGCGCTGCCTGTGCTTGCTGCCTGTCCTTGCTGCCTGTGCTTGCTGTGCTGCCTGTGCTTGCTGCCTGTGCTTGCTGTGCTGCCTGTGCTGCCTCTGCTGTGCTGCCTGTGCTTGCTGCCTGTGCGTGCTGTGCTGCCTGTGCTTGCTGTGCTGAGTGTGCTTGCTGCCTGTGCTTGCTGTGCTGCCTGTTTTTGGTGTGCTGCCTGTGCTTGCTGCCTGTGCGTGCTGTGCTGCCTGTGCTTGCTGCGCTGCCTGTGCTTGCTGCCTGTGCTTGCTGCCTGTGCTTGCTGTGCTGCCTGTGCTGGCTGTGCTTGCTGTGCTGCCTGTGCTTGCTGCCTGTGCTTGCTGTTTGTCCTTGCTGCCTGTGCTTGCTGTGCTGCCTGTGCTGCCTCTGCTGTGCTGCCTGTGCTGCCTGTGCTTGCTGCCTGTGCTTGCTGTGCTGCCTGTGCTTGCTGCCTGTGCGTGCTGTGCTGCCTGTGCTTGCTATGCTGAGTGTGCTTGCTCCCTGTGCTTGCTGTGCTGCCTGTACTTGCTATGCTGCCTGTGCTTGCTGTGCTGCCTGTGCTTGCTGCCTGTGCTTGCTGTGCTGCCTGTGCTTGCTGCCTGTGCTTGCTGTTTGTGCTTGCTGTGCTGCCTGTGCTTGCTGCCTGTGCTTGCTGTGCTGCCTGTGCTTGCTGTGCTGAGTGTGCTTGCTGCCTGTGCTTGCTGTGCTGCCTGTGCTTGCTGCCTGTGCTTGCTGTGCTGCCTGTCCTTGCTGCCTGTGCTTGCTGTGCTGCCTGTCCTTGCTGCCTGTGCTTGCTGTGCTGCCTGTGCTTGCTGTGCTGAGTGTGCTTGCTGCCTGTGCTTGCTGTGCTGCCTGTGCTTGCTGCCTGTGCTTGCTGTGCTGCCTGTGCTTGCTGTGCTGCCTGTGCTTGCTGCCTGTGCTTGCTGTTTGTGCTTGCTGTGCTGCCTGTGCTTGCTGCCTGTGCTGCCTGTGCTGCCTGCGCTTGCTGCCTGTGCTTGCTGTGCTGCCTGTGCTTGGTGTGCTGCCTGTGCTTGCTGCCTGTGCGTGCTGTGCTGCCTGTGCTTGCTGTGGTGCCTGTGCTTGCTATGCTGCCTGTGCTTGCTGTGCTGCCTGTGCTTGCTGCCTGTGCTTGCTGTTTGTGCTTGCTGTGCTGCCTGTGCTTGCTGGCTGTGCTTGCTGCCTGTGCTTGCTGTGCTGCCTGTGCTTGCTGCCTGTGCTGCCTGTGCTGCCTGCGCTTGCTGCCTGTGCTTGCTGTGCTGCCTGTGCTTGGTGTGCTGCCTGTACTTGCTGCCTGTGCTTGCTGTGCTGCCTGTGCTTGCTGCGCTGCCTGTGCTTGCTGCCTGTGCTTGCTGCCTGTCCTTGCTGCCTGTGCTTGCTGTGCTGCCTGTGCTTGCTGCCTGTGCTTGCTGTGCTGCCTGTGCTGCCTCTGCTGTGCTGCCTGTGCTTGCTGCCTGTGCGTGCTGTGCTGCCTGTGCTTGCTGTGCTGAGTGTGCTTGCTGCCTGTGCTTGCTGTGCTGCCTGTTTTTGGTGTGCTGCCTGTGCTTGCTGCCTGTGCGTGCTGTGCTGCCTGTGCTTGCTGCGCTGCCTGTGCTTGCTGCCTGTGCTTGCTGCCTGTGCTTGCTGTGCTGCCTGTGCTGGCTGTGCTTGCTGTGCTGCCTGTGCTTGCTGCCTGTGCTTGCTGTTTGTCCTTGCTGCCTGTGCTTGCTGTGCTGCCTGTGCTGCCTCTGCTGTGCTGCCTGTGCTGCCTGTGCTTGCTGCCTGTGCTTGCTGTGCTGCCTGTGCTTGCTGCCTGTGCGTGCTGTGCTGCCTGTGCTTGCTGTGCTGAGTGTGCTTGCTCCCTGTGCTTGCTGTGCTGCCTGTACTTGCTATGCTGCCTGTGCTTGCTGTGCTGCCTGTGCTTGCTGCCTGTGCTTGCTGTGCTGCCTGTGCTTGCTGCCTGTGCTTGCTGTTTGTGCTTGCTGTGCTGCCTGTGCTTGCTGCCTGTGCTTGCTGTGCTGCCTGTGCTTGCTGTGCTGAGTGTCCTTGCTGCCTGTGCTTGCTGTGCTGCCTGTGCTTGCTGTGCTGAGTGTGCTTGCTGCCTGTGCTTGCTGTGCTGCCTGTGCTTGCTGCCTGTGCTTGCTGTGCTGCCTGTGCTTGCTGTGCTGCCTGTGCTTGCTGCCTGTGCTTGCTGTTTGTGCTTGCTGTGCTGCCTGTGCTTGCTGCCTGTGCTTGCTGCCTGTGCTTGCTGTGCTGCCTGTGCTTGCTGCCTGTGCTGCCTGTGCTGCCTGCGCTTGCTGCCTGTGCTTGCTGTGCTGCCTGTGCTTGGTGTGCTGCCTGTGCTTGCTGCCTGTGCGTGCTGTGCTGCCTGTGCTTGCTGTGGTGCCTGTGCTTGCTATGCTGCCTGTGCTTGCTGTGCTGCCTGTGCTTGCTGCCTGTGCTTGCTGTTTGTGCTTGCTGTGCTGCCTGTGCTTGCTGCCTGTGCTTGCTGCCTGTGCTTGCTGTGCTGCCTGTGCTTGCTGCCTGTGCTGCCTGTGCTGCCTGCGCTTGCTGCCTGTGCTTGCTGTGCTGCCTGTGCTTGGTGTGCTGCCTGTACTTGCTGCCTGTGCTTGCTGTGCTGCCTGTGCTTGCTGCGCTGCCTGTGCTTGCTGCCTGTCCTTGCTGCCTGTGCTTGCTGTGCTGCCTGTGCTTGCTGCCTGTGCTTGCTGTGCTGCCTGTGCTGCCTCTGCTGTGCTGCCTGTGCTTGCTGCCTGTGCGTGCTGTGCTGCCTGTGCTTGCTGTGCTGAGTGTGCTTGCTGCCTGTGCTTGCTGTGCTGCCTGTTTTTGGTGTGCTGCCTGTGCTTGCTGCCTGTGCGTGCTGTGCTGCCTGTGCTTGCTGCGCTGCCTGTGCTTGCTGCCTGTGCTTGCTGCCTGTGCTGCCTGTGCTTGCTGTGCTGCCTGTGCTTTCTGTGCTGCATCTGCTTGCTATGCTGCCTGTGCTTGCTGCCTGTGCTTGCTCTGCTGCCTGTGCTTGCTGCCTGTGCTTTCTGTGCTGCATCTGCTTGCTATGCTGCCTGTGCTTGCTGCCTGTGCTTGCTCTGCTGCCTGTGCTTGCTGCCTGCGCTTGCTGTGCTGCCTGTGCTTGCTATGCTGCCTGTGCTTGCTGCCTGTGCTTGCTCTGCTGCCTGTGCTTGCTGCCTGTGCTTGCTGTGCTGCCTGTGCTTGCTGCCTGTGCTGCCTGTGCTTGCTGCCTGTGTTTGCTATGCTGCTTGTGCTGCCTGTGCTTGCTGCCTGTGCTTGCTGTGCTGCCTGTGCTTGCTGCCTGTGCTTGCTGTGCTGCCTGTGCTTGCTGCCTGTGCTTTCTGTGCTGCCTCTGCTTGCTGCCTGTGCTTGCTGCGTGTGCTTGCTGTGCTGCCTGTGCTTGCTGCCTGTGCTTGCTGTGCTGCCTGTGCTGCCTGTGCTTGCTGCCTGTGCTTGCTGTGCTGCCTGTGCTTGCTGCCTGTGCTTGCTGTGCTGCCTGTGCTTGCTGTGCTGCCTGTGCTGCCTGTGCTTGCTGCCTGTGCTTGCTGTGCTGCCTGTGCTTGCTGCCTGTGCTTTCTGTGCTGCCTCTGCTTGCTGCCTGTGCTTGCGGCCTGTGCTTGCTGCCTGTGCTTGCTGTGCTGCCTGAGCTGCCTGTGCTTGCTGCCTGTGCTTGCTGTGCTGCCTGTGCTTGCTGCCTGTGCTTGCTGCCTGTGCTTGCTGTGCTGTCTGTGCTTGCTGCCTGTGCTTGCTGCCTGTGCTTGCTGTGCTGAGTGTGCTTGCTGCCTGTGCTGCCTGTGCTTGCTGCCTGTGCTTGCTGTGCTGCCTGTACTTGCTGTGCTGCCTGTGCTTGCTGCCTGTGCTTGCTGTGCTGCCTGTGCTTGCTGTGCTGTCTGTGCTTGCTACCTGTGCTTGCTGTGCTGCCTGTTCTTGCTGCGCTGCCTGTGCTTGCTGCCTGTGCTTGCTGCCTGTGCTTGCTGTGCTGCCTGTGCTTGCTGCCTGTGCTTGGTGTGCTGCCTGTGCTTGCTGTGCATGCTGTGCTGCCTGTGCTTGCTGTGCTGCCTGTGCTTGCTGCCTGTGCTTGCTGTGCTGCCTGTGCTGTGCTGCCTGTGCTTGCTGTGCTGCCTGTGCTTGCTGTGCTGCCTGTGCTTGCTGCCTGTGCTTGCTGTGCTGCCTGTGCTTGCTGCCTGTGCTTGGTGTGCTGCCTGTGCTTGCTGCGCTGCCTGTTCTTGCTGCCTGTGCTTGCTGCGTGTGCTTGCTGTGCTGCCTGTGCTTGCTGCCTGTGCTTGCTGTGCTGCCTGTGCTGCCTGTTCTTGCTGCCTGTGCTTGCTGTGCTGCCTGTGCTTGCTGCCTGTGCTTGCTGTGCTGCCTGTGCTTGCTGTGCTGCCTGTGCTGCCTGTGCTTGCTGCCTGTGCTTGCTGTGCTGCCTGTGCTTGCTGTGCTGCCTGTGCTGCCTCTGCTGTGTTGCCTGTGCTTGCTGCCTGTGCTTGCTGCCTGTGCTCGCTGTGCTGCCTGTGCTTGCTGCCTGTGCTTGCTGCCTGTGCTTGCTGCCTGTGCTTGCTGTGCTGCCTGTGCTTGCTGCCTGTGCTTGCTGTGCTGCCTGTGCTTGCTGCCTGTGCTTTCTGTGCTGCCTCTGCTTGCTGCCTGTGCTTGCTGCCTGTGCTTGCTGCCTGTGCTTGCTGTGCTGCCTGAGCTGCCTGTGCTTGCTGCCTGTGCTTGCTGTGCTGCCTGTGCTTGCTGCCTGTGCTTGCTGCCTGTGCTTGCTGTGCTGTCTGTGCTTGCTGCCTGTGCTTGCTGCCTGTGCTTGCTGTGCTGAGTGTGCTTGCTGCCTGTGCTGCCTGTGCTTGCTGCCTGTGCTTGCTGTGGTTGCTGTGGTTGCTGTGCTGCCTGTGCTGGCTGTGCTGCCTGTGCTTGCTGTGCTTGCTGTGCTTGCTATGCTGCCTGTGCTTGCTGTGCTGCCTGTGCTTGCTGCCTGTGCTTGCTGTGCTGCCAGTGCTTGTTGTGCTGCCTGTGCTTGCTGCCTGTGCTTGCTGTGCTGCCTGTGCTGTGCTGCCTGTGCTTGCTGTGCTGCCTGTGCTTGCTGTGCTGCCTGAGCTGCCTGTGCTTGCTGCCTGAGCTTGCTGTACTGCCTGTGCTTTCTGTGCTGCATCTGCTTGCTATGCTGCCTGTGCTTGCTGCCTGTGCTTGCTGTGCTTCCTGTGCTTGCTGTGCTGCCTGTGCTTGCTGCGTGTGCTGCCAGTGCTTGCTGTGCTGAGTGTGCTTGCTGCCTGTGCTTGCTGTGCTGCCTGTGCTTGCTGCCTGTGCTTGCTGTGCTGCCTGTGCTTGCTGTGCTGATTGTGCTTGCTGCCTGTGCTTGCTGTGCTGCCTGTGCTTGCTGTGCTGCCTGTGCTTGCTGCCTGTGCTTGCTGTGCTGCCTGTTAGCGATGCATTTAATTTCGCCCATAGCACGCGGTAATTCGACAGTGGCACACGACAGTGCGTTGCTGTGTCACCTGTTTTTGGAGGCGCCGAGAGTCGCGGATCATATGTTTACCTCGGCGGCCGGTGCATTGACCTGCGTCTCAGTAAGAGTAAGCATTGTTAACAAATGCGAGAGTGAATCTCGCCGAAGATCGGAGCAGGCTTTGCCTGTTGGAAAGAGGACGGAGCTTGACCCCTCTGCACTTCCCCCAGAATCGCTAAAACGAACACATCTCGTCCAGCTATTTTGCGGGTTTCAAACATGCCTGTGCTTGCTGTGCTGCCTGTGCTTGCTGCCTGTGCTTGCTGCCTGTGCTTGCTGTGCTGCCTGTGCTTGCTGCCTGTACTTGTGTGCTGCCTGTGCTTGCTGCCTGAGCTTGCTGTGCTGTCTGTGCTTGCTGCCTGTGCTTGCTGTGCTGCCTGTGCTTGCTGCGCTGCCTGTGCTTGCTGCCTGTCCTTGCTGCCTGTGCTGCCTGTGCTTGCTGCCTGTGCTTGCTGTGCTGCCTGTGCTGCCTCTGCTGTGCTGCCTGTGCTTGCTGCCTGTGCTTGCTGCCTGTGCTCGCTGTGCTGCCTGTGCTTGCTGCCTGTGCTTGCTGCGCTGCCTGTGCTTGCTGCCTGTGCTGCCTGTGCTTGCTGTGCTGTCTGTGCTTGCTGTGCTGTCTGTGCTTGCTGCCTGTGCTTGCTGTGCTGCCTGTGCTTGCTGCCTGTACTTGCTGTGCTGCCTGTGCTTGCTGCCTGTGCTTGCTGTGCTGTCTGTGCTTGCTGCCTGTGCTTGCTGTGCTGCCTGTTCTTGCTGCGCTGCCTGTGCTTGCTGCCTGTGCTTGCTGCCTGTGCTTGCTGTGCTGCCTGTGCTTGCTGCCTGTGCTTGGTATGCTGCCTGTGCTTGGTGTGCTGCCTGTGCTTGCTGTGCTTGCTGTGCTGCCTGTGCTTGCTGTGCTGAGTGTGCTTGCTGTTTGTGCTTGCTGTGCTGCCTGTGCTTGCTGTGCTGCCTGTGCTTGCTGCGCTGCCTGTGCTTGCTGTGCTGTCTGTGCTTGCTGCCTGTCCTTGCTGTGCTGCCTGTTCTTGCTGCGCTGCCTGTGCTTGCTGCCTGTGCTTGCTGCCTGTGCTTGCTGCCTGTGCTTGCTGCCTGTGCTTGCTGCCTGTGCTTGCTGTGCTGCCTGTGCTTGCTGCCTGTGCTTGGTGTGCTGCCTGTGCTTGCTGTCTGTGCTTGCTGTGCATGCTGTGCTGCCTGTGCTTGCTGTGCTGAGTGTGCTTGCTGTTTGTGCTTGCTGTGCTGCCTGTGCTTGCTATGCTGCCTGTGCTTGCTATGCTGCCTGTGCTTGCTGTGCTGCCTGTGCTTGCTGCCTGTGCTTGCTGTGCTGCCTGAGCTGCCTGTGCTTGCTGCCTGTTCTTGCTGTGCTGCCTGTGCGTGCTGTGCTGCCTGTGCTTGGTGTGCTGCCTGTGCTTGGTGTGCTGCCTGTGCTTGCTGCCTGTGCTTGGTGTGCTGCCTGTGCTTGCTGCCTGTGCGTGCTGTGCTGCCTGTGCTTGCTGCCTGTGCTTGCTGTTTGTGCTTGCTGTGCTGCCTGTGCTTGCTGCCTGTGCTTGCTGTGCTGCCTGTGCTTGCTGTGCTGAGTGTGCTTGCTGCCTGTGCTTGCTGTGCTGCCTGTGCTTGCTGCCTGTGCTTGCTGTGCTGCCTGTGCTTGCTGCCTGTGCTTGCTGTGCTGCCTGTGCTGCCTCTGCTGTGCTGCCTGTGCTGCCTGTGCTTGCTGCCTGTGCTTGCTGCCTGTGCTTGCTGTGCTGCCTGTGCTTGCTGTTTGTGCTTGCTGTGCTGCCTGTGCTTGCTGCCTGTGCTTGCTGCCTGTGCTTGCTGTGCTGCCTGTGCTGCCTGTGCTGCCTGTGCTTGCTGCCTGTGCTTGCTGTGCTGCCTGTGCTTGGTGTGCTGCCTGTGCTTGCTGCCTGTGCGTGCTGTGCTGCCTGTGCTTGCTGTGCTGAGTGTGCTTGCTGCCTGTGCTTGCTGTGCTGCCTGTGCTTGCTATGCTGCCTGTGCTTGCTGTGCTGCCTGTGCTTGCTGCCTGTGCTTGCTGTGCTGCCTGTGCTGCCTCTGCTGTGCTGCCTGTGCTGCCTGTGCTTGCTGCCTGTGCTTGCTGCCTGTGCTTGTCCTTGCTGCCTGTGCTTGCTGCCTGTGCTTGTCCTTGCTGCCTGTGCTTGCTGTGCTGCCTGAGCTGCCTGTGCTTGCTGTGCTGCCTGAGCTGCCTATGCTTGCTGCCTGTGCTTGCTGTGCTGCCTGTGCTTGCTGCCTGTGCTTGCTGTGCTGCCTGTGCTTGCTGCCTGTGCTTGCTGTGCTGCCTGTGCTTGCTGCCTGTGCTTGCTGTGCTGTCTGTGCTTGCTGCCTGTGCTTGCTGTGCTGCCTGTGCTTGCTGCGCTGCCTGTGCTTGCTGCCTGTGCTTGCTGCCTGTGCTTGCTGCCTGTGCTTGTCCTTGCTGCCTGTGCTTGCTGTGCTGCGTGAGCTGCCTGTGCTTGCTGCCTGTGCTTGCTGTGCTGCCTGTACTTGCTGTGCTGCCTGTGCTTGCTGCCTGTGCTTGCTGTGCTGCCTGTGCTTGCTGTGCTGTCTGTGCTTGCTATCTGTGCTTGCTGTGCTGCCTGTTCTTGCTGCGCTGCCTGTGCTTGCTGCCTGTGCTTGCTGCCTGTGCTTGCTGTGCTGCCTGTGCTTGCTGCCTGTGATTGGTGTGCTGCCTGTGCTTGCTGTGCATGCTGTGCTGCCTGTGCTTGCTGTGCTGTCTGTGCTTGCTGCCTGTGCTTGCTGTGCTGCCTGTGCTTGCTGCGCTGCCTGTGCTTGCTGCCTGTGCTTGCTGCCTGTGCTTGCTGCCTGTGCTTGTCCTTGCTGCCTGTGCTTGCTGTGCTGCCTGTACTTGCTGTGCTGCCTGTGCTTGCTGCCTGTGCTTGCTGTGCTGCCTGTGCTTGCTGTGCTGTCTGTGCTTGCTACCTGTGCTTGCTGTGCTGCCTGTTCTTGCTGCGCTGCCTGTGCTTGCTGCCTGTGCTTGCTGTGCTGCCTGTGCTTGCTGCCTGTGATTGGTGTGCTGCCTGTGCTTGCTGTGCTGCCTGTGCTTGCTGCCTGTGCTTGCTGTGCTGCCTGTGCTGTGCTGCCTGTGCTTGCTGTGCTGCCTGTACTGCCTGTGCTTGCTGTGCTGCCTGTGCTTGCTGCCTGTGCTTGCTGTGCTGCCTGTGCTTGCTGCCTGTGCTTGCTGCCTGTGCTTGCTGCCTGTGCTTGCTGCCTGTGCTTGCTGTGCTGCCTGTGCTTGCTGCCTGTGCTTGCTGTGCTGCCTCTGCTTGCTGTGCTGCCTGTGCTTGCTGCCTGTGCTTGCTGTGCTGCCTCAGCTGCCTGTGCTTGCTGCCTGTGCTTGCTGCCTGTGCTTGCTGCCTGTGCTTGCTGTGCTGCCTGTGCTTGCTGCCTGTGCTTGCTCTGCTGCCTGTGCTTGCTGCGCTGCCTGTTCTTGCTGCCTGTGCTTGCTGTGCTGCCTGTGCTTGCTGCCTGTGCTTGCTGCCTGTGCTTGCTGTGCTGCCTGTGCTTGCTGCCTGTGCTTGGTGTGCTGCCTGTGATGCCTGTGCTTGCTATGCTGCCTGTGCTTGCTGCCTGTGCTTGCTGTGCTTGTTGTGATGCCTGTGCTTGCTGTGCTGAGTGTGCTTGCTGCCTGTGCTTGCTGTGCTGCCTGTGCTTGCTGTGCTTGTTGTGATGCCTGTGCTTGCTGTGCTGAGTGTGCTTGCTGCCTGTGCTTGCTGCCTGTACTTGATGTGCTGCCTGTGCTTGCTGTGCTGCCTGTGCTTGCTGTGCTGCCTGTGCTTGCTGCCTGTGCTTGCTGTGCTGCCTGAGCTGCCTGTGCTTGCTGCCTGTTCTTGCTGTGCTGAGTGTGCTTGCTGCCTGTGCTTGCTGTGCTGCCTGTGCTGTGCTGCCTGTGCTTGCTGCCTGTGCTTGCTGTGCTGCCTGTGCTTGCTGCCTGTGCTTGGTGTGCTGCCTGTGCTTGTTGTGCTGCCT